>VWZP01007197.1:75597-382954 GCA_013396995.1 Dicaeum eximium
GGCGGGGCGGGGCCCTCGCCTTCCCCGGGCGGGGCGTGCCGGGGTGGAGCCGTGTCCCGCTCGGCCCCGTGGCACCGCGACTCCGAGCCTCGAACGGCAGCCGCGTTCTTTTCGTGCATCTCCTCCTTTGTGTCGGCCGAAACTCTTAATGGAGATAGTGAGAAAACATTGTAGTTCAATGTCTGTCCCTCCTTCTCCCCAGCTAATCCCCCATCTGGAGAACAGAGGAGGCATGTCCTGCCAGGGTAAGGAGATTAATTCCCGACATCTGTCGCTAGGTTTATAAACAATTATTTTTAGTGAAGCTTTCCTCAGGGCACAAGTGTAAGCTGAGAAAGCATTTAATATACTGAGTTTTAGGGAAATGATCACTGGCAGAAGGGAACGTGAAGCAGTGAGCCTCTTAAGAGTTTTGAGTTTTGTTTTTTCTTTAACAGTAATGGACCACTCCGTGCATGGAGGATTTTATAGATGCCAAACAGAACAGGAGATAGGACCGTTTCCATGTTAATTACAATCATTCAAATAATAATAACAAGAGTGCCTTAATAACTGTATCCTTTACTGCTAAATCCTGGACGTAAAGGGCAGAGCTTTGTGCAAACACAACATGATTTAAACTCGGTGTAAGTGATGTAATGAAACCTAAGCATACCATGCTTGTATCAAAACTGAGTGCTCGGTGTGCATCTTTGTTTTTCACACTGTAACCATTCACAGACAATACAAATTGTTTTGAAGCGTCTCCTCCTCCACATAATTGTTTGGGTGAAGGTAGTTTCCGAGTCTGGAAATTCCAGATTTTATCACCTCGCATGAAAACTTTGACTTCGGTGTTCACCTCCTGGGGCCATTGCACTTTGCTTGCAAAGCAGGTGCACTTCAAAATTTTCATTGTTCTCTGTGCTCTGTTTTCTGAATTTTTTTACATTTTGACATCATTTAGCCAGTGTTTAGTACATATTCCTCTAGAATTTAGTTTTGTTGGCCTCACATTTCAGTATGAGCTAATTTTTGCAAATTCCTTAGAGTTTGAGAAACTCATGGCAATCCAGATGCAAGAGACCCTGATTAAAACATCAAAATACATCCATTTACACAAAGAAATGTTGGATTCTGTTAAATGGAGAGGGCATGGAAAAAAGGAGGAGAGGAAAGGAAAGCTAGTAACACTGAGTCAACCAAGTGTCCAAAATAAAACATTTTTGATGTTTCATGACAGGGAAAAGTTTTCATGGTATCTATGGTTAGACTTTTCATGAGACCATGAAAAGGTTGGAAGTGTCTTTGCGTGATCCTGTAAAAATAATGATTCAGGAGTCCTCAAGAAATCCTGGCTCAACTTCTGCAGCCCTTGAGTATCTCTGTGCTGTATTACTTTTTAATACTTATTCCAGAATGCTTCTGTTGGAAGAGTGAATGAGTCATAGTTAAGGTCTCATTAATACTGATGTTTGCAGCCATTCAGTACTTCCTTATTCCTTCAGTACTAGAGCTAGTCCAAAATAACCTTTGTCCTTTGAGACATACAGTGTACTTAACCAGGTGCTGGTAGTAGCTGTTTCACTCTCTGGAAATGCCCCTTTGCATAGAATGGTTTGGGTTGGAAGAGACCCTAAAGATCATCTAATTCCAAACCCCCTGTCAAGGGCAAGATGACACCCACTAGACCATGTTGCTCAGAGCCCCATCCAGGCTGGCCCTTAATACTTCCAGGGATGGGGTGTCCACAATATCTCTGGGCAACCTGTCCAGTGCCTCACCACCCTCAAAATAAAGAATTTCTCCCTAAGATCTAATCTAAATAAATTTTTTTTGTTTATAACCATTTCCCCCTTGTCCTATTACTGATATGCCCATATAAGACATTGGTCTTTTTATCCTTTAGGTACTGGAAGGCCTCAGTGAGCTTTTGCCAGAAACTTCTCTTCTCCAGGCTGAACAACCTGAGCTCTCTCAGCCTTTGTAGGAGAGATGCTTCAGTCCGCTGACCATTTTCATACCTTCTTCTGGACTCTCTCTAACAGGTCCACATCTTTCTTATGCTGAGGACTCCATATCTAGACACAGCACTCCACTTCGGGTCCCATGAAGGCAGAGTAGAGGGGTACAAATTGAGTACCTTGATTTGCTGGCCACCCCTCTTTTGGTGCAGCCCAGGATACCATCTGCCTTCTGGGCTGCAAGTGAGCTCTCTAAGTCCTTCTCAGCCCAGTTGCTCTCAACAAGTTCTTCTCCCAGTCTGGACTCACACCTGTCTTTGCCCCGACCCAGGTGCACCTGGATTTGTTGAACCTGAGGTTCCTATGGGCTCACTTCTCAAGTTTGTGCACCTGGATAGGATCTCTTCCTTCTGTTGTGCCAGCTGCACCACTCAGCTTCACAGGTCTGGGGACTTGCTGGGTTCATTCAATCCCACTGACAGTGTCATTGCTAAAGGTATTAAAGGCCCCTGAAGGACACAACTCATCACCACCATCCACATGGACATAAGAGCACTTACCACAACCCTGGCTGCAATTCCAGCCAATTCCTTATCCACTGAATATTCCATCCATCAAATCCATGTCTTCAGTTTGGAGATCAGAATGTCATGTGGGACCACCTTATGGAAGGACTTAGACAAGTCTAGGTAGTTGACATCTGTCAGTCTTTGCTTGTCAACTGTTGCTGTTACTCCATCATGGAAGGCCACCTGATTGGTCAGGCATGATTTGCCCTTAGTGAAGCCATGTTGGCTGTCTTGGGTCATCTCCTTGTCTTGTATGTGCTTAACATTGTTCCATGAGTATCTGCTCCACAGTCTTCCCAGGAAGGGAAAGGTCTCTAGTATGTGGTTCCCTGGATCTCTGGTATGTCCTTCCCTGTGTCTTCCTTTCTCCTCTTTTTAAAAATAGGAATGATGTTTCTCTTTGTCCAGTCACTGAGGACTTCACCTGACTGCCAGGGTTTTCCAGATATGGCATGGCAACAACATCAATCAGTTCTCTCAGGACCCTGGGATGCATCTCATCAGCCCCACAGACTTGTGGCTATTCAATTTCATCAGGTGGTCTTGAACCTGCTCTTCACTTTACACTGGGAAGGACTTCATCCTCATTTTGCACCATGTTGCTTGTTAATGAATGTGGTCTTTGTCATTTTAATCTCTCTTAGAGCTACCTTAAGACAAAAAAAAGATTATTTTGAATTTTTGTTTTGTGGCCCAAACTGCACATTGTAATGCAATAAAAAACAGTTTATAGTATACCTTTCATTTTTTGCTTGAATGTGTCCCTGGCACCTTACCTAAACCAAGTGGAAAAAAATGAGCTCTTTAACCCAAAACTAAAAGAAGTATTTCCATGCAAATGCACCACATTAATAGTTCCTATTCAATTGCTAACAAGTGACCATAGTGAGAGCATGTCTGGAGCACCTGGAATATTTTACGGCATGACTCTGGCTCCTCAGTGTAAGAGAGCAACTGTCCAGAGGAGAGTAGGTATTGCAACTACTTCACTCCACTGTCTGTATAAGAGCCCAGGATCTGCAGGCCAAGGCAACAAGAGGTTTGAATTGCTCTCCAGTATTCAAATGCTACAGCAGGCTCCTAAAACCATACAAGTAGTGTAGTAGAAGTTTGCAATGTGGCTACAAAGGGTGTAGGTATTGAATGTCTTTTGTTATGTATTAGCATATGTGCCAGCACGGCTCTGCACATAAAATTCTTGAAGGGAAAAATTATAAAGAATTATTAGGTAGAGATGTGTATTAGAAATGTAATTAATTGTGTGCTAGTAGTACTTGCATTATGTACCTTAATACAACTAAGAAGTCAACTGACAAACATTTATTTTAAAAAGCGAAAGATACAGTGGATGTGTCAGACAAAACAGGTCCCAATCTTTGGGAAAACATTGATGTGCAACTTCCATTCCCACAGAGCAAAAAGTACTCGTTCTCTTTACTTTAGCACACATTTAGTAGCACACGATTTGTATTTAAAGTATGCATAATTTAATACTGTAATTTTATCTTGGTTTCTGTTGATGTGAATAAATGAACCACATTCTTTGGAAAACCATCTTATCGTGCATAAAACATCCATTCTTCTTTCAATTGCTCAATAAATCTTCCAGGGTGAGAGAGACTTAATTTTTCGAAGGGACAAAAGAGAAAATGAGCAAAACCACTTACTGGTTCTTGAGGGCATCCTCCTATTTCAGCTCAGAATTGATTACCCATCTGCTGGGTCTGTGGGTGTGTAGGCCTTTGTGTTGTGAAGTACTGCTGAACTGAAATCATTACATGGAGGTAGGATTTCCTGGTATTATGGTTAATTTCTTCTCTTTTAGACTGGTGGCACAACTATATTCAAATTTATTAGACAACATTTTATTACCAATGTGTACGGATGCATAAAATGTATTTGTGAATTAATAGAGTTTCTAAGTAACAGGCAGTTGAAAAGAAATCACCCATCCCAAATCCACATGTATTCTGAGCAGGATCAGCCCCCCAATAAAAGGAAATATCTAGAAGCTTTTATCCACCTTCAGTTTGTATCGGTTGTGAGAAAACACAAGTAACAATGACTGAAGAATATGCTAAACAATTACTTGGCTAATTATTAACATACTCATACTTCTCAAGTTTCTGCCTTTGTGTGTTTTCTGTGCTTTTGTGTTAGGAATAGTCAGGTTTTAAGGACATACTACTCTTGAGGCATATAACTGGCAGGCCTAAGGGCAGATTTGGGATGTAGCTCCACTTTGCACAACCAAGAGTGGTGGCTGCCCTGGGACAGTGGTCCATCTACTGGTGGGGGGGTGGTCAGATCTCCCTCTGAGTGTGCCTGTTTCTCTCTGAAAACTAGCAGGAAAATCTGATGTGACAAAGCTTATTTTGGTGCCTGCTGTTAGGCAGTACAACTCCAGGTCTTAAGTGCCAGACTACTGGATTGGATATTAGTTCTACTCTGTGCTGATTTTGGCTGGGGTAGAGTTGATTTTCTTTGCAGTAGATAGTGTGGGGCTGTGCTTGGGATTTATGCTGGAAACACTGGTGATAACACTGGGATGTTTTAGTTACGGCTTAGCAGTGCTTAGACAGCCTCAAGGCCTTTTCTCACACTGTCTCACCAGGGAGGAGACCGGGGGTGCACAAGAAGCTGGGAGGGGACACAGCTGGGACAGCTGGCCCCAGCTGTCCATAGGGATGTGCTATATGACCCATACCATATGGTGTCATGCTCAGCAATAAAAAGTGGGAGAAGAAGGAAGAGTGGGGACGTTTGGAGTGATGGCGTTTCTCTTCCCAAGTAACACATGGTGGAGCTCTGCTGTTCTGGAGGTGGCTGAACACCTGCCTGCCCATGGGAAGTGGTGAATTAATTCCTTGTTTTTCTTTGCTTGCAGCGTGTGGCTCTTGCTTTCCCTATTAAACTGTCTTTATCTTGACCCTTGAGCCTTCTCACCTTCTGGCTCTCCCTGCTGTCCCCCCACCCTACTGCAGGGGACTGAGCGAGGGGCTGCCAGGTACTTAATTGCCAAGTGGGGTTAAACTACAGCATAAACTACAGCCTCACAGTGTCACTAATTTGCTCTGATCTTGGCCAGTCCCTCCATTTCCCATCCCAGCTTTTATCTGCCTTTTACTGTTAGAGGTTAAGCTCTTTAGGCACAATCTTTCTTTATGCTTTTTTCAGCACATACAACCTGGGGAATGTTTTTGTGATGTGTGCAGATAAATAAATATGCAATGCAGTACAGATTCAGAGTGCTACAAATCAACACACACACAGAGGCTGTGTGGACAGTTGTTCCTTCTATTCTCACCCAGTGCAAGGATATAATCTATCAACTTCCCAGAAGCTTCACATCATCTGTGGCTGCCTCCAAACCTGTCACATGTGTATCCCTACACTCGCAAACAAATATATACACCCTAAAAAACCCATAGTGGGATGAGTAATAAGATTTTAGGTAATGAGATACTTGTATTCCCTTAGCTGTATTATCTGTCCAAATGACAATATTCTCAGTACTCCATCTATGCTAGTCATGGTTCTTAAAACTTACAGCTTTCTTACCAGTTTGAAAAGGTTCATCCCCAAATGCATCGTCCCTATAGAGGAAGTGAGGTTAAGTGACTTGAATAACAAGGAATTCATGAGTAATGGTGAGTTTGCAGTCATTCATCTTGTCATTCAACAGAGATAGGACAATTACATCATTCTAGTAGGTGATTAGGAATCTGGAAATCTTAGAGTTGAGGGTTACAGCAAGGTTGGCTCATTATGCATAAGAATGGACAAAAACATTTTAAAGAACATAATTAAGACCAAGTGTCTAAAAGTATAAAAGCATTAAAATTTATAATTGAATGTGTATTGCATGTATTTGTAACAAGCCTTCATTGTTTAATTAGCTTCAGTTTTAAAACATAAGATATGAAAAGCAGTGTCAAATTGTTTAACCCACATAGAATGATGTAAAATGTGTACTATATATGAAGTTCCTGTATGCATGGCACCACTGTAATATCTCCAATTGGCATTCATTGGGATTGAATTCCTTTATGGCATTGCCTTTCCTGAAAAGTAAGTCCTTCCCACATGCTATTTTATTGAAATCAGTATTTGCCACTGAGTGCTGTTTCTTTTTTTAGTCTGCATGTTATATAATCCATATCCTTATATATACTCAATCAGAACCCTTAAGCTGAACAATCACCTTGAAATAGTGGTTCAAAATAGCTCAAAGTAGACCTAACTCATCTCACTTTTCTGCTATTAAAATAACACAAATTTTCGTATAATTTTGAAACTTTAGTGTTGTCTATATAATTATTTAATATTTTTCTTTTTATGTATTTTCTGCTTTTCATATCCTTCTTTTTCTATTAATTCTGGTTTTCATACCTTATATGGTTTCATACTTGTATCATGTTTCTTTCCATGCCTTTTTCTTGTGATTTTCTAGTTCCTTTCTCCACCGCTTTCTTTCATTGCTGGTTTCCTTCTTTATTCTAATAGGGATGTGCCAGAGTAGAGTCAGATAAATTGCACTCTGGTTTCTACTTCTGTGGCCAGCGTTTCAGCAATCACTTCCTCTTCCCATCTCTCTGCATCCCAGTCTAGAAAAACAAGATAATAAGCTGGGTCCTGTGTGCTTTGAGACATACTGGTGGAAAGCTCCTTTAATCACAAGTATTGTCTTTCTGTATTACACCTCTTCTCTATCTCAGTGATCTCTTCCGTGCTCATCACTGTTTTCGGCTCCTCAACTAATTCTTAGCTCCTGCTTCTCCTTCCCTCCTCCTCCATCCCCATCTTCTACCACTAACATTTTCAATGTAGACCTTCAGCATAGTATGGGTATTACTAATTTTGCTGTTTTGTGGAGATTATGTGTCAGATACATTCACTTTAATCTCTCTCTTCAGGGAGAGCTGTGGCAGCTCTCAAGTAATTGTTTCCATTGATTTCATGCTGACTGATGTCAGTAAAGAACATGAATGATGGTGCAACACCTGGTTTTAGTTATAAAAATGATCAGAAGACTCTTAGGAAGATAAGAGATGTAGAAAAAGCAACAGATGTTCAGTTATGAATAGCAATCACAGTGTCCTATGAAACCCTGTAAAGAGCAAATGCACATATGTGAAGGCAGCCCTCACGTGTTCTTTCATTAGGTTATTTAAATTGTGGTCACATGGATCTAGGGCCTTTGGGAAAAGATTTAGACAAGAACTATTTGGAGATTATAATGCTAATGTCAAGCAGAAATCAAACGTTAGCCATATCTTGATGTCGCGGTCCCCAGCAAGCTGTTTGCGTGCCAACGGGGCACGAGGGGGAGACTTGCGGGGCGCGAGCAGGTGGATGTCGCTCCCGGCTCCGGGTGATCAGTCCGGAGTCGGGGGCTCTCTAGGATCCCAGACGAGAGCCAGCGAACCGCAGCCGAAAAGAGGAGAAGCGCCAAAGATTCGTTTGTGCTCACCAATATTTATTGATAAGCGGGGACGAACCCTTGGCAGAGGAGCCACTCGCACGCGCGTCTGCCCTGAGGCGAGAAGGCGGCAAAATGGCCTCGTCTCCCAGGGGAGACGAGTATATAAGGAATTACATCAACCAATAAGAACAGAGAAGAAAGGCGTAACTCAGTCGGGGCAACGAATCACAGGGTACAGAACATGAGTGACATATACATAAACCAATGAAGAAACAAAGTTGACAGAACATTCTAGAGGGCTAGCTTGATGGGCGTGGGTTCCCCGCCCAGAAGGGGTTGGAACCTGGAGGACTTCAGACAATGTGGCTATCCCAGGGGCGTGGTGACGCCTCCTGGGATGCCACATCTTGACTATGAGGAAAAGATATGCCCTGTCTGTATCAATGTGTTTCTACATCCATGGTCATTTGCTATGAACCCATTTTTCTGATGTTTGTCTATACAGCCCTTGGCTTTGAAGAATCTTAATCACTTTCTGTGAAGGAGCAGGAAACAGTCAAAGCCTGCCAATGTTAAGTGTCTCAGACTAAGTGCCAGAAGTGCTATTCAGTAAGTCATGTCGTAAAATTGGCGCAGTCTATATGGCTGTAGTGAAATAAAATGCAACCACCAACATTCTGATGGAACTGTCAGGAGCTAAATATTCACGCTCTGTAACTGTGGAGATGATGTAGGGAGTGAAGGAAAGATGACAAAGCACACTGTAGTTTTTATGGGTTGTAAAGCCATAAACTATAGACTGTATCAGACTAAACTATAGGTCATAAAAGTTAAGCAGCACTTCCATCCTGCCTTAGATGGAAGAGCACCTAGGAGAGATAAAGGAATTGCTTGAATGCTCATCACTTTTTGTAAACACTGATTCATGTTCCAGTTACATGCCCATTTTATAGCTGTCACTGCTGATCACTCTAAAATACCATGGCACTTTGTGAAAGAACATAGTTTTAGCTCTGACCTCATAATTACAACAACATCTCTTACACATCCTGCAGTTCTAACTGGAACCACTGGTTTTCACAGACTGCCCCAGGCCTCATTTTTGTATTTAGACTACTGTGGGCTGTTTTGTAGCTGCTGTTTTCTCTGGTCAGCAGTTCAGCTGAGGGCTTCTGGAAAGATGCAATTCCAATAAAGTGCTGGATGCAGGCCAGTGAAGTATATTGCTGTTGATTTATTTTGATTTTATTCTTTTGATGAAAAAGAATCAAGACTAGATATAGGCATAAAAGAAAAAAAAGCAACCCCCAAATAGTGTGCCAAAAGAAACAAGAAACCAAAAGCCCCACCAATATTGCACTGATTATAGAATACCTGGAATATATTTTCTGAAATGATGTCACTAAAATGTATCAACAGTAAGCCAAGGTTTCTTATGTTCTATAATAAATCTAGAGTATCTTCACTGAAAAAAATAATTCATGCAAGAATGTGAATAAGAAATATGTTGATTCTTTCTCAGAAAAACAAATTACCATTCAATGAAATGGAAAAATCATCAGAAATGTTAGAACTATAAAATTACAAAATGCCATTTTCGTATGAATCACAATGTGCCCAGGCCGTGCATTGTGAATCATGTTACAGAGTAAGGAATTTAGCAAGATGCAGACAACCATGACAAAAATCAACCAAGTAGTAATAATAATAAATTTCTCAAAAGGTGCCTGAAGAAGCATACCTGTTTTACCCGGTAAAAGGGAATAATAAGATAACCTGCAATTATTTGAGAGCAAAAGAGCATTTAATCTGGGGACAACTTATTAAGTAAGTGTGCACATGAAAGATTCTTTCAGCAGCAGCTTTTGATGAACAGTGAGAGTAATCCAGAGCAGGTGGGCATGTAGGATTCATGCTGTAATTCCAATTATTTTCTATACTCATGATAATGCATGTCCAGTTGGGTTGTTTTATTCCACGAACTGACCCAGTTAAACGTTTGTGTATTTAATATGCCTGAGAAGCTATAATTAGAACATTTTTAATTATTCATTACTCTTAACTCTTCTCTCGAGTGCAGTAATTCAATATGATAGTTCTGAATACTGGACCAGCACCTTGTTCTGAGGAATTTTCTGACAATACTTAAGCTTCTGTTTCTCATATATGATTTTTTCCAATCTCGCAATTTTATGTGAAGACTAATAATTGTCTTGGAATATTTGTCTTGTTATGAAAATCTGGCACTATTTCTATCCTGGAAAAATGATGCAGATTCATTTATCTAAATACATACATTTGAGCATAATGGAAAAGGCTTTTTTTGTTTAAAAGTTAAAGTGTATTTTAGGCTTATCAGCCATACTATGACTAATTAAACTTGAAGTCCTCTGTTTATTTGCAGAACCACTATTATGCAAACCAGGTAAGCCATTGCATGTTTCCTTTCATTGTTTTGGAAGTGTTCTCTTCAAGATAGTCAGCAAATAATTCACTTTTCTGCTTATTCAGGACATGATCAAACCACTGGAGTTAGTATCAAGATCACAAAGACTCCAAAGAGCTCTGGACAAACATTTATGAAAAATGCCACAAAAATATTAAGCACTACCAAGCTGTGGTATGTCATATTTGCACATACCCATTCCTGTGATCTGGACTGAGGCAACCTACTTTACATGGACCATAGTACATGTTCTTGCTCAGCAGAAAACATTTCAGTAGATTGTTCAAACAAACCTAAGCTAAAATGACTCCCTAGAAATGCTGAAAACATGTTTTTAAATTCATGCACCAATTAACAGGTAAAGCTCATGATTATTGCTATGAATATAGCTATGGTCACTGCTAATGTCAGGTTAAAAAGTAAATTAATATTTAATACCATACAACAAATGAATAATTTTACAGAAGTGTGATTTACCACAAGTGTGAATTACATTATCAATTTATTTGATCACATTTCACCTCCTTTGTAAAAGCTGAAGTGCAAATATATTTAATTCACTCAGCTGCACTGACTTTCTCTAATTAATATGCTTGACACCTGTCTGGAGACAAATACAACTTTTTGACATGTACTTCTCCTGGGATTCCTAGGCCTATGCTTAGTTTTTTTCTGTAATCTTAGTGAGGCCAATGAACTATTTAGTTTCTATTCAGGTTCCTACATGCAAGTCAAAAATACTCTATTTTATGTAGTATGAGACTATTTCAGGCAGTGCAGCATGAGGGATAACAGCTGAAAGCAGAAGGTTTGCTGTAAGGTATCCTGAAACAGTGCTACTCAGGGTTTATGTAGGAGATACGCTCTTTTTGCTGTAGACCTTGACATTCCCAAGTAACCACATTTAGAGCTAGTGCCTGTACAAAGTTCCAGGATTAACCCTTGAACCTCACACTGCCATTGTGCACTGATTCCTATGTACAAGCTGACTGCAACCTGAGGTGACCACAAAATACACAATTTTTTTGTACAAATACAATGCAAACATTATTGATATTGGTTTTTTAACTCCCTCCACTAAAAAGTGTAAAGACTAAAAACCCTCTTTTGGAGTGCTTTCCTGTTTTGCTGAGTGATTGTTGCTATCATACCTCCCTCTGCCTTTGTCCCCCAGTTAAATTCAGTCTCTGAGAATACTACACCTTCTGAAAAGATGGGGATAGACATTATGCATTAGATGTGGAAGAACATGCCCAAGAGGGTACCTCTTGTAAAAAGTAACAGAGGTCATGTTGTGCTTATCAAGCCCCAAGTTCAAACACTAACCCCTGTGGACCAGTTTTTTGAAGGAGCAAGACTTTTGCCTTGCACAGCACCTATGGGTGCTGCTACAAATAGGAGCCTTGGTTTCTTGCAGTGTGAATGGAAATACAGGGTGGGTTGCAGCCCTTCTATCAGCCCATGAAGGCATGGGCGAGTAGGGGCATATTCCCAGCAAGTGTGCTTGCAAGAGCTGCTTGGGGTCCACTGCTTCCTCTTCTTCCAGCTGCTGAAGTGGCCTGATTTCTAGGGGACTGTGGTTGCTGCTCTGGCATCCTCCCTGCAGGAGGAAGAAGCTGCCAGTCCCTTCTCACTATCCCTCCTTGGTGTCTGCAGAAGGTATAGACATCTCTCTCCTAATCCATCTCTCTTTCCTCATGCACTGCCTTTGGCTCAAAGGGGCCAGATCTCCACAGCTGTTGTGCCCACTAAGTCAAAGAAGCCCTTTGTAATATTTCTTCTGGTTCTGGAGCAGAGCAAAGTGGGTGGCACGTCGCAGGACTCAATTTCTTCTTAATAATAACTTCGGAGTCTTCCTACCTATCTCAGACTGATGTATTAGGAAATTCACTCTTGTTTTTCTCCTGATGGAGGTAATGGTTATGGAAGTATCACATCTCAGCAAAAAACTTTCTTTGTACATCTGGATTCTGTGTAAGGCCAGAAAGAATATTTATAGGGAGACAGATGAGGGACTGAATGTATTTCTTCTCCCAGCCCCATTCTCATTCCTTGCCACCCCTAAAAACCAAAACAAAAAAGTTTTACCCCTGCATTGAGATTATCCTCTCCAAAATCACAGGGTAATTTGGGTTGGAAGGGACTCTTAAAGACCACCCACTCCAACCCTCCTGCAATAAGCAGGGACATCTTCAACTAGATCAAGTGGTTCAGAGCCCTGCCCAACCTGACCTGGAATGTTTGCAGGGAGGGGGCACTTCTTTAAGCAACTTGTTCCAATGTCTTAACACCCTCACCATACAAAATTATCTCTAATTTTTTATCTCTAATTAAAGTGAGCTTTAATGAGCTCTAGGTGGGTGTATCTGGATATCTCAAGTCCATTGCAAAGCCTTGGTATTTATAAAGAATACACATGGAATTGTGCATAGGTAAAGAAAGCCTAATTGTTAAAACAAACTGAAGATTTGGCTGCATCTCGGTATATAATATTGAGAATATTTGCCTACATAAATCTTCCCCTACTGTTTTTCTGTCAAAGTCTTACAAAAATTAGATGTTTGTATGTGCAAAATTCAAGTAAAACATTTTTTATTACTTTCTTCTTTGAAGCATCTATGACCTTAGCAAGGCTTTACATTTGTCCTCCTCCAGCATTTCTGGTTGCCATTATATTTAGAGCATTTTGACATGTTTTTCAGGTGTTGTGACAGCTATTTCTACAAATGCTTTAATGGAACAGTTGCGTTTAAAATACCAACAAAGGCCATGGACTGAAACTCTGAAACTTGTTTATTTTTGCATGGTAAGAATCACAGGTTAGGTGAGAGAAGGATATCTGGTATAAGAATATATTTCCAAAGTAGTTAAAAAATAGCTTGACTTTCAAAAACAACAAGCAAAACCAACCAACCAAAAAACCTCATGCAATCTAAAACTAACCAAACTATAACACCCAGAAAAAACTGGTGCCTGGTATAGCCTGGTTCCCCATTTTTCTTAGGACAATGGATTATAAAAGTTTCCTGCCTAATTTTAACACTTTAGGAGTTGTTTCTTGCATTGTTTTAACTATTCAGGAGTTAGTACTGATTGTCTACCAGTTGAGGTTACTTTCCATTCATTATCATTACCATATTCATAGTATGTAAAGACAATTTATTGTCTACAGAACTGGGAAGAAATATTGTATTTTAGAAACTGTTCTGAAATCTGCTATCCAGACTTTCTGCTGCTGTGATATACCTTAAGTCATTCCATGCTTCCTGCCCTTCCTGTAGCCAATTTAAGAATCATCTTTGTAAAGAGCAGATAAGCACAACTGCTGTGAGCTCAGTATAAAAACTCCCATTTGTTTCCATGCTTCTTTTAATTAGTCCTTAACTCAAGCCTTACTCTGAAAACGATGTCCTGAATTTGAATAAAGTGAAAACTCTTCAGCAGTGAACGTTCTTTGTTAATTGAAGTGTGAAGTATGAGAAGTTTTCAGGCAAGAGCTTGAAGAGAAACTGGGAGAGTTTGCTTGCTACTGAAGTGAATAGCTTCACAAGCTGAAACTTGTGTCCTAATCTAACCAAGTACTACTGTGGCACTTACTGATCTATTCACTCAGGCAGATTTTTTCTAAAATAAAAACATAAGTATTTTCTTAGTTTATCTCTAGCTTCACAGTGAAATTAGCTGACACATCTAGTGATCAGCTCAAAAGACAGGGGAATGGAAAGCCACTCCTTGCTCCAAAGGCATCTGGTATGTAATTACTGCACAATAATGTCTTCACAAATGCATTCAGTGCTGCCATGTCAGAGATAGCTCCAATCATAGGTAACCTCTGTGTTTGACAGAAACAAATAACCAGAGGTTTGTTGTACGGGGCATCTGTGTGCCATAATTAGTAATTCCTTAGTAATTTAAGGAATCTTTCTTTGTCTCTTGTTTTTCCAAATGTGCTAGGATAACCCACTTCGAAAGCCTGTCAGTAGTGCCCCAGATGGTCTATTGCTTTCTTGCATGGAGAAGATAGAGAGGACATTAAATGGTAATGAGCTGTTGGATAACTCAAAATATATATTTTTTAATATTATATGGAATCTGCCAATCCTTCTCTATTGATGTTCTTCACAAAGAGGTCAAATGTACAAACACAGAGGTGGATAAGAGACAAGAGACCTGCAACTCATCTTTGGGCTAAGCCTTCAGGCTGTAGCTATTCTTAAAGCCTGAGAATATTTTCTACACAGCACAGCGCTTATTAATCATAATAGTTGTCATTAATAACAAGTCATTCAAGAGATACTGTTTTCTCATTACCTAAATCATATCCTCTAAAGCAAGAAAATACTGGTTCTATTTCTTGATCATTGCAGTTTGATTAAATTCCCTTTCTGGTTTTTGCAGCTAAATCCATGTTTTCTGTGATGAACATGTTGGAACGTTTATCCAGACAAAAAGGGTAAGTTTGTTTATGAATAAATACAAATGAGCAAGCATGACCTCAAGTCCAGAGAGGAATACTATCTCTGGATGGCATGTCAACAATGTTGTTTTTTAGCTCAGTGTTCTAATGGAGTGTATTTGCCTATTTTGATTAGCCCTTTGTGGAGGAGGTTGTTGGGTAAAGAGCAGGTATAACTGCCTAAATCCCAAAGCTGCAGGCTGAGGTTAATGGTTTTGAGCTGACCAACATGATAATGCAAAGAGCAGAGCACAAATACATGCCTGGTTGGATAGTTTTCAGAAGCTGAGCCAAGGAAGAGTTATTTTTGAAGCATCCCTGGTGTCTCTTCCCACGACCAAGTGAACTATACTAATTTCCTTTCTTAAGTGACAGAATTTTTATATATACAAGCTTTTTTTTTTCCTTTTTCTCATCTTTCTCAGACTTACTATTCATGTTAGCCCCAGTGGGACTGCCTGCTACATAACATCAATGATGTTTTATGTAGAAATTCAGCTGGAGAAGGATGGAGATGTGATGGATGTAAAGTTGGCTCACTTTGAAGAAGCTCCTGTGGTAAAATGAATTTTCTCTGTCTCTCACAACCCTGTAGTCTCCTACCTGGCTTCCAGCTGTCATGTCAGAAAGGTTGTGACTTTCTTTTGGTCTTGTCATGTGCAAGCTTGTTCATGACACTAGCTACCTCTTCAGGCATCTGAATCTCTCACCTAAACTTACAACTTGGTTACAGATACTAAACACTCTAGTGCTAACTATTACAGTAAAAGTCAGCTGACAGACCCACCTTCCAAGAATTTTGTGGTATCACGCATAAATATTTTTATTTTCATGCTCCAATGTTACTAGTATATAGTAAATAACAGGGGCTTAAAATATTTTCCTACCAAGGTGTAGTGCAATATATATTCTCAATGGATGTCTTGGAGCTATTCTGTTTTTTATTCTGCCTTCTTTAGGAGTATATATTTTTCTACTACTGGGGATGCTTTTCTAGCAAAACTTCTATTAAATTATTCACAGAATATCACCTTGAAGTTCACATATCATGTTCTGCAGTTGTTACAGAATTACAGACAACCCTTTAGATCAAACGACAAGCTGTTGTGGGGGGCTGGGGAACATAAATTCATTTTTTTGTCAGTAAGTATCCAAATTATTACATTACCTTGGAGTTAATTTTGTCCATTATTTTTAGTTGAAGTCAGCCTGGGAATTTTAAATTATTCATTTAACCAGCACAGGTCCGTTGATCTGTGAGTGCTGGACAATATCATTAGAATGAAAATGCATATTCAGAGAATTCTAGCACAACTAATACAAGAAAAACTGGCCAAGATGCAATTTTTTTTCCTAAAGAGTATATCAGCAAACTATTGCTGTTACTTTTATCCTCTTTCACAGAGCCTTTGTTCTTCCAATTATTATAGTAATATTTTTTTTTACTATTGCACTGTTAGCCTTGGTTTTGAGTGTTGGAGATTTTTTTTATGTTAACCATGCAGCTACTTAAAAGTAATAGGGATCAAGTTTATCATAACTAATGAAGTGCTTATAAAAGATGAGTCACAAGTGTCAAGAAAGATGAAACTCTTGTCTCTTATTCCTGTAGGTTTGTGACGATTTGGTCCAGCTTCTAAGGTAAAGAATCACATATAGGGTTTCATTTTGAATGGAAAGGAATTCCTGATGCTAGAACCATTTCGGTGTAAAAACTGAAGAGGGAAAAAAAAAAAGGAAAGAGAATCAGGGAACAATAATATGAATCCAGAAAACAACAGAAGAACTGACACCATTTTGGATTCTATTTTTTGTGGGAAGTTGGTCCCAATCCTCTATACTGGAAGTTGGTTGTCATTGTAACTATTATTATCTGCTTTGAATTTGTAAATTCAAGGCTAAAATAAAATTTTGAAAAGATACTCCAGGCATTATTAATATCTCAAGTCATTCCATCGAATGGATCTGCTTCAATGGAGCAAGGGTAAATAGTAATCCCCAACTCTAACTGCCAGTCAAACACAGCTTTGGAATACTAGCCTTTGTCTTGATTGCAAGAATTATAGAGCTACTTGGACCCATAGTTTTGGTAATGGACTGATGATGACAATTCAGAACTGGCAGATTTACAGACACAAACTATTACTTTTCCTCTCCTCCTTCCATCAAATACTAAATAGTCTTTGTATTGTCCTTATGCAAATACTTTTAACTGCGTATCCTTTGCGCTTCTCTCACAGCAATGAAAGCAAAATGGTATCACATGGCCTGAGTTTCTCTGCAAATACACACGGGGAGATGTGACCCTAATTTTCTCATGTAGCAGGAGGGCACTGTATATATTTATTACTACCATGTTTTGTTCTGTCTGAATAGTTGCTGTTCCAAGTCAGGCCACCACTTTAAAAGTCTATTTATAAGTACTTCAGTGAATATGATCAAGGTTCCAGATTTTAATAATAATGAATATATTTAGGAAATTGGATTATTATTTAAATACTGTGGCCGAATAGTAGAAAGGGAAGGTAAAAAGAGAAAGAATAATCATTGACCTTTAGTGTTTAATCTCTCTTTTGTTTTATTCATCATCAGTTTTTCCAGCCTTCTTTTTCTTCAGAAATTAATATATATTTGCTTTATGGGTGTAAACAGCTATGACTTAAACTTGAACTTGCATTTTCCTAGATTTTTGACTTCCAGTGATGTTAATGCCAGCAGTTTGGCTCTGAGCACTGGCATATAGTTACCGTTGGTACTGTGGGTGCTACTTCTCTGCCTTCCTGGTTTTGTTAAGATTTTTCACAGAGCACAGGTATCCCTTCTACACCTCTTGGTGTAGTATTTTATTTGCTTGTAAGGCAGTTTGTTATATGTGTAATGTTTCCGGTGAGTCTCAAAGTAACTATAAAATTAAGATGAACCAGCCAGCTAATGCATAGGCTAGTGCTGTGTCTGATCCTGTACCAAGAGGAGAGCTGAGTGACTTGTTAGGTTCCAGGTTTGAAAGAGTTTGTCCCAATGTAAAAGTTCAGGCAGGCTTATTTTATCTCTGCTGATCCACACTGCAGCCACATCTGCATAGGAAGGGAAGGAAAGTCTCGAGCTGTCTGTGTGACTGCTTTTGCAGAGTCAAGTAAGGCTTGTGAAACTCATGTAAAATCTACCTAAGCACAGGAGTAATTTACCTGGTGGTAATTTACTTGGTCTGAACACAGCTCCGCGCTGTCACACCAAGTCAGAACCTGCAGGAATTCTGGGGTTTGGATGGTCTGAACCATTCATTTACAAACCAAGTCACTTGTCCCATTTTTTATTTTCTTTTCTTTCTTTTTTTTTTTTGATTGATGTATCATTCAGTTATATTTGTCTGTCTCTCTCACATGGTGCTGTGAAGTGCAGCATTAATACAATTTTGATATTTTAATGAAAAGAGCAATGTACACATGCAAGGTCTTAGGGAAGTAATACTGCATTACTAGCTTTATTGGAACATCAGAAAAAGTGTTTTGCAGCTGATGAGCTGTCATATTTGTGTTTCATGTACATTTATTGCTTTTAGTAGTGCCTACTTCAGTGCCAGTTTCAGCTATAATTACAGTGCTTCTTGCAACAAAACCAAAGCTTCACATTTTCTGGTATCTTCTAAGAAAATTTAAAATCAGTACTCTACTTAATCTGATAAGGAGGGGGCCAATGTCACTCTGAAATGGTGCCTCTTCTAGCAAGTTTTGTACAAAAGAGTTATTTCCCATCTCATTTAGTAGTGTGATAGTCATTATTTCTTTTTGTTAGGATGAAGAATTATGATGCTTTTGGCAAGATTCTAGAAGACCTGTCAAATATGTATCAAATTCCAGGAAACAGGTTGCAGTTATTTTTTACTCAAAAACTTTTGAAATCCATAGCCTAACTTTCATTTACTTACAAAAATAATAAATTGTCTTTTCTCTCTCCCAGCGAAATGAAAGCTAAGGGATATCTTGCTTTGCAGGCCCTTGAAAAAGACCTTTATTCAATGTCTCTTCTAGACAGGTAACTCATAGTCTATGTCTTTGTCCCTTTACCTCTACCCACACCCCTTCATTTCACTAAAAACAAGTTAACTGATCTAATTATAGAATAGGATGTGGAAGGCTAATGAGTTTTCTTCCACTGGGAAGCTTGAAGCCTTTGTCAACCCTAGACATGCCAAACGAATAGATTGACTGAGCTCCTGTGCTTTATCTAAGGGACTTCCTGGGAAACTGGTTGGTTAGAGAGCTTGGGGTGTGTGCACATGACCACCCACTGGGAGCAAACAGCATGTCTGAAAGTCAGCAGTCATGTTTAGATCTCCCTGTGGCAGAAGTAAAATAGACCTTTTGGGGTTCTGCTGTTTGGGTATCTCATTTTGACCTCAGGTTTTAGATCAGGAGGAGTGGATGCCAGCTTTCCTCCTTCCTTATCTCATTTCTCATATCATAGAGTAGGATTACAGATAGATGGGGAACAGTTTCCTAAACCTTCTGGTAATTGTACAAGGATTTTCATTATTTTCAATAAATCAGAGTTGAGGACAGTGTTTTCCTTCTGGAATTTTGAAATATCTTCACTGATATCTTGCCTATTAAGTCACATACACACATACCTTGGCAGGTATGGCCTCCTTTAACTTGAAACACCCTCTTGGATTATTTTGCAGTTTTCCCTTATGAAGCATAATAACACTGTGAACTAATGTGCTGTATCCCCACTGGTCACTGATAGCTCAGTAAATATTATTTATAAGTTAAACAGATTATTTGTCCCATCTATGCTGTAAGTTAATGCACTGCAGAGTTAGTACACAGCTATGTAAATGTGTGGCTGTATGTATTCAGCTACATGAACACACTTGAAGTCAGGGACTGATTCTGTTCAAGTTAGTTTATCCAGGTTATTTCTTTATTCTTTGCTCAACCAGTTGCCACTGTAATATTTGTGACCCTCTTCATTTCTGGTAAATAGCACACCGAAGTGCAACATGAAACAGCTCAGATACAGGGAAAGTGCAAGCCTAAGTCCCAGTAGTAATGCATGTGTGGAGTTGTGGTCTTTTGGAAGCTGGACATATAGAATCTACTTCCAAGAAAACATTGTCTTCCTTTGTTTAAGGATACGAATGAGAAATTACATTAGCCTACCTAGCACTGCAATGCAGGAAACACTAATTAAGATGTGTTTTGAAATAGAACACAGGATCTAAACAGAGTTACTGAAGTACTTAATGGAAAAGTAGGACACCTGGTGCCAAGAACTGGAGGTGATTTTTTCCTTTTTTTCTTCCTTTTTTTTTTCCTTTTTCTCCCTTTTTTTTTTTTTTCTTTTTTTCCCTTTTTTTTTTTTTTTTTTTTTTTTCCTTTTCCCTTTTCTGAATTCAAAGAATTGTAATCAAAAAACACTACTGAGTTGACCTTTGTGTACAGGAAATATCCTCTACTATAAATAAAACCTGCTGTAGGGACTTACTGTGCCTGTATTCTCAGATAACATACAGACATACAGAACATCTATTGAACAGATATTGTTAAGTAGAGATGTACTCGTACAAGGAATCCTCTCTGCCCATCTGCAGTGTTGGTTTTTTCACCTTTGTGTCAAGCTACCCAACATATATGCTCTATTGACCTGTGTAGTAACCATTATTTCTTTATTCCTTAGGAACCCCAATGAACATTGAATTTTACATTTCTCCCTATCAAGTTTTGGAAGCAGAACTTAATAATGGTAAAGCTATTTCAGCTATTCTGCTGTTTCAGCAGAAAGAGCTACCAAGAAAAGTTTTTCAATACTACCCGTTTCATTAAGCAAAGTTAATTAATAAAAGCTCAGAAATAAAATACAAAATTCTAGTTGAGCAGAACAGTTTATGTGATGCACTTTAGACCAGTTTTAACGTCCGTCTTTCCATTCCTTGGTTGTTGATTCGGCTGTTGCTGCTATCATCTTTGGGAAACTTTGGCCTTTTGCGTGTGGTCAGTGCAGGCTTCTCTTCACTGCCCACACCACTGTGGTTATCAGTTGGACCTGACCTTCCAAGTCCTTACCATTGTCTATTTTGCATGCATAGGATTAATATACACTAAATTAAGGAAAATAATGTAATTCTCTTTCTACCCCAGGTTCCCAGGTATGTGGAACAAAAACAGTTGTAACAGTTGAAGGCACAGATACACTCCACAAACTGCCTCTTTCTCCATTAATTGTAGACCCTCAAGCTGGAGAGGACAGGTGAGGCTCTAGAAACTTGTCAGTACAGAAATGGATTTACAAGACACTGGCACTGACTTCAGCATAACTTACATTTAGCCTCTGCTGAAACAGGAAGTTCTGTTTTATTTGTGGCTTTATGCTCCATAGCTACACTGCCTATGATCTGTGGCTTTTACAGTTTTCCCAAGTTGACTTCAAAGGTATTGTGTTCGTACTTAACAGTGTCAGTTGCACTGAACTTTGAATTTATTCATAGACTTGAAGCCAGCAAGAGGCACTGGAACAGTATTACTGAAATTCCTAGTATTCAACCAGCAAGTCCTTCATAGATTCACAGTAAAGAAAGCATATGCTGAAAGATATTACACCTAAAATACACAAAATAGTTTGTCATCCCACTACGGGTACTGACACCTCATCTCTCTACCTCAGTGCTGTCTGGAGGGAAAGTCTGAAGTAACTTTCCAAACTAAAATACTTTAGAATTATTTGTAAAAAACACCATTCAGTTTCTGTGTCTCACGTTTCCTTTCCGTCAGTTTTCATATTAACTATGTTTTGTCAAATGTGTTATCAAAGTTGCATTTATAAAGCAAAACATTTCTCAAGTCAGAAGACGTATGGTACCTAATAAACTACTAGGGACCTGACAGTGGCCTTGCACTTAGAGTCCTTGTTATGGCAATTTCTGTAAAAAAACCTTTCATTCTGACAATTCTTTTTTCCTAGCAACCCTACTTTTTTGCAACTGACTGATGAACTCAGCATGGATTTGCCAGCTCTTTTTGTTCTGAAGTTTCATCAGCCTGTTCCAATGTCTTCATCCAGTATTGAAGAGATACAGAGGCTCACAGGCATGTTATAATTGTTTTTTAAGACTAAGTACTTCTGTGACTATGCATTGCTTATTTGCTTTTTACTGCCCTGTGATAATGTTGCAAGAAGTTGTTTCTGGGGCAGAACATATTCTGTTCTACCAGTCCAAGTGTAACATTTAACAACCAGTGCAAAACAGAAAAGTTCTAATAAAGATATGACAATTACAGGCAAAGTTAAACGCTCTACCTCAAATTCCCAATAGCAAAAAAGGGGAATAAGAAAGAAAAATCAGTATTTTTGTCTTTTCAAAACATTGTGTTTGTTTTTAATAGTAGCTTTCATAACCTACTGTCATAACCTGCTTGCTAATAAAAATAATGACCTGGTTTCAGGAATTCAGATTTCTGGCTTGAAACTAGCTCCACTGTATGAGCTAATTGTTCAGTCTACTCTTAAAGAAAAATGCAGTGAAGACTTGTCTACAAATAAATCTTGTTTCTTTGTGGTAAGTATAGTGTGCATCTGATACATACTGTGCTGTTGCACAAGATATTTATAATTAATTACCATTTCCCCATAAGCAAGCAATGTAGGTTTCCCAGAATCCCAACAAAAGTGCTCATTAGGAAATAGTTCAATTTACAAAGCAGTATTAGAGAGTTTCATGTAAGTGAGCTTCTCTTCCTCATTAATGAAACACTGTGTGCTTGGCTGCTGAAGTCACACTAATTTGTCTGTGTGTAACCCAAATATTTACTCTTCTAAAAAATTGCCCAGAACTTTATCATTAATGCCTTAAAAAGAAGGAAAACTTATTGACTGGTGTAAGGAGCAAGTCCCAAGAAGGTACTTACCTAGATTTTTGAAGATCTTTATCATGCTGTTGCCACACTTTTAACAAAATGGTTTCTTAATTAGATACCACTGAGACTATTGATTCCTTTTAAAGGGACTGGCAGGAAGAAATATAAACTCCTATGACAGTGATGCCAACTGCTATCTAGAGACAAGGCTGTTTAACTGAAGAAGGCTTTCCTTTTAAGAACTGCATTATTGAAATGCAGTTGCTCAGGCTGCATTAGATGTAAGGTTTTAGAACAGAAGGTTGTGGCTAAGATGCTTTCTGCCAGATTTATGTATGGGGCAACTACAAGACAAGCTTCAAAGATCTACATTTTTTTTGCTAAGAAACATTAATTTTGCAATTCATGGCAGCAAAAGAAGAGGGCACTTTTTTGTGTTCTACTAGCAGTGTTCGTAGAGCCCATTGTCTGCTTAGTACTTGGACCTTGAGGTGGTGGTACAGAAGGTAGTAGTATATTTACATCATGCTAAAACAATGTTTGATAAAGCTCTTCTCTTCTGAATTAATCTTTCAGTTCTATTAGATGCATATGAAAGGCTCTGTAACTTTTCAACAACTCTCTAAAATATTTGTACTTGGTGGAAGATTTTACTTCTGAGTTTAAAGATTTTATTTCTAGAATTACTGAATTGCATTCTAACCTTGAAATGAGTGTAGGGGAAATCCTTTTGATCCATGAACAGACAAGGAAAAGCTCTTCAGCTTTTGTTAATGTAGACTCTCCTAATTAACTGCCCTGCCCTGTTCTTCAGAGGACAGTTCAGATTTGGCATCCTGAAGTAGATAACACCACAGTGCACTTCTAATATTGTCACAGAATCACTGTTAACATGGACAGGTGGTACATTTTTCTTACTATTTCCTCCTCATCTTCAAGTGAATCATTCCAGCCAAACACACCTCTCCAAAGAAAAAGTAGTAGTGAGGAGGTTGGAACATCTGGTGTCCAGATTTCCTGCAAAACTGCTATCCTGTTTGTGCAACTATCAAGCAGCATTATTATGATTTTATTATCTTGGTCACTAACATTTTTCTAGCCTATAGGCTCTGAAAAGTATTTGGAAGAATTGGTAACACTTGAACTCCTGACCACTTGGCTCTGGGTATATTTGCCTAATTTGGATGTATTTGGGAGGGAGAGTGGATCTCATTTAGCTTCTGCTAAGGATTCTACTAGAAATGCAGAGGTATGATGGACATGCTAGAAATGTATCTTCCAAAAATATTTTTGCTGTAGATTGCACAATTGCCTGATAACATCAAGCTTTACTTTCCTGTTTTCAGTCCTTGAAATATTACATTTGTTGCTTAGTCTCTTCCAGATTGCCCAAAGCACTGTTACTTCATAAACAAGGGCTCAGAAAAACCAGATTTAGCAGGAACCTTGGTCAGTAAAATCCCATTTAGCCATCCAAAGTGTGTGCCTGGCATAATAGAGATTCTTCGACATCAAGTGGCATATAACACTCTTATTAGCAGCTGTGTCTCTGAGAAGCATATAAATGAAGGTAAATTGTGTGGCTGGAAGTGATGGCACAGTATTAGAGACTAACTAGTTTCTAAGTTGGGTATTGACAGATTTTACTACTCCCTTGCCAAAACTGTCATTACTTGTGGAGTACTGTAAATGATAAAAAATTCTTAACATTATTTTTTTAAAATTCTATGCACATAAACTAAGTTGTCAACGTAATGAATATTTAGAATACTGTATCAGTATTTTTAAAATTCTGGCATGTAATTCAGCCAAAAAGAATCCAACTTCAATGGTGGATATCACTAAACTGTATTTTTATTTCTAGATGATTCAGAACTGCTTTACTTTGAAGTGGTACCACACAAGAACACCAGCTTTTCTGTCTTTTTCCTTCATCCTGTGAAAGAGAATTTAGCCTGTGGTATGTGTGGAATAATTGCTACCGTCCTCTTTACTGAGCTCACAGGGGATTTGGTTCTGTCTAGGCTCTTGCACTATGCTTCTGAGTTACAAACATTTTAAAGGCCACTCAACAGTGTGCAGCCCACAAAAACCACAAAGTGTATGCACTTGTGTATAAACTGCTTACTAGAAGGTGTAAATGTAAATATTGAAGTCCTGTTTTGTCTTGGCCTGCATTTAATTAATAAATGGTAACTTCCGCTATTTCTGATTTAAGTACATTAAGGAAAAGCAAGTAATGCAAATATATTGCTGCAAACCTCTTTCAACTGACTTCAGTCTTACATCTCTTCAAGCATCAAAATGAATGGATGGTTTTCAATGTTGTAAGTATTTCAAACCAATACATTTGGTTAGAACATTTTTCTGTTCAAACATTTTTCTGTTCTGTTCCTTCTTAGTGGTAATTGATGTTATAACCTCTAGAGAAGTCCAATGTCACCTTCATTTAAATCCTCAAGATCCAACTCTAAATTCTAGTGATGACTTCATAGCAAGAGCTGTGAAACGGTAAGTACTTGTATTTCATAACAGATGTCCATTAAATGGAAATATGTGCATTCATAATGCCTTAAACTCAGCAACTGGAAAACTTTTCTCTAGTAAAATGCTGTAATACAACAGTGGGAATAAGTTACTTTAGTGTCTTAAGTATCTCTTTCAAAAATTTTAAACATTAATAGTGATGAAGGGTTTCTAGTAGAAAGCATGTGGAAGCAAATAAAGACTATTGAGTGAAGAGTTTTACCTTTTATAAAGATGATTTTCTCAAGACTCTAGCTGATGACAGTCTCATGCCTAGCATGAATTACAATAGCAGGGAAAGGTCTTTTTACCCATCTATCTAATAGCAATCAATGTTTCTCTTCAGAAAGTGAGTTGTATATGGCATGTCTACAACATTGTCTCTGGCTTGTTTTCTGTACAAATTCCAAGACAGCAAGTTATTGTGATATGTGAACATAGGCTAGACAAACTGATTAAGAACACAGTCTAAGAGCACTAATTGATTTGGCATAAGCTAGTTTTTGCCAAAGCTAGTGCTTTGCCAAGCTAGTGCTTTGGCAAAGCACTAATTGATTTGGCTACAACTATTATCTGTTTGATGACAACAAAATCAACGCAGATTGGATTTTGAACCTGATTTTAAACTAGGTACTATTTTTGAAACTCGGTTAAGAGTGGGGGAAAAACTCCTCCAGTATAGATAGTGGTTTAGAAAAGATACGTTCTGTACCTGTGCTACAAAAAACATGACAGGTTACAATTACAAAACTCAGTAAGAATTAATATATTTCAATATTCTTCGTTTTGGTTTTCACTAGAAGCACCCTGATGACTTTTGTTTTTTCTTTGACCAGACTGAAAGACCTCCCACTCCTTCAGTCAAAGCTTCTTTGCACACCTAACTTAAAAGATTCAGCACTAGATTTCAGTGTGTCAACATATATTTCTGGTACAGCACATTTAGTTTATATTATGGTTACAATGTAACACCAGGTTGTACAAGACAAAAACAGAAAGGAAGTAATGCTGGTTTTCATTCATGTGTCAGCCACAGTCACAGTTTAAAAAACAGAAATACTTTAAAGAATGGATGAAGTCTGTAGCAGCGACTAATGTGTCATTTCCTTCTTCAGTTGCATGTCAGTCCCAGTTGTCATGAGAGCTGTTTTCAGGAATGCTGCCAAGGTGAAAGCTGGCAGTGAAACAAAAGACATGGACATGGAACAACCACCTGAACCACAACTGGAGCAAACTACAAATTTTAACAGTCTCAAAGAAAGCCTTTCTGAGGCTGGTCAGTAAGACTGGGTAGTGAGAGACAAGCCAAATACAGACATCACAGAAGAAAATACCTCTACAGCCAAACTGGAAACTCTGCGTGATAACATGGAAAAAAGTAACCCCTCACTATGCACCAAAACTTCATGGAGGAAAGTAATTCCATAGCTAGTATAGAAGCTGATGTGGTAGACAAAAAACCTGATGGTTTTATAAGCAAAAATAAAGTCTACTTAGTAATTTGTGAATGGTATCTCCTCTTTGCAAACTTTTAAATATGGGAAAAGTAATTCCCTTGAATCTGCATTTTTAAACATCCAAATCTGTAAAGTCTAACACTGTTCTATTACCCTTTATTTTGTCTTGTTACTGAAAACCTCAAAAATAGTTTTGGTAATTTGGTACATTCCCTCTAACACTCTCTTTTTTATTGTTAGAAGGTAAGGCACTACTTTAGTGTTGGTCAAGCGATATGGGTGGCTGACAAAGTTCCAGCCTCAATGCTGACATCAATACAAAACTTTTTAGCTGATTTATGCACTTTTAGTGAACAAACACATTAATGTTCATTGGTTAAATTTACGTAATTCTCTTCATTAATTAGTATTCTAGCCCCTATTAGTTATTGATTTCTTTCTCTTCGTGCTAATCTGGTCCACATCCTTTATTCCTTATCTTTTTCTCCAACTTTCCAGGCCCTTATCTCCTCTTAATCTTTTTAATCTTAATCCTTAATCTTCTGGTTACTCTAATGCCCTTGAATGGCCATAAATTTAAGACCCCAGATGCCATGCCCAATCTTCAAATTCCTTTGGCTTTGTTTATTGAAGATTGTCAGGGTTAGTTTTAACAAACTTGAGTTTTCAGTGATTTAATGATACAAGTAGGTTTGTGAAGAAACTTAACTGGTGTTAGCTAAAAGTAGGCACTGCTTACAATTAGTTAAAACAACTAATTAAAAATTAGTCAAGTTATATAACTTTCCCACTGTCTGCACCATATTCTACAGAATATGGAAGAAATGTGTGTCTAACACACGATACAGTCTGTAACACAACACAGGCATTTGAAGTAATGTTTATCCATGTCAACATTATGCTAAATAAATTGAGAAAAAATTAGGTGAATGGTTTCTGTATATACATAATTAATGCAGACACCCCTCTTTGTCCACTATTTCATAAATGCATTCAATGCAAGACTCT
Source organism: Dicaeum eximium (assembly GCA_013396995.1). Taxonomy (NCBI): domain Eukaryota; kingdom Metazoa; phylum Chordata; class Aves; order Passeriformes; family Dicaeidae; genus Dicaeum; species Dicaeum eximium. The sequence goes on from VWZP01007197.1 coordinate 103,281, forward strand.
GAACTGCAGTTCTGCTTACCCCTAAAGCAGAAGTGGCACTGAAAGGAAACCAAACTTAGGGTCTGTCATCTCTGACAGGATAATGGAGTCTTTAGTAAGAAAGCTGTAAACTCAGGCTCTGAAAAATAAGGAATTTTTGCCTTAGATTTTTTCTTGCCTCAAAGTATGAAATGGTTTTGTGATTTTTTTTTTTAAATTATAGTTTACTGTTCAAAAATCTTACTTTGCCTGTGTCTGGACTTCTTTTGTCTCCAGTATGAAGGAGTTACAAGAAACTTCCAACAAGTAAGCTGGTAACTTACTATAAACCAGTTTAACTAATGTAAAACAGACATTCACAAAGAAAAAGCTTCCTGAACAGAGCAATTTACAGCTACAGATAAAGGAAGCAATGGGAAAGCAAGTCAAATATACAATAGTTACAGAAATACAAAATAGTCAGAAATAGCCATGTGTGGCTGATGTGTTTCTCACAGGTAGTGAATAAGCTTGGCCTCCTTGAAAGGTTTGAGAAAAACATTATTGGAATGTGGGAGGAGTTCAAGCTAGATGGACTGACAAAATGAATACAAAAATAACAAAAGCATGTTCACGAGACTGGAAGCATGATTAGTGTGGTCTGACATGGTAACAGCAGATGTCTAAGAGTAAAACACTGGAATTGTCAGCAATTCTGAATTTCAGGAAAATGGTGTGTTTTCAGCAAAAGTGACAAATGTAACTATATAAGGAGGGAAAAATAGTTTTTAACCATGAAAGTGCATTGCATCATGGGTACAAAAGATAACAGAAAGAATGTGACAAAAAGTGACTAGAGTCACAGCACTCTAGGAATCAGCAGCATATCATATTCTATTTTGTACAGAGCATCATCAACAGAAGCATAGTCTGCAAAATTCCATAGCACCAAGCATTTATTCTTTTGATATTGGAGGGGACCAATTTAGAGGGGCTATTTAATGGAGCCACTTCATTTCCAAGCTGCTGCCAAGAAAAAAATGAGGTTGAAATGGGAGCTCCTGACACAAAACAGAAACATGTTTAGTAACTCTTGGTAAAGCTTTAAAGTCGCTGCCCCTTCTGTGAATGTCACCTTTAACATTGAACATGAAAGGTTTTGCCAGGAGCCAAAATCATGGTGAGGATTTACAAAAATTACTTCTACTGTAAAGCATCAAATTCAGTTTTTCCCCAAAACAAAAGTGATGCATCACCCTGTATATGGTTCACAAACTAAGAATCAAACCAGCTGTGATACTTTTAAGTACTATTAGAAAAACTAATGTTCCAGTTGCTGGACATGATGGAGTACATCCAGTGATAAGCCCAGTTGCTCTACTAACCAAACAGTCTCCTTTTTAACCCAAGCAAGGGCTGACTTTTCAGGATCTGTGCAGAAGTTTGCCTTGCTGCACTCAGACTGCAGGGGACCAACCTCACCATTATTTGTACATATGTTTTCATTGGAGCTGCAACACTCTTCATGTTTTCCATCTTTAACTTCCTTGTACTCTGTCCCAGCTGTGCAATTAAGGTCCATGTCCTGAACTGAGTCTAAAATGTGTCCAAGACGTGGCTGTTCTTCAGTAGAATTCAGATACTTAAGGACATCATCTTCATACTTTCCAACCACATCAAGAAGATTGTTTATTGTTCTTAGAGCAGAATCATGTCCATTAAAATGACACCAGGATAAGAGAGCCCTGAAAAGTGAGCAACAACAAAAGTGATTATATTCATCTATGTAGATCTCCACTTGGTGGAGGTAGATAGCAATGTGAAAAAGTATCTATGTATCATAAATACATTTATGTATAATTCACAACTTATGGAAAATTCAGGCAGTAGAACAACATATTAAGCTTAAATATGTAGACACAGACAATTTTGGTTTTTTAATTAAAACAACTGAAAACCTGTATGCGTGTTCCCCTGTTACACACCCTCCACATACACTTGACCTTAAGGAGCTCGTAACCTACTTCAGAGTTCCTTTGAGCTGGCCACAGGTAATCATCAGCTTGGCACCGTGTCTGTATCCTTGATTAAAGCCTGTCTGGAGCCCAAGTTCTTTCCCAGCCTCAATTCCATCCCTATAGCCCTCCTGTAACAAAAGCAGTGATACAGGTTGTACACAACATGACAAAGTGGACCTCTGACAAATACATAACAATAATAATTTTTAAAAAGTTTAAACAAGTATCACAAGTATTCAATCTCCTAAGTTACAGCTTCTATAGCTGAACATCCTCCACAGCTACACCCCCACTGCCAAACCAAAACATGCTTGTTGCAATATATTGTGATTTACTGACCTGTAAGATGTAGTTTTTTACTTTTCCCAAAAGGATCCCCAGAAAGTGAGAAAACAGAAAAACTTCTTTTAGAAAGATAAAAAAAAAATCATGTTTGCTTTTAATGATTACCAACTCCTTTGTGAGAAATGGACTTAGAAGTACCACGCAGACTTCTTTTTTCCATCTAAAAAGTTATGCAGGCTGCCAAGCTTCCCCTTTAGCAGAGGTACTCTCCTATCTATAATCCATCTACATGGAATCCATTTATTTTCACAAAACTAACTGCTGAGCATTGCTCTTTTATTTGCTAGACCTCACTCCATTTAAGAGTTATTCCTGAAAAAGAGACAGTGATTGACTGAGTCACACAGAAATACACTTATCATTGGGACTAATTTCTTTAAGTAAACAGCTAATGATTGTAATGCTAATTACTTTATTTACATTATAACCACATTACAAGATTACACAGAGTAATTCTTCATTTTTTTTCACACCAAAATTGCAAGCTATGAAAGTGAAAACTCCTATTTGCTCATGGTGGCCTTGCTAGAAAAGTAGTCTGGAACACAAAAAATTATTTTGCCCAACATACAAATCTAACTTCAGTAACACGTCATGATTTTGCAGTATCTACTAAAAAACATCTGATGGATTTCTGTAAAAACAGAAACTAAACATTTCCTTAAGAAAACCAGTCTTTTCATAGAACTCAGATGAAGGAAACTACACCAGGTCTGCCGTAACACCATTCCTCATCACCTGCCTACACAACCATTTCCATCCGTGTTTGTCAGCCAAATGCTGCTCAGCTGTGAGCACGAGCCCTCCTGGCCCCACTTGAATGACACAGTATCTGTCAAACTAATCTGTTTATGGACTTGGTTTGCTCCCTGCAGAACTGCAGAGGCAAGGGCTGTGGAAAGCAGCTTTCATAAAAGACGTATTTCACTTGGAGAATAAATCAACCAAAGACCTACACAGATCACAACCCCCAATTGTGGCTGCACATGGAGTCACACATCTTACATCCTGACTGATGAGTAACTCTACTCAAAACCCCAAACACCTCACATGTCTTTATTAGCACTGTTCAGCTCTGTTGCCCTATATTTACTAGGGGTATAGCTACAAGTACAAAGCAAGTAGCTAGCATGACAATCCAGCACTGCCTCTTATAAAGGCACATGGCTGTGCAGAGAGAGCCAATGTCTTTTGGTAAGACAGTACTTTGCTCTGGTGACTACTAAGAAGTGTTTAGGGGCCATATTTTCCTGATATTCAGAAGAAAGTATGCCACGATAACTTTAAAGGTGCTACTTTCACTTTTCCCTTTAAATCATTCACATGTATATCAGTTATGTGTCAGCAAATCTAAAATGGCTAAAAAGAATGTTAAATCACGTTTATAGAAATACCTTCAATCTCTTTTTCATAGCGCTGCTCCATTCCTTCTGTAGTAGATACATCTCATCTGCATCTTCATCAAATATATCCTCATTGGCTTGGCTGACTGCCACTTGTACCCAGGACATAACAGCAGTGCCCTGTGACCCCTGTTTACGTGGTAAAAAAACACTGAGAAACTCTCAGAAGTGCGTCTGGCGAAGTGTCAGATTAGAAGTATTGGCAAAAACTGTGAGTTCCAAAGAGAAGCCAGGTACGGAGCTGATTATTCAAGCTGTACGTGGGAATTTGGTGCTGTGCGCTGCTGGTGTGCATCTGTCAAAAAAAGGCAGTCAGATCATCGTTTGTAAGGAACTTCTGAGATATATTAGGGCAACTTATGATAGTTCTTTCCCATCTTATGGCACTGGCATGCATGGACGTCAACGCAGCATTTCTGAATACTGCCAGTACAAGGACAGCTGGCAGAAACAAACTTATGACTTGATTCCAAAAGCAGCTGACAAATAGTCCCATGTGGTGCCCTACAACAGGTTGTACGTAGTCACACAATTTTGTGTATTTGTATTGTGTACACAATTAACTACACGCAGATTAACACTTGCAGAGTTAATGACTGGGGAGTACTTTCACCTTTGATTTACAGTTTTCTGGTTATGCCAAATACTTTGCTAACTTATAAAAACAGAAACAGTCTATTCTATTTTGAATAAAGAATTAACAAGTGCTGCTGCAGTGGAAAGGAGAAATTTTCGGATTATTTCATCTTTTCCTACGACGGAAACTTTGAGAAGCGTCTCACAACTGATTCATTTGCATCGCTGTAAATTGTCAAAGCACACCGACACTGCTCCCTGCAGAGACACCGGCGGCTCTCAGAGAGCCCAGGGCACTGGGACACAACCAGCTGGGGTCCTGCAGCGTGCGGTGGGCCAGGGGCACCCCCGGCCCCACAGCGGGCCCGGGCTGCGGCCAGCGGCAGCCCCGGCCGCCATTTCCCGGCCGCGTACGGGCCCAGCTCCCCGTAGCGCTGCGGGGAGCGCTCCTTCACCCCCGCCCGCCAGAGACGCTGCCTCCCCTCGCCTCCCCTCCCCTCCCCTCGCCTCNAGCCTCTCCGCGCTGCGCTCCGCCATCTTCACTGAGGGCAAACGGGCGCTGCTGCCGGCGGAAGTAACCGGGCAGCGACAGCAATGACGGCAGAGCCCGGCGGAGACACTGGAGACGCCATCTTGAGTGAGGGCGGCCCCGGGGCCGGCGGGCGCCTCAGTGGGGATCCCTCATCCCGGCAGCGCCTCCCGCCTTCGCCGCAGGGAGCGGCTGCCTCCGCCTCCCACAGGGACCGCAACACAACCCTACGGTAAACGCGTTCTTCGGGATACGAAGGTTTCATCCTCTTTTCAGTCATAAACGGTAGAATTAAAAAAAAAAAAAAAATTAAAATCTGACTTGTTGACTTCAGAATTGTCAAGCACTTTATGTGAAGTATGCCTGTGAAAAATGACCAGATAATATTGGCATTTAGGTATTAGCTTTTGCAACTTGTTAGTGATTATAAGTATATAGAAAAGTACCAATTATAACTCTTTTTAGCTGTTTGTTAATATAATCTATCCGTTTTAGTATGCACTGTATTGCTCATAGAAATAGTAGTGCAATTAATATAATATCTGTGTATCGCTTATAGAAATAATAGTGTGGTGAATGTATAGTATTATGGACCAAGATGTAGAAAAAGGCTTTTGTGTAACTAAACCAGTGCAAGGCACTGCCCAGCCTGTCTGATAAGATAACCGTGACACTCACCAGAGTACTGTAGGACAATTAGAGAGTACCATGTTAAATTTAAGGTTAAACTAAATCCTCACCAGAGGATGTGAAACAGCAGGATGAAGACACAAGAAGAAATAAAATATATTGGCCTGACACCCAGGATGTCCTGCAGATAAGCCAGAGTGTGAAGAAGCCAAACAAAGGAGTTCTCAAAACTTCATAAAGTTTGGAAGAATGTTTGAATAATGTATGAAACACACGAATATGCATGTATCTCAGCAATGTAACTGTATAAAGATAACATTGTATGTACCCACCTGTGTTTTCTTTGGCTGTCGGTCAGGAGCACCCCAGCGGTGGATTTTTGTCTCTTATTTTATCCTTTACTAAATTTGATATAAATTCTTTACCTTCTGCTCTGTTTTTCGCAATGCCCTTAAGCTATCCTCTACAAGACCCAGGTATGACAATGATAAATCCTTTTTAATATGAAAGATGCCAGCAGGAGTCAAGTGTTTCATTACTGACTTTGACTAGACAAAACATTTATGTCAACAGGACATAAATACAACAATGTTGGTGCATGCTGCATTTGGCTTATAAGCATAAGTTTAAAGCTGATTAATCTTCATGAACACACAACACATCAAGGTTGAATTCAAGCTGCCTGTTTCTCTGAATTGCCAGAGGCTGTACAGTCAATGCTGCTGTGTGCCGAGTGCCCTGCGGGCCCCTGGCTGCCAGAACATCCAAGAGGCCGATTCCCTGTGGGACCACACTCCCCACAGCCACTACCCGGTGTCCATCTCCTGTCCCAGGGGTGGCTGGTGACATTCCTTCCAGCAGGGCTTGGGACACTGCACGGAGAGCAGCAGGGCCTGTCTGTGCTCTGCAGGTACCAGGAGATGAACGAGCATGTCCTGCAAACTGTGCAGCCACTGGACTCCCTTTCCCTCCTCCCTTCAGCTCTGCAGACAGCCTGTCCTCCTGCTTCTGGCCCATCTTGGATGCTTGCTGATGGTTGAGTGCTGAGGTACGAGTAGCCAAGTAACCAAATCTGTCTAGAAATTTGTGTGTCAGGTGTCAAAATGACACTGGTGCTTCTGGGTGGCCACAACTGCGTGTCTATTCCTCAGCACATGTCAATGACTGCTGATTTCCCAGCCCACTGCTGTCACTTCCAACTCCCGTGTGGCAGACGCTAGCTCTGCCATTTCTAAAAGACTGATAACAATACTGACTATCGCCTGCATGCACAAATGCACAGTCATGAGAAACCCTTCTGGCAACAAAAACTGGTCATAATGACACTTAGGAAAAATTCACCAGGTGGAAACAATTCTTCATCTGGCAACAACACTATTAAACTTGGGTTAACCATTTGCTTATCATCTTCTGCTCTGTCTTATCAGCCTCTTGCTCTTCAGGAAAAGATACACAGGTCATGGCTCAGGGAAGCTGTGAGTTTCCCAGATTGACACTTTCAGTTTAAATGTCTTAAATTTTAAAAAGTTGCTCATCCCACACAGATGTTTAAAAATGAGTCCTTATAATCATGAGAAAAAAAGAGGAAATCTTCTGTTTCCACCCTTTCTCCTTGTTAGTTGTGGGTGGGTAATTAGGTGAATCATTGTATACATAGAGCAACATTGCTGGGATATGAAGTACAGTTACAACTTGAAGACAATTTGATTCTATGTTGATGGCCTGGACAGGAGTGCTGGAATTGAGAGTGAGGTGTGGTGCCTCGGAGTGCGGATGTTTTCCACACCTGTGTGTGCTCTAAATGGGACAGTGTATGTGTATTATGGTGACACTCTGTCAAGACATATACCAGAAGATCAAAACAAGAGAGCAATATTTCGCTGGCTAAAAGCCAGTTCTGATAGTTTTGCACAATAAAGTTACCTGAAACTGTGAAAAGCAATGTAGTTGATTTGTGACCCATTGTAAAGTTTGCCAGTGCCATATTCAAGTTTAAAACCAGGCTGATTTTAGGCTTAGGGTATCTGATATACCAAAGGTACTTCTGGAACATGAACATGCATATCTCAGCAGCTACTTCCTGATTTCCTGGTGTACTGGGGAGAGCTTCTTGAGGGGTCAGTTACAGTCAGATCTTAGTAGTACTAACGAGAGATTTCAGGGGATCATTACACAGGAATTCTGTCAGCTTCATCTTAGCAGAAAGGTTTGCCATTGAGCAAACCATGAGTGATCTCCAAAAGTGAAATATAATAGCATAGTGTCATAGGGTGTTCATTTGCACTGTTTTTACTGTATTTACTGCATATAATGCTTCAGATAAAGCATTGCTCCTATTCAGATCATTATTATACAACTTTGTCTCTCGAACAGAAGTGGATGCATCCAATGGATTTTGTCATAATGCAGACACCTCAAGAATTCAAGCTTCTTTGAAGGTGTCCTGGATTGCAAGATGTGTGGGTGGGGGTATTCTAGTCCCATCTGTTACAGGTGGGGCAGTTATCTTCTGCTAATTGGGCAGTTTTTCTTTATCTCTTCCACAACCAATCCTCCCTTGGGGAGATATCTTCTGTTAATGGGCCATTGAGCCTCACTGCATGACTGATAAAATTACATCATCCCATTGGGAGAAGCTCCACCCAGGGAGAGGAGCCAAGCATTCCTACCTGGATATAATCTGAGGCGTGGAACACCACAAGCAGCCTTTCCCACTGGATTCCCAGAGGAGCAGCCTTCTCCACTGGATTCCCAGAGGAAGACCAGGACCATCTAAACCACTACTAGACCTTCAGAGGAAAACACCCTTCCACAGGATCACTGCTTCAGCAGAACCACATCTGCCACAGGAGGAGCAGCCATCATTTAATCGGACTGCTATCAACACCCTGACCCACAGGATGTCAGGTCATATTCTGACTCTGTCAGTGTTTGTTTTTTTCCTGTTGTATTGCATTTGCTTCAGTTTTTTTCCCCCTTAATTTTCCTAGTAAAGAACTGCTTTTCCTCCATAGCTTTGCCTGAGAGCCTCTTAATTTCAAAATTATAATAATTTGGAGGGAGAGGGTTTACATTTTCCATTTCAAGGGAGGCTCCTGCCTTCCTTAGCAGACACCTGTCTTTTCAAACCAAGACAGAAAGGTGGTTGATTACCTTGGCCAGGACTTGTATGTGGACTACTCTGTGGGGCAGGTTCCTGTCATTGTCATTACAGCAATTTCTGTTTCTGTGTGCTGTTATGTCTGTCAGAATTGAGTAAAGCCTTGTGAAAGACCCAGGGCAGAGGACTATTTACACCACAAAGTGTTCTCCAGTCATGCAATGCTTATGGACTGACAGAGCTGTGTTTCATTGACTCCAACGTTGGGAGTAATATAATTCTTTTAAGAAATCCAGCTCTTAAATGGTATTTGGATAAATTTCAGTAACATTTAAATAATTTAAACATTTAAATGTTTACTTTTCTTCTATAGTAAACAAGACAAAAACATAATGAAAAAGAGGAAACTTTCAAAATGTGAGGAGAATGGAAACCATCAATATTTAATAAAGATGGTGTCATTGTCACCAAACATTGCACAATGTTGCTGAAAAGCCTTAAATCATAAGTCTCTCCCAAAATGTGTACATATTCTATGATTAGATCTGTAGTCTTTTCCAGGTGTGTGGCTCTATTGCCTGGTCAGATTCTAGGCTGTTTTCTGTGAATATCATGATAACAGGGCATTGGTAGGTGATGTGATGCAGGAGTCCTTCAGCGCAGCTAGCTCCCAGCACCGCCGCCAAGAGTGGGCCGCCCCCAGAAAGCAACACAAATCCCGAGTGCGGCTGTAGGGCACAACTGCTCTACGGCATAGGGCCATAGTGGCATGTGTTGAGCACAGAGACAAGGAACAGGGAGAGGCTTTCTGTATGATTTCTAAAGGAACTTATTCCCAGGAGGGTCAGGAACAGAAAGACCAAGAACACGAGGTACAGGAACTTATATACGGGGAGGTTTCAAGGGGTGGGTACAATCTTTAACCAACAGGGAGAAAGTGGGGGAGGAGTAACAGGTGGGGTGTACAATATTCCAACCAATAGGGTATATGGGGGAGGGGAACAGTTCAAATAAACCAATGGGGCCCCAAGTAACAGATGATTGACAGAGACCTTTCTGGAACAAGGGGTAGGTACAAGATAGGACTGACAGCTCAGTGGGGAGGAGGAACCGGAACATTCTCGAACAAGGGGCAGGTACAAGGGGAGATTGACAATTCTGTAGGAGGAGGGAAGGAGAGAGGTTTAGGGAAAATAGACAATCAGGGCAAAACCAACATTACAAGAGGACAGGAACAATCCATTAGGGATAAAATATGTTATAACATTACAAAATGGGGGTGGTATTCAACCAATAAGGGTTATACAGGCGGGGAATCATTTGTCCTTGGTCCCCAGCCAGAGAAGGAACTGTTTTGCCTACCTACTCTGTGCAGACACAACAATTCCTCTCTGGGCCTGGGAATCAAGGACACCTAAATCAATAGGGAGTTACAGGGGAGGGGAACAGTTTCTGCAATTGAAAACACAATAAAAACACACCGCAACAGGTAGGACTGCCTACAACCGCATCAAGAAAGACACACTCACATGCAGTCGACATCTCTGTCCTGATCTTGGATCTGTGCATCTTTCTTTCATGCACAGGGTCGTGGGGTTGTGTACTGCTGGCTGAATTTCAATAATAATACAGTGACCGCCAGCACATAAATCCTTTGCTACCGCAGAGAAGGAAACAGCAAACAGGTTAATGGCAAGGTCATAGGCTTAATGAGGTTTTAAATATTGCAGCTCACATCATAGGAGACTCTAATGCCCCTAAATTGAACAAGAGGGTTAAAATAAACTTCTAGGATCAATGATTATTACCAGGGCATGGTAATAAACATATGCTTCTGTATTTTCCTGTAATGGCTCTCATACAGGGTATTAAGACAATTTACTAGTGAAGCCCTGTCACCCTGTTCTGATGAAGGTAACTAATACATATGAATTACTTCTCTGCTTTTGTGAAATCACTTCTCTCTTCTTCAATAGCATACAATAATATTGCAACAACAACCCTTTGGGTCAAAATATCACATTTAATGTGAGAAGAAAATGGAAGAATGTGGAAAAGAGTGTATCAAAGGTAAATGTCTAACATTCACTTCCAAGCACCACAGAAGTCTTAATAGCTCTTTTGCTGCTACTTCTTACACAAGTACTTTCAAGGGAGAGGATACTTTTTCTGCCTCTTCCTTTACCTGTATAACCAAAGCACAGGACTTTGATAGTTAAATATTACAACAGGACAGTTTTCCTATTTGCAGAATCGTTACTATTTCAGATCCTGGCTAAGAAACTTTTCATGTCTATTTCATGAACTGCCAACAACTGGGCTTAAACTAAATTGTAAGTGTAAGTGGCTAAGCAAAGAAATATTCTTTCTCCCCTGCTTTTCCCAGGCTTTCTTTAAATGTCCTCAGGGCTTGCAGGGCAGTCTGGAAAACTACTCTGCACTGCTGCATACTAAGCAGAGCAAAAGGTACACTTTACTGACACCAAAACAATTCTCTTCTGTCATTTGCCTTAGTTTGCTCCTCAAATAAGAAAAATTTGTTGTCCCTAGAAATAACCCATATTTTCATTCTGGAGTTTTGATAACAACTCTAACACTACAAAAAAGATAGGCTGAGATAAAAATGAGCTGTATACACATCCCAGCTCAAAATTAATGTTGATAGAAGAGAGTTTAGCATGGGACTACACTACTGTTTTTAGAATATACAACAAAGAAACAAGGAAGGAATATTCCTAATTGTCTTCAATCTGTTGACAATAAGCTTTTTACAGTGTGAAATTCTACATGAACAGAAAAAGGTTATGTCAATAAGGGTAAGAAAATGAAATAAGTTCTACATTTTAGTTGTGTAACTGAATCGTGTGTTGACTGAAATTGTAATATTAGAGATGAGTCTCACTGGATTTGTATCATCAATAAATCAGGACCCCAAAGCTTTCTGACTCAGATATCCTTAAATAAGATTTTTTTTAATGCAGAGCTGCCTTTTTTGTTTGTATAATACTTGATTATGGTTACTGTATATCATATAGGAGCTTGTTTATTAAGCAAGCTTGGAGATTGACTGACAGGGGCTTCTCCCAGTCAGATCTCTTAGGAAGCTGCAAGCATTTCACTGGCCAGATCCCAAAGGGGCATGGAGTTTAGACCAATGAGAACATCCAGACCAGGTCTTTCAAATGCTCTGTATAAGGAGGAGCCTGGGAAAAAGAAAACTCTCTGTGCTACGTGATGCCTGGGTTGAGTGGTCTCTGTGTCCTTGCCCACTCTCCCCTTCATGTGGCCTAACAGATCATAATATGCAAATGTTTACTGTAAATTAAATTGGTCCAAGGAGAATGCTGTATTCTGCTTTTGGATTTCCCCAGTGAATTGCATCTCTGTTCAAATTACACAGAATTTTTGTCACACTTCATTTCTTCCACAGGAGAGAAATGCCAGCTTTTTTCTTTTGGCAAAGAGACAAATTGCACTCTCTGTGTTATCCTGTGTATAAACTCAGGCAAATGCTGACAAACTGCAGGAATAACAGCTGTACAATGCTGATCCAATTGTCTGAAATGAATAGAACTGCTAGAAGTCATAAAACTTGTGGCGTGCACTGATCTTCTTGGCACCTGAAACCAGGAGAAAACAATTGTTTCAGTGGCAATGCACAGTTTCAGAAAGGTTGAGGTTTGACAAGGGTGGTTAAATGGTGGCTTTTGAGTTATATGTGAACAACTCCAGTACAGCATGTATGCCATGTCTGCAGTGTATAATTGGCTGACTGTGCTTGCACAAGGGCTGCTGGGCAGCTCATATTTCAGCTGAGGAAGAAAGTGAGCTGGCATTGCCAGGCCTCTTGGGACTCCCTTCTACAGGGAGCTACAGCCTCCTGCAGAGCCATTGTCACCTGTAAATAGCTACCCAAGGTCCCAGAGGATGGCCCTGCTACCTGAGACAAAACAATTGTCCAGGACAATATAATGCTGGGCATGGAAAGATGTTTATGCCCCTTTTGCCCATTTTTACTTTAAAACTGCTGCTGCAGCCAAATGACGTGTTTGGCATTACTGCATCATACCTAGCAGGGCAATTGGGCAGTGACTTCCCGTTCTTTTAGCTCCTTTTCTTCTCCCATTCTTAGTCCTATCCTCCTAAACAATACTGGAAGAGAAAGTATGCTTATGGCTCTGAGTTATGCTCACCTACCTGAAGATGATAGCATTCAGATAGTAGCTAAATACAGATTTATTCTCCTGCCTTCCCTTATATGGGATTTTATCACTTCTGTGGGTTATTTTCTCAGACCTGTGAGTAGAGGTATGCTCCTCTTTTACAATTATCACTGGTGTCAGTGGAAAGTGCTATCTTGAAGAGCAAGTGCAGGTGCCATGCAGCTAAATGGACAGGGACTTTGTCATTGAAACAAGATGAAATCTTCCATGTACATGTACTGAGCATTACTCACTAATCTGGAAGAGACTGAGGAAGGTTTCTCACAGCTACTCCGAATTTATTTCACAAGACTTAACTATATAAATTTACATGTAGTTACCTGCCTAAACTTTGCCAGAGTATCTCGCTCAGGAACAAACAAGTGCAGTTAATTTGATCCCACAATCAACTGCCACGTAAACAAGTAGGTACTTAGGTACTTTTTTCTCAGAGGAGCTTTGTTCAAATACATCAGGTGAAAAATACATCTAAAAATGGGAACTGTGCTATAATTTTAATTACGTAGCAATTGCAAACTGATGATATTGTATTTTGTAAGATTTTAAAGTATTACCTGTCCATGGAATATTAATATCAAAGTCCATTCTTGTTATTTATAAACATGGTATAAATTTAAATTAACTGTCAGTTCTGTTCCTGGGACTCTATAAAAATTTCACATTTAGAATATTTTTCTGAATAAAATAACTAATTAAAACTTTCTTTGTGTGTGTATTATTGGATTCCATTGAGGAGCAGCCTTTATCACAATGTTTGGCAAGGTAATGTCCATTTTGTTAAAGAGATTGTTATTTAATAATTTGTCCAAGAAAAATCTTCAGGTCATCTGAGAATCATCTTAGCACAGGTCTCAAATTTCCCTTTTTTTTCTAGCAAGAAAGAGTATATAGCCCTGAGAGTTACATTGTCTCCTCATGCAATATTAGCTTCTCAAGAAGGTTCTCAGAATATATAAAATGGTGTCTGTGATTACTTGAGACCCTAAAACCTTGTCTTGTTTGTGATTCCTACTGCCATATTCCTGTGCAATGCTTCCAGCTTCCTTTCAGAAGTTAAAACAACAGAGACAAAGCTCGCTTTCTGATTGACTGATGGGGTAATGAAAATTATTAGTAGCCCTTACAAACACCATTGATTAAAAAAAAAAATCTCAAATATCGACACCTTATCTTTGTGTTTGAAACCAGCATTTGTCTGTTTGTTGTATTAAATGTAGGCAGGCATGTACACACGTGATACTTACGAGAATTGTCTGCAGACTCTAAGGAGCTCACGAGTGTATTTCAAATTCGCTTCAACAAGGACACCAGGCAGTGTTATAAGGATTTTGTTAAAATCCATCCTTTAGAATCTTGTAAGTAATCTCTTGGATATCCTACAGGCTTGCCTTCATAAAGCTTTCAACACTGAGTTGAGTGGGCTCTGTGTGTGTGAAGCTGCCCTGATTGAAACGCCAATATTGTCTCTTTCTCTGGGCTCTGGAATTTACTGTTGCAATAAAACAGAAGCATTCCCTTGCATACTAAACTGAAGTGGCTGTGAAGAACAGCTACTGAAGCCCCTCATTTATTTCATGGTGTAGGTCTAATTGACATCAGCATTCAATCCTTTCTACTGGCCTATTCATTGTCTCCCTCTCCTGGAGATTCAGTCTGGATTCAGTGCACAACAAATTAATTACTGAACTGCAGCACCTTCCCTCTCTGAAAGGAAGGGGAAAGAATAAATCACCCTATAATTACAAGAAAAGCATATTTTCTTTATTTTAGCTCTTGGGTATTTCCCATAATACCTACAGCAAGCAACCAACACCACCTCCCACATCTCCCAGTCTAAGATTCTATGTTAAGACGATGTTTATCTATGACTCCAAAGAACCAGTTCTAGAGACACCCTAGTACAAATAGTTCTTAATGATTCATGGAATGATTGATGGGCAAAATATATTGCAAACCATCTATTTTTGGCATATTATTTAATCAGCAGCAATAAAAATATTCTTTTTATAAAGAACACGAATAATTTATTTTACTACTAAAGGATGAGAATTCAGTGAGTGATGAAGGGCCACTGGTACCCACTGGTCCTTCCATAAGAATGGGGACCGAAGAGTGTTTGAAATTAGTACAGAAGAACAGGTGTGGCATAAAATAAAGAGAGAAAGAAGGCAGACTGGGAAAAATCTTGCTTCACTTGGGAAATAAAGCAAATATTACCTGTAGAGAATACAATGAATTATATGGGAGGGCACAGAACATTAGAATGTAGCCACCAGATAAATGCAATTCTATGGGGAAAAGTGTTAGGAGAAGGATGTGGTAATATTTTCCTGTGGTACAGGTGGTATTTTTTAATACTGAATACACAACTGAAAGCTCTTTTTAGCATAGTGCAGACTGTGTGGGAAAATGGTCCCCCAAAACCTGGCATTTTTGTATCTCTCTCCTGTTCACGGGACACATCCTCTTCTTTAGCTATCCTTGATATTTGTAAGACAGTAATTGTGGGGACCACGTAATCTTGGAGCTCAGCTGAGGTAGGGATGGTATTGTGGAATAACACAACCATGAACTCTAGGATAAACTAAGAAACCAGTAATTTATTCTGCACTTACAGCTTACCACATTTCTAAAATATGTCAAAAACATCTTAAAAGCTAGGGGGTTCTGTCAGTGGGTTTTCACAGGAGATGCCATATATGACGTGGCTTTGACAGATGCTGTAGAGCATAGGGACTTCTGGTGAGAGAAGAACCATTTGTAACATGAAATGTTCATCGTGACTTCTGTAGCTGAGAACTCAGAAAAGGCCTAATCCCCCTCTTTACCACTAGCTGAGAGGAAAGACAGTCTCAATAACCACTGTGGGCTTGGGTTACGTGGTGCCATATGGCTAGAAGCCAGTAGATTCAAAGTAGCTGAACCCAATCAAAAAGTGAGGGAGATCACAGATATTCTGTTTCTACTCCATTCCATGGACATTTCCTAAGTATTCGGGGGAAAAGAACAGGAAAAGTAGAGGTACTATGTGAAAATATTCATGGAATCTAAAGCCATGAAAAAGAACACTCTGCTACTAAATTATGTAATAGCGTGTATCACTCATTCATTAAATATCAATAAATAATTTAAATTTTTCTGTAGTTTGGCATGGTTCCGAAATTATATCCATTCCCCTGGGGTTTTTTGTTTTTGTTTTTGTTTTTGTTTTTGTTTTTGTATAGACCTGTAAGGGGAATTTTATGGGCTTTCTTTGGTTGAACCCTTGATCTCTTAATTTAAAAATTTTTCTTTGCACTGATTAACAGAAAATGGAAGATCAGTTTTGATCCTTCTTTGCTGGATCTGAAGTAGTGGCCTGACCTTAAATGTGTTACTGTGTTCTTGCTGTATGCATTTTCCCACTCTGTAACAGAAAGCAAAGAACTTTTCAGATTCTGAAACTGAAACAATGAGAATATGTTTAGGCTTAGGAAACATATTTCCCAGTATGGTGTCATTAATAAAAATCACAACAAATATATTTTAGAGTAAGTGAATGAATGAAATTTAAGACTGATTCTGCAAAATAAATTTGGACTGGCTTTTTCTTTTGGTGGGGAAATTCATTAGATGGTGAAAATTAATTACACTCTGCACAGTACCCCACTGGTACACATGACTCACTGCAAAATATTTCTGTTGTTTTGAGACTTTGCATGTATACTGGATTGATTCAATGTTTATTGAGATTCTTGGTTTGCATCTCATTTATGTTTATGCCTACCAGATGGTCTTCATTTATCATAGTAGCTCTTAGGAATTTTTTTTTTCCTATCTCAGATTTGAGTGTCTGTATGATGAAGATGTGAAAGAAGAAACTGAGCAATATTAAATATCACAGACGATTGCTAAGCATAAAGGAAGCACATTATGACTGCAAATAATAGTGTAAGAGAAAAGCCTGAACTGATCTGTATTTTGGCTCTAGGGGTCAGATTTTCAAGCAAAATGTGTATCTTAGTATGTTACTAGTGTTGAATTTGGGGATTTGAAGTTAGGAAAGAAGCTAAAGTAGATCCTTTTCTAAGAATTTTTTTTAGTAGCAGGACTTCTTTTCTTTTTTACAAGCTTTTAAAATCTCATTGCCCGAGACATTTACAAAGAGAAACCCTAAGTACCTAACTTTGGATTATAAATGTAATACAGGAGCTGTATAAGAAGCAATATCTGTCTAATTTTTTCAGTCTTCCCACCTCAGAAGAGTGGATTGATCTGTATTAGATCCACTGAGCCAAGGTTCCGCCCTCACTGTTGAGGTGAGGACGGGTTGAAGCAAGGTGGCTTCTTGTATGAAAAACAAATTTTACCCCTTCATTTACAGGAGGGAACACTGGCATTACAGTATTGTTTCCCTTGGCAATATTGATCTTTCCAGCCCACCCCCTCCACCTTCCTTTCCCAATCCCTTCCTGGAATAGGAAGGAACACAAACATTTTGGAATCCGTGAGAAATCTTTCATAATTTTAGATAATGGAATAGCCTTTTCTAATCTTTAATGGCTGAAGCTTTATGAGTGGAAGCTGGGTCATATGTCCTCAAAAAGATTTTTCCCACAGAGGATACTGGAAGAGCTTTTGACAAATTTCCAGCAAAAGGACACCTTGCTAGAAATTATAATCTTTCCATGTACAGATGTAGAAACTGACATTAAAAACTCCTGGGTCTGTTAATCTTGCAAAATTCAGCTAATAATAAGAGATATGCTCTTCATGCAAAGTCAACCCAAAATAAAATTAACACAGCTACATAAACCTATATAGTGAGACAAAAAGCAAATAATAACCTTTGTCAACCCAGGAGACAAAAATACTAGCTCTAAAAGTCCTTTGTTTCTGTCTTAAAGCTAACTGAATTATTTTCCTTCAACTGTGAATCAGTAAGTCTCAAGACACAATGCTGAAGGAAAGCTAAATTAAATTGAGTTTGAGGCCATAGATCATTGTCTCAAAAGACATTATGCAAACAGGAATTAGTTATATCTATATATATAAAAATGTGTTAAAGTTTAATAGTGAATAAAAGAAGGCTGTGGTACCAATTACTTGGTGTAGACTAGAAGAGGAAAATTGTTTTCTGGCAAACCAAATTAAATCCAGAGTAACCCGAGAAGATGGTAGATGAAGCTGGTGGTGAAAGATATCCAATCATTCAATCTGTCCTTTGGTAATGGCAATATTAACAGCTGTCATGCTTAGAAGGCTCTCACTGTAATAAATAGAGTTTTGACTGTAGTCTCCACTTCCCTCACAGAGCAGATTGAAATAAACTTCCTCTTTTCTCACCCAGGATATGGGGTTTACCATTGGAAAGTATTTAGGGATACCTAAGAAAAATCAGAAATTGTTCTAAGAAAGGAAGAAGAGGAGGACAAAGCAAAGACTGGAAGACTTGGAAACCCTGAAAACAGACTCCAGATAATTGCCAGGCACAACAAAAAGAGTGAAAGTGTTGGGCAGCAGCTCTGATGCCTGATTAAGGCTGTTGTGTCTGTACATTATAAAGACATATATTAGTGGCTGGTGTTAACTCAAGTTGATCTTTTGGATGTAATGTATTATCCAAGTAATTTCCCCAGTAATGTGATACATTTAAGGAGATCACAGGGGGTAAAAAAAGATTAGTGAACTTTCTGTGCTTCAGCAGATAAAAATTTTTCCATGCCTTTTCTATTTCTTTATTCTGTATTGACACCTTGCCTCCTTCCCCATGTGGTCAAGTTCTCCTGAATAAATTTTCACTTTGTAGAGTCACTACCAAAGCTGTAATCACAGCTGGGTTGAACACCATGCCTGACCAGCCCAAGGCAACTTAAATTCATTGTTTTTGTGGGACACAGTGGCAAATATAAATTACAGCATCCCTGACCCTGTTGCAAGCTCTCCTTTTTACCTTACCTCTTTCAATTTGAAGGTAAAAACTGACAGAGTTCTCTTCAGGCTGTAACTTTTCAATAGCCATTAGTGAAAAGCACTATATTTAATGTTCTGTGCTTTCTTATATGGAAAAATGCAGACTTTTAAGGAATTACACAATCCTTTTGTAAAGTTCTTTCTCACTAATCTACAGCAATGCTATTAAAGATATCCTTGGAGAGATTTAGGAAAGTAGATGTTTGCTCCACTTCAAATTAAAAGAAATAAAGCATGTGAATTCAGCACTGTTATTAGCTCAATAGCAGGAGTGGTATATACTTCATCATAAATATTTTTTCTTGTGCTGGACTAGGCAACCATTTTTTTTTCTCCTAAAAATAACTCTCACTCTTTTGCACAGCTCTCCTCTGGCCTGTAGGTGTCATAGTCAGAATATAGAAGAATTAGATAAATATTAGTCTTCATACTTGAAATAACTTTCTGAAAAGCAAAGTTCTTCTTAGGTAAGTACTGTTACTTATTGAAGCTTTGGAAGTGGAGAAACAACTCTAGTACATAGACAAGCATACAATAGAATGGATTTCACTGCACATTCCCTGTCTAGCAAGATAAAGTTTCTCATGTTTCTCTGGTAAAAAAAAAAAAAAAATTCTCAGAATTCTTAACCTGATGCCTCCAGCTCTGAACCTGCCTGTCGTGATCCCACTTTTTGTCCATTTTTCCCTTCACCCTTGTTTCTTAATATCTAAGTCAGATAAGACCCAGAGAAGTGGCTGAAAATATTAAAGAGCGGCATGTTTCTATTCTAGGCATAGAGTGTTGGACTGTAGGTGTAATAAAGCCAGAGGATGAAGCACCAGTGGATGCCAGGGAAAGCTGCCTGACCAGTATGGTGGTCAGGACCAATCCTATGATGGCAACAGCCAACACCAGAAGACCAACAGTTGTCATCTATCAAGATTTCTGTAAGGCCTTTGCCATGGTGCCACAAGACACCCTTATCTCCTAATTGGAGTGACATGGGTTGAAGGATGGGCTTTTCGGTGGATAAGGAATTAGCTGGATGGATGTAGCCAGAGAGTTGTGGTCAATGGCTCTATGTCCAGGCAGAGGTCAGTGATGAGTGGTGTCCCTCAGGGCTCTGTCTCGGGATAGTGCTCTTTAATATTTTTATCAATGAAATAGTGAGATCCAGTGCACCCTCAGCAAATTTAAGATTTATGAAGCCGAGCAGTGCAGTTGTCACAATAGAAGGATGGGATGCCAACTGTGGGACATGGACAAATTTGAGAAGGGGGCCCATAGGGATCTCATTAAGTTCAACAAGTCCAGGTGCAAAGTGCTGCACCTGGGTCGGGGCAATCCCAGACATGAGTCCAGACTGGGAGAAGAACTTGCTGAGAGCAGCTGTGCTGAGAAGGACTTTGGGGTTCTGGTGGATGAAAAGCTGGACACAAGCCAAGAGTGTTCACTTGCAGCCCAGAAGGCAAAAGATATCCTGGGCATTATCAAAAGAGGTGTGGCCAGCAAATTGAGGGAGGTGATTGTCCTCCTCTACTCTGCCCTCATGGGCCTCCACCTGTAGTGCCACATCCAGGCCTGGGGTCCTCAGCTTGAGAAAGATATTACATCTGTTACAGCAAGTCCAGAGGAGGCCACAAAGATGCTCAGAGGAATGGAGAACCTCTTCTACAAGTGGGCAGGCTGATAGAGTTGGAGTTGTTCATCCTGGAGAAGAGAAGGCTCCATGGAGGCCTCGCTGCAGCATTTCAGTCACCTTAAGAGGTGTTTATCAAAGGAGGGAGGGCGACTTTTTAGTGACAGGACAAGGGGCAATGANCCTCCTCTACTCTGCCCTCATGGGCCTCCACCTGTAGTGCCACATCCAGGCCTGGGGTCCTCAGCTTGAGAAAGATATTACATCTGTTACAGCAAGTCCAGAGGAGGCCACAAAGATGCTCAGAGGAATGGAGAACCTCTTCTACAAGTGGGCAGGCTGATAGAGTTGGAGTTGTTCATCCTGGAGAAGAGAAGGCTCCATGGAGGCCTCGCTGCAGCATTTCAGTCACCTTAAGAGGTGTTTATCAAAGGAGGGAGGGCGACTTTTTAGTGACAGGACAAGGGGCAATGATTTTAAGCTGAAAGAGGACAAGTTTAATTTAGTTCTTACGAAGAAATTCTTTTCTCTGAGGGTAGTGATGCACTGGCACAGGTTGCCCAGAGAAGCTGTGGATGTCCCACCCCTGGAAGAGTTGAAGGCCAGATTGGATGGGGCCCTGCCAACCTGATTTAGTGAACGATATCCCTGCCCATGGTGGGAAGGTGGAAACTTGATGGTCTTTAAGGTCACTTCCCCCTACCCTCCCCAAGCTATTCTATGATTCTGTAAAACATGTAAGGAACCTAAGTTGTATCAAATTCTGATAGTACAACTAATTTTCATACTCTGTTGCCTACTAAGTAGTTAAAGACAGCAAAGAACAGATTTAATTGGTCTAGGTTCAAGCCCTTCACTGGACACCTAAACTGAAAGCCTTGTCATACTGTGTAATTGATGCAATATTCCAGCATCAGCAGGAAAACATTTGTCTACACAAGAAGTCAAGTTCTCTCCAGCTGCAGGGAAAGCTAGCAGTGAACTTCTAACATGACACCCAAAGTCATGTGAAGTAGCACTGAGCCAGTGTCACATAGACAATGAGGTACAGTAGGAGCTGGTAACACATTAAGAGGCTGCTTTCATAAATGTTATTTAATCTACAATTGCTATGCTAACAGCTTTGGAGATGGAGTACAACAGCTATTCTGACTGGCCAGTGCTCAGCTCCTAAAATTTGAAGAAAGGACATAATTTCCTCTGGGGGAAGGTTCTGTGGGAATTCTAGTTCATCAAGGACAGAGGTATTGTAGCCTTGGATATTTGTAAAGCACAAAAAAAATTAATGCTTAGGAACCATTTTGGTAATGTTATTTTAAAGCTTTCCCATTAATAACTGCCTAAAAAATGTGGCTAGAAAAAGAAAGCTCTATATCCTGTGCATAAATGTGCAGTGCAAGAAGGATTATAATTTAAAGAAGATGTAGGCATGGGATGAGTTAGAATTAGTAACTTGCTATTTTGAGCCTTCTTTTCTCCTCAAAGGCAAGGAGTAATGGTAAAAAATTCTTCAATGTCATTTGGAAAATACCAGACATTGTAGGACCCAAGGTGGTAAAAATGGAATCCTCGGTAAGAACAATTAAGCCCTCTTTACTAAATAACACAGTGTAAGATTTTCATGCTTATACTGTAAGCATTTTCATT
The DNA here is from genome assembly GCA_013396995.1 of Dicaeum eximium. Lineage (NCBI taxonomy): Eukaryota > Metazoa > Chordata > Aves > Passeriformes > Dicaeidae > Dicaeum > Dicaeum eximium. Next base: position 125,283 of record VWZP01007197.1, read on the forward strand.
TACAGAAAGATCTAACTTAAGGATTTCCAATTATTGCAGCATAAAACCAGGCCTTAGTAATTCTGAGTAAGAAATGCCCATCAAACATACACTGAGAGCCCTAGACACTTCTGTGGCATGTGGATCTGTATATCAACTTATTATTGTATTTATTTATTTGTGTATTTTGAGATAATTACAATCTTGTGCAGGAATAATGAGTGTGTTTTTCTCAATGTTATTAATTACTTCAACTACCCAGAATAAAGGATTTAGCATTTCTGTACCTATAAAGAGCTAAAGGCTGCATTTGGAAGGAATAATGGATGTTTTCAGAAGATTTTCAAATCTAGTTTCAATAGCTGGAAATAAGAAATAAGGCTACTACCACTAATTTCTAATGGAAAGAATATTAGTTCAAGTTTTGGAAATCTGGGGTCAGTTCTGGATGCACCCACAAAGCTGGAAAATCATAATGATATACAGAAGTCTGAGATTTGTAGAGAGTTGTATTTTCTTATTGCTCAAACTAATATCGACTGAACGAAGAGGTCCTGCCTGTCCATCTGCTGTAGAACTGTGTTTGACTTTGTTAGGCAAAGTTTCACTCTGGCTAAACTAGAAGTGTGAGTGGCATTAGGAATCATATTGGGCTCTGCCTATGTTTGAAGGCTACATCTAAAGCATGTTTCTTATTCCGCCCCATGCAATATCTCCATGTTTTTCAGAGTGACAGAGATACGATATGGCTTACAACATACAACTTTATTTTTCTTCTTTATAGATATTTACACATCTGAAGATGTCATACTTATAGATATTGGGTATAAATAAGACAATTTAAAGGCATGATTTTTGACACAGATATATGTTTCAAAATTGTATCTATTTTTCCTCCACGACTTTAAAGGTGCTCAAGACTATTAACTCAGGGGTAAACCTGCATTTGCTCACATAAACCGAACAAAAAGTCTAGGCATAAGCAATGAAATAAGTAGGAGAATTTACTTCAGGGAAGTCTGAATGCATAAAAAAATAAAGTTGGATGATGGGAATCTTACTGTATGCTTGTGTACTTAAAAGTACAACTGACCGCTGCAAGAATTACAACAGCCTGGTTAGAGTAGGCCAGGCAACAGATTCAATTGCAGTAAGAGCAGCCAAGCACAGATTGCTTAAAAAACGTTAGAAAACCAATCCATTATATCAGGATGAAAACATCCCCATCATCTAATTAGATCCTACTAAGTTGGGTTTAGGGAAACTCTTCTTCAGGATTGAGATGTTACTGGTGAAAAGGGAAAGCTTTCTTCATGAGGTGCTGGGAGAACCACTGGAATGAAAAGAGCTTGGAAAAGTTTGTAGAAAATAAAGCTTGAATATTTTTTTCTTCTTTAGAAACCTTGAAGATTTGTTATTTCTTTCTGAATCTAGGTATTTCTTGTGCCCTTGTAACTATTTTAGTTTACCTTTTTTATATCTAGTCAGCACACAAGTCACCTTTTGTTTTTGCAGGCACAGTAACTTAACTGTTGCTACAGAGGTGCACCAAAGGCTTTCTGCCAGAGACAAGGTTTCCCACTCCCCAGGATAGTTAATTAAAGCAATAGCATCAACGTTTAGACAAATTCACAACTTTTTCTTACTTTTATGAAAGACAAGGAAAACAATAAACAAAAAAAATAAACAAGCCCAAATCCTATATGAGGCTCACATTAGAAGGCTTCCATCGTCTTCATTCGAAAAAAAAGTAACTGAGTAACGAGTTCAACAGCCTTACTCAGTAACTTTACATGTATAGGCAAAAATACTAATTCATGCAAATTGCATTGGTGACAGGAATGTTCTCATGAGCGTAACTGCACTTATTCTTGATGTTTCCTTTTACAAATAAGAAGTGACCCCTCAATATATCCCTATAATACTGTAATACCTATGATTCTGAGGCACATGCCACTTGGGAGATTTGCCTAGCCCCATTGCTTTTAACCCTCCATGACTTTAAAGGTGGGTTTAATATTAAGCATTCATAAATTGGATTAATAAGTAATTAGAATCTAATTTATGAATGCTTAATATCAGGAAATGAATCTGAATTTTGTTAAAAAAGAGTCCTTGTCAGGAAGTTTTCCTTAAGCAAAACTTTACAAAGTTTACAAAGTTTGGCCTTTGCAACCAATATTTCTTAATTCTGTGAAGGGGAAAAAAAGCCTGTGTAGCTCTTTCAAGACCTGGGTAACTTTAGAATTTTTGTTGTTGTTGTTGTTTGTGAGTTGGGGTTTTTGGGGTAGTTTTTGTAGGTTTTGCTTGTTTTAATGTTCCTTTGAGATAGAATCATTAGGTGCAGCACATCTCAGTCATCCTTTGTCTTGGTATATTTTTGTATAACATTCTGGCAAGCAATGACAACTCTAGATTTGGGGTTTATGTTTTGGTTTGTTTCTTTGGTTTTTTTTCTTGCGTGCTTTCATTGTGGGGTTTTTGGCGTGTGTGTAAAGTTATTATTTATTTAAGGGTTTTCTGTGAGTTAGTAATATTGCCATTCTTCTGGGGAACCTTTGACTGAATGAACTTCAGAACCTGCTGTTCAATGTGCTACAGGTATCTTAGAGCCTCTGTTCTCAAGTGCATAATATTGAAATGTTAACTAAATAAAAATAATAGGAGCTGTTTTGAGGGAACTGCTGCAAGCTGGCTATTATGTCTGCTCCTTAGTATAAACACAGGTATAAAAATGTTTGGATCCTGACTGAGCTGCAGCAATAAGAATGGACATGAATTACATTTTTAAATTATTTACAACTTCACAGTGTCTGTGGCTTTAAATTATTGATGCTTGTGACAGCAACTGTCAATGAGACAAAGCTTGCACTGAAACAGCAGCAGCATACTGTGGTATTCAGTGCCTCCAGTCCTTCTTATTAAGGAAAAATGTCACTTCTTTCATTGTAGGAGAGCAGAAAAAAGGAAGCAAGACCATTATTAAAGGAGAAGTTTCCTGCAAGACTCTTTGATTACAGCGTGTCTCTCAGAACTCATGGCATAACAAAAATGTTCTAACTGAGCATGAAAAAGACTGTCTTATCAGTAAGAGACTCCTGCATAATGTTTGCTGTAACACGTTTTTTTAACTGTAGGGTTATAGCAGCAAAAGGGTCCCTGCTGGACCACAGGATGAGGCAGCCCTGTGTGCTAGAGAGAGACTCTAGGGGGAAGAGCATTTGTCCCCACCTATGCCCCACATTGCATTGTCTAGGGCAGTGTCACTCATCATTCAGGCAATACCTTCAATGTTATCAGCTGTCCAGATGTGGTACAAACACTTGCACCTCTGTTGATACAGCAGTGACTATCAGGAGTACCACAAGTCATCTGTCTTTTTTATTACTGCTGCTCCCTCCTACTGACCTAGGAAGCTGTAATTTCCTGAATCTGTCTGTCTATATCTGGCAGGTTCTAATAAAGTTTTGTTGGTTTAGGTGTAAAAGGACAGGTCTGTTTTAAGTATGCTGGTACGTGGCTCTGTTTTCCCTGTTTCTTTATTCAAATTCAAAGCAACAACACACTAGTTGAAATTCACGAGGACAAAAGGAGAACCTTGTGTTATTGGGATCTAGGAGCTTGCTTGAACCCATTACTGCTGAAGAAAGAGAAGATTCCTGATGTGAAAACTCCGGTGAGCCACATGTGTGTGCTGCACAGGTACTTGCAGAGTGGAAGAAATATGTATGGAATATGAAATTGCATCCTGTACTGCTGGGGATCAGGTGCTGGATTGTACAAAGACAAGTGCTGTATTAAGAGTGGGGAATGACTGAAGAGTGATTGTCTGTAGATAATGATTTTCAGTAGGAGAAGAATCATGCCTATTTTGTGTTCTTTTATGTGCACAGGTGGAAGGAGATAATCAAAGTCTTCTCGTGTCATTTAGGAAACAAAGATTGTTTTAATGACTTAGAAAATAGTAATAGGTACATGGATACAATGCCAGGGAGCCTGTGAAGCTGCAAGAAATTAATTGTGTTTTCATGGTTCAGGTCAAATCCCACTAAAATGGATTTGGGCTAATATTAAGGCAATGGCTGACCTCTGGTTGCAGGTCACCAAATGGCAGGAATTCTATCCCCCCCAGAGGATCTAAATGGGGCTCATCCATGTAGCCTAGAGGGACCTGCAGCTCTGCAGCTTTACATTACCTCTTATTTTCATTTTAAAAACACTGAACAGGGGATACTAATGGGAAGGTCTCATTGTCAATATGCCATGAAGAAATGAAACCTAGTGAAACACAACAATTCATATACCAGGGTGCAAAGGATGCCTTTGAAAGCAGAAAAGTAGAATTTCTTATTTGTCTAAATCTATCCTACATGTCTCTTAAAAAGAGAAAATTCACTCAAGTACACACATTATTTAATTACATTACAAGAACCATTTAACATTTTTTCACAGAATCTCTATGGTGACATGCAACAGTGTTCATCAGGTCAGATCTTTCTCACCCATCTCATGGGTTCATTGTCCTTGGCTGCCACTGAACATAATGTACTCTGAGGCCTTTCATGTATCCTGGTGTAGGGAGGGTTTTCTGCAGTGACAAAGCTGAAATGTATCCAACTGTATAGATCCTTCTATCAAATGCAGGTAGATTTCTTCAGCACCTGCTTCCTAAGTACCCCAGTCTTTTTGATCTCATATCTTCCAGAGAGTTAGCAAAGGGCCAATGCATAGCTGAATTATTCTTGTCAAAGAAGAAGCTGCTGGTCATATCTCACAGGTAGGGAAACTGGGGAACTAGGCAGTGCCCACAATTAAGCAGCTGGTAAATGATGGAGCTAGGAACTGTAGGTCTTCCAAGTCCAAGCATTGCCTACTTTACATTTTACAGAGGGGAGAATTAACACAAAAAAACCCAAAGATTTTTATCTAGATCACGAGGACAGTCAGCCACGGCAAGTATGATCCACCTCAAGACTTTGATACTTGGACTACTGCTTGTACCACTGAATACTTCTTTATGGACAGAAAGATCCCGGAGTGATCATCCCTCACAATAACATGATGGAGGGGGCAGAGAGCGAACCAGATACTACAGTTCCTTCAGCTCAGGGATGAAGAGCTTTTATTTACACAGTGCATTAGCTTTACCCAAGCCATGGGTAAAAAAATCCCTGGACTATCAAAAGAGTCAAACTTTCTGCACTCCAGCCTCTCAATAATGCAGACTTCTGTTCATACAGGCCTTAAGTATGGGCTTTTTTCCCCTACTAAACTAAACAGAATTTATTTTTTTGATATCTATATTTTGAACAGCAGGTGATGCTATAGGACTTGGGATTAAGCTCTGTCCTGTCTCCAGTTCTCTACAATTGCTGCTGAAGAGTGAGGAAAACACGCTGAGTTTTTCCTCTTATCTGCATGAGAAAGGTCTATAATTTCAGATTATAGAGACTAAAATGGTTGTACTCAGAAACTGGAAGAAATGCTAAGCTGTTTTATACCAGTAATTTATGTGTCTATTTAATACCCCGGAAAAATGCGTTAACAGAGTCAGACCAATTCAAAGAAGGCTTCTCTATTCCCTGATTTTGGTCTTGTGTTAAAACTTCATCTGGGAGATATTCTGAGGCAAATAGTAATCTCAGTCTCAATGTGAATTTTTACCTGAAAAAAAAAGAAACAAAACAAACAGGCAAACAAACAAACAAAAAAAATCACTGAACTCAACTTAGGAAATTGAAACTTAAAGAAGTGCACAAGAATTAGAAGTTTCTTGCCTTAAAATCTAGTGAGGAAAAAAATGATAATTTTCACTTCTATGTCTCCTGCACTAACTCTTATGTTCTTCTATTTGTAACCATGGTACATAGGAGAATAACAAATCAATCATAAAAAGTATTGCTGTTTCACCACTGTTAGCAAAGTGTTTATTTGCTGTATCTTCAGGCACCTGATTTCTAGTGTAATACAGCTGTCTTGGTTTGAAAAGACAGGTGTCTGTTAAGGAAGGCAGGAGCCTCCCTTGAAATGGAAAATGTAAACCCCCTCCCTCCCTCCAAATTATTATAATTATTATATTTGTAATTATGAGGCTCTCAGACAAAGATATGGGAATAGGAATAACAGTTCTTTACTAGGAAAACTAAAAATACAAATGCAATAGTACATACAAAAGAAAAAAAAACCACTGTCAGAGTCAGAATATGACCTCACACCTTCTTGGACAGGGTGTTGGTAGCAGTCCCATTAAATGGTGGCTGCTCCTCCTGGTGTGGCAGATGTGGTTCTGCTGAAGCAGTGATCCTGTAGAAGGGTGTAAGGTTCCTCTGAAGGTCCAGTGGTGGTGTAGATGGGCCTGGTCTTCCTCTAGGAATCCAGTGGGAAAAGGCTGCTCTGGTGTCCCAAAGTCTCTGATTATATCTAGATAGGAATGCTTGGCTCCTCCCCCTGGGTGGAGCTTCTCCCAATGGGATGATGTAATTTTATCAGCCATGCAGTGAGGCTCAATGGCCCATTAACAGAAGATATCTCCCAGAGGGAGGATTGGTTGTGGGAGAGATAAAGAAAACTGCCCAATTAACAGAAGATAACTGCCCCACCTTTAACAGGTGGCACATAGAATACATCCTTATCTTACAATCCAGGACATAAAAAATATAATTTTGCACTTTACTCAGTTTCACAAAACAATATAATACTTTGATTTTAAATTTGTGTGACCACATTAAAAATCAGGTTTCAGAGGACCCTATGCTGAGCTCCTCACCAAGTTCCCATGGAATGAAGCCTTTACATGGGGTGGAATAATGTTGTGTTACATTTTAGGAGGCAGAGATTATTTCTGTGGAGTACAGCGTAGAAAAACCTCAGTAACAAAAAATGCAGCTTTTAGTAAGTGCTGAAGATGAATTGCCATGTAGACATGCATAAAAATAGTTTCATATACTAAAATGGGTGTATTTATATCCAAAACATCAGGATGAGAGTCTTTATAAAGACAAGCAGTGGAGGGAACAAAACCACCCAATCGGCCAATGTTATTTCATAGTAACTTTAAATAAATAAATCAATTAAAAGTTTTCCTCTTTTGATAGCACTCAATGGATCATTGACATAGGCAGTGACAAGGAAAGGCACAAAACCTAGGGTTTAACTTGAATAATTCGGAAATGCATTCAGTTAGTGCAACAGTTACACTGCTTTTTCTTCCATTTATTTGCCTACAGAAGCAAAACTGTAAAACACAGACTGATCTATTAACAGTGTTAATAGATTACAATTAACATCTGTAGACTCCAAAAAAAGTAATACATAGGTTGTTTTAGTGGTGATTGGGGTGTTTTTTATCTGTTTTTATCCGTATTGAAAAAGTAAATCAAAACAGAGGCACAGCAACATTTTCACTGCTTTTGCCCTAAGACTGAACTGTTTATAATTCTGTTCTTAAACAAAATCCCTCACAGAAATTTCAGTATCTGTTTTACAAAGTCATAATTAAAAATTTCTTTCAGGTGAGTATTAACTTAGATAGTAAACAGAAAAGTTTGAATTTCACAAACTTCTCAACTGGAAAACAAACAGGGAAATCGCACAAACAAAAACTACCAATATAATTTTTTGATCGAGTTTTGTAATTTATGATAAAAGACTGAACCAACCAATGATTTAGAGAAATCTTAACAGGTTTTATCATCAGCTGAAAATTTCTATGCCCTATGTTGATGCAACAATATTGTAGGTAATCAGTCATATACATTCCTACATTAGAAACAAACTGGAAAATATGTATGAATTCCTTTGGCATTCATTGAAGTTTTTCAAATGGCTTTGAAGTAAACCTCATATAAAATTTCTTAATTGGAAGAGCAGTCTACCTGGCTGACTGCTTTTAATTACATGTCATAGGAAACTTCCTTGGAGACCCCTATTAGCAGAAAATTATGTGTTTAAATGCAGAATTCCACTGCTACTCTATGTGCTGTTATTTCTGGTAGCTCTGTAACTAAATGTTCTGATGTGATATTTGAAATGGGAAGTTCAATTTTCTTCCTTTCTTGCACAGCTTTTAAACTGCTTGTGACTTCTCCCTGCTGGGCAAACACCCATCCAAGCAGGAGCCTTGCACAGGACACCGTTACAGGTGAAGTCCGTATACTGCAACATCATTCTGCACTACATTTAGAAAAAACTGCTCCATATTCTGTGTCTTTCCTCTCAGCTGTTCTCAACTGTTGGCATGTCTCCTGCAGATGCAGAGGGACAGCAGCTTGCTTTCTTCCCTTTCCATGCTTGTGGAGTGAGATTTGACAGTTCTCTAGGGACTTCAGAATACAGTTTTGGATTTGAGAAAGTTGTCACAGAACTTTTCCTGCCTTCCCGATTCTTTTGAATAAGCCCTCTGCTAATTTGATTTTTGTTAGATCTCAGCTCAATACACGTCATCTGGGAAGTGTTTGAGCTGAACATGTTTAGGACATATTCCCCTCCAATATAATGGTGGGAAAGTACAGACCAGCTAGTCTGGCTCTGGGTCACTTAAAGTGGCAAATTTAGATATTTTTATTGGAAAAGCACAGATGAAAATTTGCATTGTGTGGCACCTGTATAGATCCAGGATAAATAAAGTCATGTAATGAGAGATAAAACTCCTTGCATTGACTTACTGTACAATTTGTTTCATCAGGAGCCTGTTTCATCGGGAGCCTTCATGTTGTAAGGTTGCTCTTCTCTGCCAGGAGAGAAGAGGTTGTACCTATTGGGGAACAACATGAACAGGGCTACACCATGACAGGAGCCACGCCAGGAGCAAGGGCTGATCCCAGACAGCATCTCACTGAGAGGGTACCATCCCACAGGGCTCAAAGTAAAGGAGAAAACTGGAGGTTGGAAACAGGGTCTATCAACAGGCTGTGGTACAGTGAGGAAACCAGCCATGTGCAGGCTCTGATGGAGAAGGGATGGAAACAAGGCTGCACTGAGGGTCCCAGATCCATCCAGAACACAGGGCTAGATGGCAGCTACCTACAACACACATCCCAGCTTTATCCAGGACACAAGGCCAGACTCAAGAGCAGAGACAGGCACTTCTGTGACTCAACCTAAGCAAGAAGTGAGTGTGCTGAGCTGAACTGAACTAAGGCTCCTAGACCAATGGTCAGAGGGTGTGGAGAGTGGCTGACCAGGGGTACTGGAGCCCACGGGACCCTGCTGGTAGCAGCTGAATGTCTGGCTCTTTTGGAATTGACTGGAGCTTCTGTGTTAGGATGCCAGCAACAGAGAAAATAATTTAGAAGGTTGTCCTATTTCTAGAATAGTTGTCTTTGAAGTGCTCTATGTGCCTAATAATTTCAATGTAATTCAGACAAAAGGAAAGAAATGCTACAACTGTTATAAGGAAATTTGAAGAGTATGATAGCAGGGAGCTGCAAACAATGAAAAATACAAACTGAAGATGAAACCAGAGAATAGTCTGTGACAGAACTGAGACCTAAGAGCAATTTTTAAGGACTAGATGTGTTCCCAGCAGGAGGTGAGTCTGTGAGCAGAATAAAAAATTCTAGGAGCTACTACAGAAAAAAAAAAAATCAGAAATAAATCCTCATGAAACATTTTGAGCTCACCAGGCAAAGAAATTCAACCAGTCCACAATAATACTATGGAGGATGATCAGTGCTCTGAACTTGAAGGCATAAGAAAATCCAAATCACTAAGAGTCACCTGAGGCAGAAAGTTAAGCAGAGCTCAAAGTTTCAGTCCAGCAAAAACAGCAAGTGGAACTGGCATGTGTTCAGCTCCCAGAGTGTTTTCTGGGAAAATTCATCAATATTTTGATGGGATGGAAGGCATGAAGGTTCAATGGAATGACGTTTTGATCTGGGAAAAACACTAGCTGAACATAGCTGGAGGCGCAGAGAGAATCAGAACTTAACTAAAGAAATCTTAAATCCTGTATGGTGGAAGAAATGTACATGTAGATCACAATAAAGCTGATGGTATCACTAACATCTCTCTGGGAAGAAGGTGAAAAGATTCCTTGAAATGCTGAACTATGGAGGGAGAATTGTGTCTAATCTGCAAGATACACGGAGTGCTAAGTAAGGGTTGGAAAAATGAAGTCAGCAGCAGCTCATAAATAGATCCTGCAAGATGAGATTGTGACTTTCAGCACAGAGCAGCCACAAGTGCAGTCCCAATCCATCTTGCTAAGCAGACAAGAGCTCTCAGTTGTCATCATGTTGATGGCAAACTAAAGCACATTTAATATATGTAATGCTATCACATAACTTCATAAACAGAAACTGAGGAGAAAGGGTAGGAAAATGGCTAGGGAACAGTTCCAGGATGGTTTTTATCAACCTCTCTATAACCATAAGTATCCAGTTCAGTCCTAAGCTGCCAAATAGTTTTTTCTTGAATGGTGGTTTTTTGGCTTGTTTATCACATAATAATTTCCGTTGATCATCTAGAAGATTGACCTGAAGATTGACCTAAAACCTTGGTTTTATTTTTGCTTCTGATTTTCTTTGGGTCCAAATCTCTCCTGGCAACAGTATTGCTTAAGGAACTACAATGTTAAATTGTGGGAATGGCAGGAAATCTCTAAGAATTCAGTAATAATAATAATAATAGTAATAGTAATAGTAATAATAAATATTTTTGAAAAGTCTTTAAAGGGGCATGATTTCAAATCTTCTTTCATCTGACAGCTCTACAGAAAGATTCAAGAAGTTGGAAAGCCAAGGCACCTCTATATGTTTTGTTCCTAGCTTAAAACAGAAATGGTTCATGATCTTTCAGTGGCTCTTGATAGGCTACTGGAGAAGAAGAAAATGCCAGGGTATAGACAGTGTTCTGATATATCCTTGACATTGTAGAAATTATAAAGCCATTGAATTGGAAAGTCTTACATGTATGGAGAAATTATGAGGCTTGGCAAGTGGAATCATTTGGCTCTTGTTTCTTTTGTCAGTTTTTTTGATAGAAAACTGCTTCAGAAGGAATTGGACTCTGTCAAGGTCTTTCATGGCTACCAAATGAGCAGTCAGAAATCCAGCTTTGCCTTACTCAGGATAAGACCTTGTTATGAAAATTTGCATGGCACAGTTATATATCTAGTTAGACATGACAAGAATTTGCTTATTATGCTGTACATTCATTTCAATATCAAATTTAAATGGAAAATAAAGGTATGCTTGTATAGTCTGTTCTGAATTCTATCTCATTGTTCTGCCCGCATTGCTTTATTGGTACATTTTTCACATGGCTTTGCTCTGTCTATGACAAATTTAGACTTCGGCATTCTGCCCTTAAAAAAACTTTTTTTGCCCTCCAACTTTGATTTTTCGACTACACTAGACTTACATTAAACGTGAATCAATTTATATATATATTGATCAGCATTAGGTCATGATCTTTCCATTAATATGCACTCAGGAACTTAAGAATAAAGCTGAAGTATTGAATCAGCCGTATGTCAATTTTACCTCATATTAGCAGGTGATAGTGTTTCAGTTCAAAAGAATATCTGCAATATAGTTTTAATTTTTGATTTTTCACAAAAATTTCACCAGATCTTGTGGGAAGTGTACAGAGAACATTCCTATAAATACCTGTGTTCATATCAGGTACATTAGTCTGCTCATTTTCTATTTCAATAAGGTCTTTTTTTTTTTTTTGGGAGAGGTGAAAAGTGGAATTTTTAGTTGTAGCCTACTGAGATAGCCTATGTTTACCTTCATGAGAAGAGGTGAAAATATCCATTTATATGCAGCACTACTAGTCCAACTTTAACTCTGGATAACATGACATTAAGAGTAGCAAGTGTCGACACTTGTTCCCCTACATTTTATATCTTTAAAAATGCCCCTTGCAACTTTCCCAGTCAATGGGTTCTGCAAAGAGCAAGTTTTGAATTGAACTGCACAGCTGCCCCCTTCCAATATTCCATAACACAGGCAGAACAAACCCTACCTGAAGTCATCCAGTGTGTTTCTTATTACTGCTTAATCTGCCCAGATACACGGTGTGATAGTTCAATTGAAGTCATATTGATATTCCTGTTATACTGGATATTAGTGGATTGCAAAAGTGACAGCGAGACCCTCTAATTGGGATAGTACCAGCCATTTTCCTTTTTTTCATGAGCCAACACTGCATTATTCTACACAGAGAACTGAAAAATGCTGTGGGTGGTGGATGATTTTGAAAAAATTACCTAAGTCCGCTGAGGTCTTTCTGTGAACTAGAACAGCTAGGGTTTCACATAATCCTGAGTTGTTTAAATTCTCCTCCAGTAATCGCAGTCCCCTCCTGTTATAATGCAGGTGTACTGCTGTGACTCTATTAGTTGTTCTCCCTGGAATTTCACTACGAATGATTACTGGAACAAGGAGCATCAGTGGGTGGTGGGCAAGGATATATATTGTAACGAGATGATGTACTCTGTATGGCTTCTGATGCTACCAGTATCTGCTTGGAAATTAAGTGTGCTGTTTCTCCTTTGTGTGGTCAAACAAATCCTTCTGTTGTGGTCAAACAAATCCACTGCTTGTATTCATGCAAGCCTATTTGTAAAATATATCATACAGTGTATGTTCACATAAGTTTTAAATAATCCTCAGAAGTTTTTTGTTCCCTTGTCATTTAACACCTGCTTTAATTGGTGTTTTCTATTCAATTCCTGTCCTGCAAGCTCTGCTTTCTTTGAGACATACAAGCTAGTGCTGGAAAATAAGTCAGCTGGCTTGGCAACTCTGGTACAGAAACTATCTCACAAATGAATGTTTTTACTTTCCTAAAAGTATACAATGGTTTTGCATGCCTGATTCAGGCAATCCTTCCTCATTAATCGGTCACTTAAATCCTTGATATTTTCCCCGTTTTTCATCTCACTGCTGTCTTTTTAATTGTGAGCGCAGCACTCAATAGGAGCTAATTCTTGCTAATGGTCCCTCAGGTCTTCCTCGGGGCCAAATCCCAGAACTTTTTGTCTACTTTTTCCTCTCAAATATTTTGGCTTCTTTTGGTAGGGAGTACTGGGGTTTTCTTCTGGTCTGTACTAATTTTCCTCTAGCTATTTCCATCATACTTGTAAGGTCTCTCTCACTGACTGCTACATCTCTCTTATCTGTTACAAGTGTCCCTGAAGACTTTGCCACTGTCTTTATTTTTTCCTGGATTTATTATCAAGAACTTCTTAGACCTTCTAGCCTTCTGCTCTGAAACAACTTCCCTGCAATTAACAAGCTACATGCTATATTCCTAAAAGGTTGGAGACTTAGTTTTTTTCTATCTTGTTTATTTCCATTTTTTGGGGGTGAGAGAATGTGGCAAGGGAAACAAGGAGTGACAATATGGTAAATATAATTTAACCTACAGCCCATGCACTGTAACAGCTGAAACCACCACTAGCTCAGTTATCTACAAAACCTTGGGATAGAGGAAGTCAAAGGAAAGCAAAAATACAAAATAAAAAGTATATGCTATAATAACAAAAGTATAATTTTATAGTTACCATTATGAGAAGAGCCTTAGATTTTCATTTTCTGCCTTTTTTTTTTTGGTACTACTAAAGTCAGGAGGATGGAGACCAAAAGAGAACCAGACTGTGCAATAATAAATTACAGACAAATATTCCCCAACATGTATGTACTTCTAAAAATGCCACAAAACAATGTATACTTTGCTTCTTAAAGTTAGAAGCTGTCTTGCTTTGTGGATGTGCAGGGTGATTGAACCAGATTACCTCCTGAAGTTATGCTATTGTTCTAAAAAGTCAAAAGAAACCTACTTTAAAAAAAAGACTTTTCACTGGCACTTTAATTGAAAATCTTTAAAAAGGGTTTTACTAGTTTCCTAAACAATTTATTTGACAGAAAACTTTTACTTAGCACGTGCTTTACCTTCTTATTCAGCCCAGTGTTCTAAGCAAGGCCTCCTCACAGATACACTGCTTCCCAAACTGACAATGGTCTGACATTTCTGATTTCCACCAGTTACAAGACAGATGAAATATTCACCTCAACTGGACCTATCCTGTGAAAACCAGCCTAAAGGAGATGTAAAAATAACTATGATTTGATCCCCTCAGTTTAACTTCCCTTAGCAATTTCCATGCATGTACATGAAAGACAAACTTATGTGCTACCCATTTTACTTTCCTACAAGAAACACATCTAAGGGAATGGCTACAGTTATTTCCATTTTTAAACTTACTTGGTTCTCAGTTGTTACAGTAAATAAGACAAACATTGCCTATATATTTATCTGAGAGAGGTGGATTAGCCACAGGCACCTGTGGAGTATAGTACATACTTTTTGCAGTAAGCAAGACCAAATATTTTATTTATTATATGATGCTTTCTTTAGTAACACAGCTGTACTGAAATAATTAATTTTCAGCTTTTTTCAAACTTTTTCTTTTTTTTGCTAGAAGTGGATGCCTAACATATGTAGATAGGCAAAGTTGTGTTGTCAATGTGTATAATTTTTCTCATAGATTCAGCTTTACCTATTCAAATCAGGCCATTGCTGAGATTCCTGGAAATATATTTTGTCTGTGAAGAGAAAGATAATTTCCCATCTTTGGGAAAAACATCTGTAAGTGTGAAAGGTAATACCTCTCCTCCAAGAGGACCTCATAAACCCTGCAATTTCATTGCTTTAAACTCCTCATTCTCTGTATTCTACTCCCCTGCCACCCAGCATCCATATTAGTAAAACAAGCAAACAAAAGCAAACATTCCCTACAAACCCAATCCCATATCAAAATGAATTCCCTATTACAGCCGCAGAATTTTTTACAGCAGGTAGGGGTCTTGAAACATGATATGAAAATATACCTTATTAATAAGGTAAAGCCTTTTTGTAAAAAAAGAAAAACACATTAAAAGCATATTAATTAAATTTTCTTCTGACTCTACTTAGATTTCTAAATCTTAATAATAGTTCTGACTTCTTCCTAAGAGTGTTTTATGATAATGAGTTGCTATTAGTACACTACTAAAACTGAACCCTGCTGTGACAAACATCAGCACTTAAATTAGCCTATTGGAAAAACAAACCTAAGAAATACTGCCTCTGTCTTATCCCTGTTAAGATGTAGAATCTAAAGGAGTTAAAGGAATTAAAATACAAATTTTAATTCTCTAGCCTATAAGGCTGAGACCACAGTGTCAGACTGAAACATGGACACTCAGTTCTTCCAAGATACCAGCCAGAGGTGGAATATAAGAAACTCTTGGAAATTGCTGTCCCAGAGATGCCCTACCAGCTTTCACTGACTCCAGTAATCTGCTGCAAATTCTCAATTGTCATCTTAAAATAATGCTTTTATGTTTTTGCAGCGGGCAATTACAGGCATCACAGGTCACAGGAAAAACAGATGTGCTGCAGACCAGTTAACTTAGTCTTGCAGAAAACTGTCTAGAGCCAAACTGTAGCAGATGGCAACTTACTCTGGTTCCACTTCATTACCTCTGTAAGGTGTGAATGGCAAGGCTGGTAATTTGTACCACTTAGATACTATTGTTTATAAGCCAGGGGAATTTATTTCTTTTTAAAAAACAGTAACATCTAACACACTTCTATGACAGTTGGTCAGAACAGCTAAAGCCATGAACAGAAGAAATACAAATATCTGAGCTTTCAACAGTAGAGCTTCACAGGTTACCTGGGTTTCCCACCCAGGAAGTAGGGCAGGACTCTCAGCTCTGTGACATGAGTAGAAAAGTAATTTCATTACTGTGTGTGCTGGTTTGGGCCGGAGTAGAGTTAATTTTTCTTCACAGTGGCTAGTGTGGCACTGTGTTTTGGATTTGTGCTGAACACAAGGTTGATAATACAGAGATATTTTTATTATTGCTGGGCAGGGCTTACACAGAGCCAAGGCCTTTTCTGCTTCTCTTAGTGCCACGCTGGTGAGGAAGTTGTGGGTGCATGTTAGGCTGGGAGGAGACACAGCTGGGACAGGTGACCACAAATGACCAAAGGGATATTCCAGACCATATGACATCATTTTCAGTATATAAACTGGGAGCAAAAAGGAAGAAGGAGGAATGTTTGGAGTGATTGCATTTGTCTTCCAAAGCAGCTGTTGTGTGTGATGAGATCCTGCTCTCCTGGAGGTGACTGAACACCTGCCTGCAGTGAATTAATTCCTTGTTTTGGTTTGTTTGTGTGCACAGCTTTTGCTTTCCCTATTAAACTGTCTTTATCTCAACCCATGGGTTTTCCAGCTTTTACCCTTCCAATTCTCTCCCTTATCCTAATGGTGGGAAGTGAGTGAGTAGCAGTGTGGGGCTTGGCTGCTGGCTGGGGTTCAACCACAACACTGTGGTATTAAAATCAATTGCACTGGAAAAAAAATCTGGTGAAATTGAGAGCAGGAAGGAACTGAGTTCTAGCTCTATTCTTTTCCACTCTGAGCAAGTACTAATTCTTTGAATTTCCTGTTAGTGTCTCTGCAGAGTAGATAACCAGTTCTTTTCAGAGGTTGCTTAGAAATAATCACTAGGAAAAATATTTATTGTATCCAGTCAAGATCCTCAAATGCCCTTGAGTGCCAAATTTTATGAAGAAAGTTGGCTCAAATATTTTTCAGTGTTTGAACTTGAAGCCAGAGACTGGAAGGCTTTAGCTATGACATTAATTTCTCATGTACTGACCAGTTTCTAGTAAAACAGGTTCATTGACCAGAAAAAAAAAATTCTACATGTACTAAACAAAATGAAACAGAAGATATGGAATGACAAGAATGAAAATGAATAATTTCCAAGTGAATAGTTCAATTATAGAATCACAGAGTCATTTGGGTTGGGCAAAACCTTTAAGACCATGGAGTCCAGCCATTAACCCAGCACTGCCAAGTCTACCACTAAGCCAGGTCTATAAGCACCACACACACACATCTTTAAATACCTCCAGGGAAGGTGAATCAATTGCATCCCTGCACATGGTTTTCCTGCTGCACTTCCAGCTCCTGGACTTTGCCCATGCTCCATGCATTGTTGTAGATGCAGTCCAGTTGGGCTGTTGAGCTCACTGCCTTTTATGTGGGAGAAACTCTAATTCCTGTGTGACAATTCAGATGCATTTCTGTGGTTTTTAATACATCAATGACCCTTGTAACTTTGCTATTACATGAATCTCCACTCCCTACCTCCACTGATACAGAAGACTGAAGGACCTCACTAGCATACCATCCCTCAAACTTTGGTGTGCTGCTCACAGGCTGATCTCTTGTGAGCCTGGATTTATTTATCCCCTTCCCCCTTTAGATCCAGTTAAAAGCTCTTTCAATGAGCTCTGCTAACTCCTCCACAAAGATCCTTTTTCCCATTGAGATCCATCTGTCATCAGCAGGCCCTGGTGTTGTGTAGACAGACCCATGATCCAAAACCTCGGAATTCTGTCGGTGACACCACGCTCGGAGGCAGGTATTGATCTGCTGGATCATCCTATTTCTTCCCTCATCATACCCTGAAACAGAGAATGTTACTCAAGGTCCTTATCCCTTAACCAGATGTCCCAAGGCCCTGAAACCTCTCTTGATTTCCCTTGGGCTTCTTGTTGCAACTGCATTGCTGCCTACCTGAAAAGTCAATAATGAATAACAACCTGAGTGCTGTACCAAGGTGGGGAAATTTCTCTTTGCATCTTTAACCCGGGGTCCCTGGGGGGGTAACAGACTCCTCTAAAAAGTCTGCTCTGCATGTTGGGCAGTGTCTTCCCTGCAGAAGGGCATCTACTCTGACTATGACCCAGCTATTTTTCTTTACAGAAGCAAGCTTGATGCAGGACATCGTCCAGTTTAACCTCACCAACACCTCCATGCCAGGTGAATCATCCTCCTTGTTATTCTTTGGTTGCACTTGGAGAGCCTCTTGCCTCTTAATGCTAGGGCACCTGGGATGGTGGGGCAGCCAGAGGAGATGTGCCTGCTGTGCTGGGCAGGAGCTGGTTGCCATTGCCCCTGTGCCTTCCGTCACTGTGTTTGGCCAGGTGGGAATCCTCTGTGTCATGTAACCTGTTCCCTGTCTCAGGGAAGGTCGGCTGTGATCCCAGTGGCCTGTCTCTCTATCATTCCCAGATACTCCTCAGCTCACTGACCTCCTCTCAAAGCTCTTGGACTGAGTGAAGGGGTCCCTGTACCTGTCCCACAGAGGTGCTCACTGCTGCTGGCCCGTCCTGCTGTCAGAGCAGCTGACACCTGGGTGCCAGCATGTTCTCAGTGAGGTCTGTCTGGGAAGCTGGATCAGCTGTGGTGGATGCTGAGCTGAGAGGGACCATGGCTTTCTGCTGGCTGGATAGCAGGGGGGCTCCCTGTTTGACCTGTGTGGAGGCTTGGATGCCATTGCTCCTGGCTCCACTCAGGTCATTTCTGTAGCTGTCATGCAAGCTGTGGGCTCCTGATGGCTCTCTCATCTTCTCCTGAGTTTTCCCCAGTTTGGGAACCTGCCCTGGGCACTACACAAGAGTGTTTCATTGCAGATTATGCCACCACCAGAGCTGCTCTTCTTAGCAGTCCTTGGTGCCCATATAATAAATACTTCAGCAGCACCTCTTTCCCTGGAGGAAGAAATATAGACTTACTGGAATCCTAACTGTTACAGAGACCTCGGTTAAAGTGCTCATAGTCTCTACTCCAGTTCTCTTCCTAGAGGTCTTTGCAAAAATAAGTAAGGGCAAAATATCAAACATTTGTCCAACATAGCTTATGAGCCTTCTACTTCTGAGAAAATCTGCCCAATTCATTTACACAAGTCTTTTCACTGAAATGCCTACCATTGGTGCAGTTCAACAATGGTATACAATTTCCCTTGCTGTTTGCTTAGAATGAACAGTCACCGAAAATGAAAGGAGGTGGTAATCCTTCAGTATTGTTGGTGGGACCCAGCTGAATTCATCTAAATATTATGTTTTTTCTTCCTGAAAGAAGAATTCCACATGAACCACTGTCAATTTCAGATATTGCTTCATAATAGAATTCCTCCTTTGGTGGAACTTACATTCTCCTGTTACAGGTGTTTTTAATGCATGTTGATACCAGCATTTCAGCTTCTTTGTCTGAAGAAGGCAGCTCTATGAAACAATCAACATGCTTTTCTTATACAGATTTTTTAAAGTATGATTCGCTGTATTATTTAAAACTGTCTTTTTCAAGCTGATTGGGAAACTGTACTTATAGTTATTTTAAACTGCTGTAATTTCTCATTCAAATTCTAATTTTTTCAATATCTTCATATAAATAGGCATGTAAACTCAATCTATTATGATATGAAGTCTGAAAGTGCATATCCCCACCTTTGTGAATTCTACCTCCATTTCACGAATCTTCTGCATGATTCCCTTTCTTTTTTTGTCAGAGAGTGTTGTTAGTTATTAAAAATGAGAAGGTTGAACTATCAAGCTATGCTGTTTCCTACATTGGTAAGAATTGACATGAAAATAATTTAAAAAATATAATTACTTATGCAAGGGAAAGTTTTAAAAACTGTCAGCTAATAGTATGCTCCTCAAAGCCTCCCTAGAATTAAGTATTTTTGTCAATTATTTAGTAAGTGCCTAATTTGCTACTACTGGGGAAGAAAATTACATGGTTGCTTCTAAATTATTAAACAATATTTTGATAGCATTGACAGAGCAAATAGTAAGATATTGACCAGAGTCATCATGCTATAGACAAATTCTTGCAGTTTTCCTTTCTATCATTTTATGTGAAATTGAAGAGAAGAAAAATGCCATTAACTGTTATGAACTATATGTGCAAACTGTAATTTGAAGCCATACCAAGAGTTCACCTTCCTCTAGATTTTCTTGTAAAGTCACTAACATGTAGGGATTTTTCTAAGAAAGCATTTAGAACTTCACAAAGAAACTTGATTGCAACATACAGTCAATTTTCTGGCTTTACAGGATTTTTGCTCTTCTGCTGATCATTGGCATCAAGGTCTATTTCAGTCTTTTGGAAGAAATGTGTGCATCTTTAACAGTATTTTAATAAGGTGATACCTGGACGGGCTCAATCCAAATTTACCTCCCTTTTTAGCCATATTCATTAGAAAAGTTTAATTTCTTTCCCCCTAAATTTCCTGTGGTTGAAAGATCATTGTGTTACATGTTCATCTGTAGTTGCCCAGAGAAGTCAAGACTCCATGATGAGGCACAAGGCAGACACGTGGGCAGAGGAAGATGGAAGGGCTACTCAGTGCTGGGTAGGGATGAGTTTGTATTTTGGACTGAATGAAGGTGGTTACCACGTCTCTCATATGGACAGGGATTGTCCTAAAAGAGGGTTATTTCTGTGTTGAGGAGAAGATGCCAGATCCAGATGACAACAAAAAGCAAAGGTGTTGACAGCAGAACAGGAATGTTTCTTTGGATTTGTACATATCTTGGTACTGGACAAGAAAGGGTTAATTTTTGCAGTAGCCAGGATGGGCCTGGCTAGGACACAAAGGTTATTCTACACCACCTCACCATTGCCAGGGTGGGAGGAAGGGAGTGTTCCAGGCAGAAGGGATTCCTTTTGGATGGGCTAGCTTGTTACAGGGAGTGGTGGGTGGGGCTTTTTCCAGTGGTCTCCTCTTACCTCAGTCCATTGTTTTTCACCTTTTTTTTGTGCCTCAACTCCCCTCTCCAGCCCTCAGCAAGGGACAGGGGGGAAGTGAGTGAGAACGTGGTTTGAAGAGTCTCAGTATGAGCACTAAATTGGGGAGTACCACTCCTAAAGCATGACAGTACATCACAAAATTTGGGTTGATGACCACACTTATGAGTACATAGCTGTGGCCATATATAGAAATGATCAAAAGATGGACCACAAACCATTAACAATATTTAAGGTGCATAGGAAAATGAGGTAGTTTAGGGTTCTTTGGAGTATGTACTTAAATGTTGTTGGTCTAGGAGACCTACAGGACTTTATTTACAGAATTTGCTGTATTAATTAAATAATAAATCAAGGCAAGTTTAGACTCATAATTTAAATGTATTTTTCCATGCTCTCAGGAGCAATTTTTATTCTTAGTTTCAAGGACCAGCTCCGCCAACAGCCTTAGAATAATTTGTCAATTTATCTCAAGTTCTAGACCCATTAAGTCTGAAACTTGGCTAACAGTTGAAACTAGGAGGATCTGCTCTACTGACACATTAACACAGGAGATGAATACAGATAGGCACAGAACTGCATACACAAGTCTTTTATTCCTTTTTTATTTCGTGTGCAACCTAGTCATGGTCCCCTTCTCATAAGAAAAAATGAAAACCGTAGCTCATTGGGCTCAAATTATGTCCACTGAAGAATAGTTCAAAATAATTTGAAAACGTTTGGGCAAAGCTCCTCCTTCCTGCAACCTTTTATTACATAATAGTTCATGAAGATTAGTTGATTATCAGCCTGTATCAGATGTCCTTAGAGTTGAGACTAGATGCCCAAAATGTCCAAAATACAAAATCAGTAAAATGTTCAGGCAATACAGATGACAGAACTGAAAGTTGAAAATTAGTGAGGAAGCAAAAAAAGGCTTTTTTCTTGAAAAGCATAGTAATTAAGAGCCTGGAATATAAGCAGATGTCTGGAAACGTGCTTCCACAATGTAATAGCATCCCAAAAGTTATGCTGCCTTCATAACACCTGACAGCTTGTGCTACTGAAACCCAAAATCATCTTGCACACCTTCTGTGCCTACAGTTATATATCTTCTGCAGTGATAAATTTCTAGATGACACCCTCACTCCCCCAATGAATGAAAGAGTGTATCAAAACTGTGACAGAATTATAAAAATTCAGTTCTCATTTGGAAACAAAATCATATGCATTGAAATAATTCCTGGTTACTTAGGTAGGCTCTTATTCACGGATGTCCATGTGCCTTGAAAGTTTTTTACCCATAGCATCCAATCTAATCTGTTTGCTGCAGGTTAAGCCTGTGACCAAATTTCCTCCAAGGCATTTTTAACCTGCATTCACTGGGCTCAAAGCACTTAATGGATTGCTCCTGTTTCCACTGAAATCAGTTTTGACACTGAGAACAGAATGCTGTCTTTAATTAGGAAAACCTCCCAATGTCTTAGCTAACAGATGGTCATTTTGATATTTCTTCTGCAGGTGTGTGGATACTGTCTTGAAGAATGGAATTAATTTTATCTGGTATTAGCACTTTGGCATCTGGTCTAAGATAATCTTGTAAGATCCTCCTGAAACTAACAGGCAGAAGAAGGGAACTTGGGAGAACAGTTCACTATTCCTGTCTTGGCATGGTATGACTGTTTCTGTGAGGTTGCAATCTCTCTAAGACAAGGAAACATGACACCTTGCTTTTAAATCAGAAAAAGGCAGAAGAATTAGATTCTATTATTTCTTCAAATGAAATGGTGTCTGCATTGACTTTTGGATTAAAAACAAGACTCTCCTTGTGTGATTGGGACACAGACACAGATTGGGACAGATACTGGGGGAAACAATTGGTCTTTTTCTGTAATATTAACATAAGTCATCTATCCCTTTTGTTGTTTTGATGGTTTTAGATCTCCAGGGCTCCCATAAAACAGAAATAATTATTAAGTCTGTATAAAATGTCTGACAGGATCCTCTATGCTTGACCAGAAGGTTACAGTATTAGTCTGGTGCGCATTTATAATAGAAAAGTGAGGATAATTGTAATCTGGGGAGTGAAATGTGTCCTGCTGATTTTAAACTCAGTTTAGGCATTCAAAATGGTTTTCTTTGAAGACACTTAGACTGTGAAATCATTAGAGAAATAAAGATTAGTTGGGCATTCCAGGTATCATCATCCCTAGCCACTCCTGTGGCACTGTTTAGAAAGGATTTTTTTCTCCTGGAGATATTAATGGCCATGTTGAAAAGTTTAGGTTGACTTAATGTAGAAGAATTACCTACCTCTCACCTACCTACTCACTAACTCCAGGTAATTGCACATGGACCATCAATAACTTACTCTTTACACAACATGTTATATTCAAGGTTTGAATGAAAGAGATACTGGAACTGGACAGAAAAATTACAGCTTTTTGTAAGTTCAACCTTTATTGTGAAATCTTTATGAGAAAGTCAGGAGACACTGATTCACAATTTAAATGGAAGATAGTAGGTGCAGAATTTCAAGTCCAAAATTCTTAAAAATTACTTTAGAGCCATTTTTGGTGGGGGATTACAGACAAAGAGTGTTCATATTTTAGAGAATGAGTTCTCTGGTATGTCACCAGTTGGAAGTTTGGTGGATTAGGCTGCTAGTGAGTATTCAGTCAGTGATAACTTATCTTTTGGTGATTTTGTTTGTTGCTTCCATTCTACTCAGGCATGCATTTTCTCCTGATAAATGGTTCTCCAGATTTTCAAGCAAAACTTAAGATCATTTGAATCCTAGTATGATGTACATGTTGGTAATGTTTTTTGAACTGATTACAAAAATAAAGCTCTGGTGGTGACTTCATTCTGAAATGGCTGCATCTCCGTTGCAATTTTGCATTCATTAATATATTTGGGAGCAACTTCTCCAATCTCAGTGCACTCCAGTTAGGTCACCAAGAGTGATACAGTGTCTCCCCATACTCCAAGTACTTCTCCAACTTCTAATGGTGCTACGTTTACTTCTTCACTGGAAACCCCCTGTGTATAAAGAGATTAGATTCACCTTGGCAATTCCACATGAGATAAATAAATACAAATATCTCCTGTCGTGACCTTTCTGCTCTGCATTTTCAGCATGTTTCAACAGTACAAGCAGACATAGTTCAGGCTCAGAATGTATAAATACAAAGATTAAAATGCCCTTTTGTCCTAGATCTTGGCACCTTGTGAGACAAGGAAGCACAGTGGCTGCACAGCACCAGGAGCCAGCACAGGAGCCACTTCCATGGCCCCTGGCTGAATGCTGTGGTTGCCACTGGGATTGTTCAAGAGGCCTGACCACAGATCAGCCAGAGTGGCTCAAGAACTGGGTTTGCCTCATGAAGTTTTTGTGGAAGAAAGTGCTAAGCAAAGGAAGGGGGGTGGAATGTTACTTTCTGTATGGCAAACAATTTACACTGTCATTAATATTGCAAGCCTTTTTTTCAGAAGAAAAAAATCCTGGCTTTATTTTAAGATTTTTAGTATGGTTTATTCTGAGATTTAGAAAACACAAGAGAGTCAGGCCTTCCAGACAAATGCATTTATCTTGACGGAATGCATTTGCAATAGCTTTACAACAATGGCCTAGAGAATACTTGCAATTCACATTGGACTATTTTTCCTCTTTTTTTTTTTTTTTAGTGCTTGGAAAATGGACCTGGTTTGGGGGCCTAATTCACAGCTACCACACCTACTCTCTCTGCCCAGAGAGCGAAGAGAATGAATAGGTCAATCACCTGACATATTTCCATCCAATTTCAAGGGTAGAATGTGTTCATTTTCTGACTAATGGCATGTCATTTTGCAGAAGCCTTTGGTCGCGAATTAATCCTGGAATCAAAACAGATTTTCCGGGGAGCAATCTTCCATCAAGTATTGATTTTTTTACACTCATGGAGTCTGTACTCCCTAATTTAACCTGACAATGATTTTGCACAATGGGCTGGGAGCACCTTGGCAACTCACAGAAGGAACTTTTAGTGTCTTTTCTTTCTGCAAAGTAGTGGAGGGTGGGGGGAGTGGGGAGTGGGGGAAAGAAAATACCCAAACAGCACAGTTAGTGACTGGGGGAGTGTTTACTGTCTGATGTTTTATTTCTGATTATTTTGAATGGAGAAATAATGCTAACTTTAGAAGTAATGTAAGTGGAGATGTCTCTGAAAGATGCGTGACTCTGTGAAATCCTGTTTATGGCAACAGTCCCCTGCTGCTCTTGCACCTTTTTCTCACCCCCAGCACTCTTGGATGCTAATAACACAAAAACTATAATAGCATCTCTAGTTGCACCTGATGCTTTTATGAGTTGACATTTTACTATACAAAAAAACCCCCCAAAAAACCAAAAACCAACCAACCAAAAAAAAAACCCCAACAACAACAGAAAAAAGTTTACACACATAGAAGCATAAAAATGCATTCTTTACCAAAAAGGTGTTTTTTGACTCTGGCCTCAGAAATCCAGCTGCCAATAGCTGAGCTTTGCTGTTTAATTCTCCTACCAGACAGACTTCTTTGTAACTGCTTCTCTACATGCTCTGTACTAAACTCTGTTCTGGCTGTTTGCTCTATTTATTTGACTACTTACACCAACAAGAACAAATGAAAGAATCTATCATTATGAAACAATAATACACAACCCAGTGAAAAGTGAGAAATTTAGAGACAGAGGATTGATGGGAGAAGCAGTGGAGAAGCCATAAGGTGCTGTTTTTTAACAGAAAATGAAGATGGGCCATTTTTGGTTTTGAAGGTACCATTGCAGAAGTGAAATAATACAGTGTAATCATCATTCCCAGGTTAAAACTTCTTTCTCAGAGATGAGAACCAATACATACATTTAAGAGATAGTGGGTAAGATGCCCATCCTTTTGCTTTATTCTGAAACTGAAATGGAAGAGATTTTAAGCATCTTGCACAAAGATCTTCCCAGAAAAATAACATCTCTGCTGATGATTTCTCCATTAGAAATGCTTCATTACTGAAAACATTGCTATATGACCTGAAAAATAATACTTTTTTTTTCTTTGCCATTTCAGAGACAATCACAATTTGAGAAGTATTTTGTTGGAAATAATTTTTTCCCCTCTATAAAATAGTTTTTCAGCTTTACTTTGAATAAAAGAAATATAAAACCTTTCTTGGCCTAATGGGAAAAGGTTTGGAAAAAAACACACTAGTTCTTCCTTCAGTTTGGCTACCAAAACCATAATATAATAATTGCATTTTTAGACATTTTATTCCAGATAGTGATCTAGTGTTACAGATATGACTGTGCAAATTACTGATTGATGGATCTCTGTCATTGTCAGTTCTAAATTCAAAAGTGAACAAAAGGTGTAGAAGAGGAAAATGTCTTTAGAAGAGACTGTGCCTGGCTGAATCAGGATCTAAATTCCTGGAAACTACAATTTCAGAGGATAATACAGGATATGTTTGTGGAAAATAAACAAACAGAGGTACACATAAATAAGAGGTCATATACAATTTCAATAATGATATTAAGTAACAAATCAGTAATAGTTCTTACTGAACACTAACAATAGCATATTATTTCTCCATTGTACTATTTCAGGAATACCTTGGAAACCACAAGATGAGTGTTTTCTGGCCTCTTCAAAAAGGTTAAGGTGAAGAACCCTTGTGTGAAAAGTTTTGAGTGATAGAATATGTTTAAATTGTTACAAATGTTTATAAAAGTGCTTCTAGGCATAAAGATGATGACTGAAATCATACACAGGAACAGTTGAAGATAGCTCTCTTATTGTTAAAGAACTCTTTTCTTGCAAGTTTTTTTTCTACTTTCATCTCATTTTCCAGAGTCATTTTGAAAGAGGACTGCTTCTTTTCTTCCTTGTTTTATGAAAGTGCCTTTGTACATTAGCGAAGTGCTTTAATAACACACACTTTGTAAAAGTCAAAAGTGCTCTATTATCCATAAGTATAGAAGTAAATAGCACTTGTTTTAATTGAAAATATCAGACTTTTGTAGCTCTAAACACATCAAAGACACATCCATTTGTACATCTATTCCAAAGGGTGAATTCTAGCGCTTTTAAACAGACTGAAAAAGAATCTAGCTTATTAGAGCCATGAGAAATTTTCCAATTGAAATGCCTTTCAACCTTCAAGTGGTTAAAATATGGAAATGGTTAATGCACTTAGCATGTGAAGCCACTTTGAAAGAGTGAGGGGTTTAATCAATTATCCCTATCAGCTGAGAAGTGCCAACTGACCACAGACAGTCTTAGGTCAGTCTGACTTCAAGGTAACGCGGTGTGGTTTACATTTTAATGAAACAGTTTAATCTGTAGGTTAACTAGCAAAGGGAGATTTAAGCTGTTGTATTTTACTTTACAGGAGCATGCACTCAGCCTGTTGCTGTGGCTTGATTGAAGGACAATACAATTTTGAACCACTGTAACTTGACAGTTCTTCAAGTGTACTTAAACTCTTTATACACAGAAAAGTGAGTGATTTGCTTAGTGTCAGTGTAACAAAACTATTTCTAAACTAATTTATCTTTCATCCTTCAGGACAAAACTTAAATGGCTTAAGGAGTGCTATTTAGTTGGTCAGTTATTAACCTAACCTGAAAGAAGATGATGTCTCACTGTAGGGGTAAAAAAGTGGCCAGAGTGATTTCTGAGACAAATTGAGTTACATTAATAAAGCTTTTGAGACCAAACGAGGGCTACTGGCTCTGGTACAGACTGGGGCAAATGATGAACACAATCACACAACCATGCCTTAACCAGTTAATGGAAAGAGGAAAAATAAAATAAAAAATCAATCATATCCCCAGCCATCAAAATACTAATAGAATTTTAAATATCTGTCCAGGGCCTGACCTCCTGTTTTCTTCAGGTTTCTTGTCCCTTAAAGGGTAAGTCTTCTTTTTCAGAAGCCTCCTATCCACTATGATTTATTTGTATTATCATTTGCTTAGACACCTGCATCAGGACTCGAGCCATGTGGTACCAGCATTTTCTATTTATTGTCTTGCTTTGATTGACAAGGGTAGCAAAAGTGCTTGAAGCCTTCACAGAGTTACACGTTATACATGAGCCTCTGATGTAATTTCCACAGGAGGCCTGGACTGTGGCCTTAATGGTGTATGGATGCTTCCCTGTGGACAAAATCTCCTCCACATAAACTTGGAAGCAACAGTATGAGGGTCTATGTTCCTGACAGAGAAGGGATGCTGCAGGTACAGGCAGAGATAATACCAAAATTGAAGTCTCCCAATTCTCAAAATGTGACTACTGATAATAATTCCTTGACCTCTATACCATCAGTAGAAGGCAAGATCTTCTCTAAGTCTTTAAAATTAACAGAGCTTAACAGGAAAAATAAATTTCTTGTTCAACAGAATGACTATCTTTGTAAGTTCCTTAGCCTCCCGCTGCTGCACTTTGAAATGTGGGCATAATTAGGTATTATGTGAAGAGTTCTTACTTGTTTTCAGATTTGAATGTAGAAATGTATCTGTGCAGAGTACAGACACTTTGGGAAAAATTCTGACACCTCAGAGTCAGTAGTCTAATATTCCTTACTTCAAGCAGCCATGTGTTTATTCAGAGTATTGCACACACTACCTAGAAGGTTCAGCTAGCACCAATCTTTATGATAAGGGGAGCAAAGTGTTGCTAAAAAATTAAATCACATTTAGGACCCTTACTTTAAACTAATTTAAAAGCAGGCTGAGTCCCCAGCAACTCCTTTTGAAAAGAGTAGTGAAGGATCAACTGTTTCCACTTTCACCTAGAAGCTACAGTCAAACACTTACATTTGGACTTCAAGGCTTAATTTAAGGTGCTCTACTTGATAAACTGTATTACTAATTCATTATCAGTCACCCCTACATAAGGATACAAAGAGCTATATAAGATATACCATGTGGCATATTCCATACAGTAGGCAGTTAGGGAAAAGATCAGAAAAATAGAGTACACTTTTTTGTATGCATCCTTTCAGTCTTCTTTTCTTGCTTTGTGTCACACCAGAAATGAGTAATTTATTTAGAAGAATATCTATTTAATGAGTTTAGGTCACCTTGCAGCTAATGGCAGTCTGAATTGCACTGTGGTGTTCCATTATTGCTGAAGAATTGTGGCATGGCATCATATCTGAAAGAAATAGTTGCAATGGAATAATTAATGACACGATACATGTAAAGAAAATATTGTAGAAAGATGAAGTGGTCATGACCAGTTTAGTAAAGGTGGGGTGTGGCATAAGTCTACAATTACCTTATGATTTATTCTAACTCATACGTACTCTAGCAATTCAAGATAACTTATTAGTAGCTCTGATTCCTAATTAACATTACTAACCTGTAACTTAAGTCCTCACAGTGAAAGCAAAACAAAGAATTTAAAAAATAGGCTGCCAAGTAGCTCCAAAAGTTTACCCTCCCCTGTGAGTTCTCCTGCTATTCTCTATCTACCTCACATTTCATTATTTTATTTACCCAGTTCATTGTCTTGAGGACTCCTTTCTGCAGAGTAAGAACTATTGTTTCTTGTGACTCCATACTCCACAGGGTTTGTGGGCTCAGGAGTGCAGGGACAAATCCTTGTATGTCATCAGCACTGCTGACTTGGGACTGGCATTGAGTTTGTAGCAAAAGTGGAATAAAACAGACTAGCTTCATCCTGGCATGATTGAAAGGTCAGAGCACACTAAAATCCTGTGAAGTTAGTTGGGCTATTTTAATAGTTAATTGCACCAAGGTGCCTATTTTCCATCTCCTATGTTGGAGGCCCTTAGAAGTGTGTAATATGAGCTTACACCTTGGTCATACCACTGGTAGGTCTGGCACCTCTATGTGTAATTAGACAATGTACAGCAGCTTATCCAGAGGTTTGCAGCTACAAAAGAGAGTAGTCCCACTTTCCCTGTACTTCGTTTTGGCTGTGATACTTCCCTGGTAGCATAGTTAGCCAAATTCAGTTTACTAATTCAGTAGAAAACTGACTGAGGTACCCTTGATCCATTGTATTTTCTCCTGGATCAATAAGCTGGGTAAGTTTGGAGTGCAGTTAGATGAGCATTGGATCTGGTAGCAGTGGAGAACTGAACAGCCAGGAAAAGGTACTGGAGGCAGTAGAGGTGGGAGCAGAAGTGAGCCCTTTTTAGAAGCTGTAAGCTCTCAGAGGTGCTCAGCTTGTATTGCCTTACCATACACTTAAACCCAGAGCTATGGGCTATGTGACTGCTGAAACACATTTTCCTTTCCTTTGGTGGTGATGTGGTGGTGTGAAACAAAAGAGAAAGCAAGCAAAAAGGGGCTGTGAGTCAGCTCTTGGGCAATCAAGATCTTAAGCTGCTGCAATTCTTTTGCTAGGGGTCTGCCCATGACCTCCACAACAGAGGGCTGTGTTAATGAACTTGATTTCATATCTGAGACTGGAAATATGCACTCCAAAGTTACTGTTATGTCAGTGTGGGGTGAGTTATTAAGCCTTCCTGCTCAGTCCTGTTTCTGGGAATAACAATACAGGTATTACTGAGTATACAGCCTTTACAAGTCTGTGAAAGCAAAGGTTTCTTGCTCTGTAAAATGAGCACCTCAGAGCATTCAGGTGATTTCCATCTCCAAGATTCAGGTGAAACATTGGCAGACTGCTTCTGACAAAAAACCCAAAGCTCCCAGAGCAAAGCTAACATTGCATAGCACCCATCAGGGGGCAGCCATAGCAGGGTCTTGAGAGACTGGAAGGGGAATTTGCTGGCCAGGAACTGGTCCCATCATCTCTGGGAGGTGTGAGCAGGGCAGGCTTAGGGAGGCTGGGAATCTGGGTTCATACCAGATTGTCTGGCAGGTTCGTACTGGTAAGAGATATGAGGCCATGCCAGGACCATGGCCAGCTCAGTGCCAGGGCAGGACTGTGGGGAGCTGGATGTCAGCACTCCTGTGACAGGGACTGATAGCCCCAGCTGGGCTGGAATGGGCTTGTAGACAGGGATAGGGACAGTAGGGTCTGTTGGTGCTGTTGGGGCATTAACTATACTGGTCTTTGCACAAGTCCACATCCTTGAGAAAATAACCCCCAAATCAAACTGATAAACTCTGAAAATGTTGCCAGAATTTTTCCGCCTTGAAGGAAGAAAGTCCAGTGGTGCCTGGACCCCACCTGTCATCTTGCCAACCCTGTAGGTTTTCTCCAGGATGGTCCATCCTTGCTTCACCTACACCTCCTGAGACAGCTACTAGTTTTCAAAACTCTTGTTGCTCAGAAATTGCAGCAAAGTGACTTTAAAACTGGTTCTTCAGTTTTCTGTGTGTGCACACATACATGTTCCTTACCAAGGCAAATGCTAATTGCAAGATAGCAGAGTAATTGTCAGCAGCGTGAAACCTAATTTTCTACAACGTAGACATCTGTGTTGGTTGCATGTATTAGAGTTGTCATGCTTTAAATGTCAGCACCATTTTAACATCTATAGAAGTCTGTAGAATTAATGATGAGAGAGATTCTTACTGTGAATGCATTGGAAATGGCAGCGTTCAGTTACCTGTAAATGTTAAAACATTGTCTACTGAGAGCTGACAAAGACAATCAGTAGATGCATGCTTTGGTTTGTCAGACATTCAGCCCCTGAAGACCTGTTTCAGCTCACTTTATGTTCATCTGAATGTTATTCATGGTGCCAAGAGGAGCCATCTGGCCCAAGATCATAATGACTCCTGCCCTTTGGAAGAGAGGGGGGAAACTGTATACGTCTCAAGATGATCTGGGGGGGCTGCTGGTACTCTGGGTGGAGATTGGTGTGTGAGTGCTGCAGAGGTGTGCCCTGTACTGGCCTTTTCAGACAGGTGGCAAGGAAGCCATTATAAAAGTTTTTGGGGAAATGTAGCATGGACAAATGACTCTTCAACTAATTAAAGCTGAAAAGAGGGTGTATTTATTACAGCACTGGACAGATACGGAATTCTTTCCAAAGGCATATGCAAGGAGTCACAGACTCCAGCTCTCTATTTGTCTAAAAAGGTTTTACATATTCATACAGTATCTAAGATGCTATCCGACATGCCTAATACATAATAATTATCTGCCCCACTTTGTATTATAATCAGCTGAATATCAATTATGGCTGAGCAATTGTCTTCTTTAATTGGGTTGGTGGCTTTGAAATGAGTCAGTGGGCTGATGAGGGGAGGAAGTAAGAAGTAAACTCTCCACCCATGTCCAGTTGGCAGGACTTTTTGATCTGCTGGTCACAGCCCAAGCCTCCCCTCATAGTTCGATTGTTCTTAGAAGCTACTTGTATTTATGGTTTGTGCTGTTTTATAATACTTCATATATCCCCTGTCATCCCTAGCTTTGGTTCAGTCGTCCCCACCTGGTCCTTGCTAGCTACATTTCTAACTTAACCCCTTAATTCATTTAAGATCTTCAGTATCCAAGTCACGTTCCTAGCTCAACCCCTTGACTGAGAAAGGTATCAGGGAAATCTGCCCTTCTGGGAAGCCAAGGCAGAGCAGGTACCTGGGCTTTTCTTCAGGAGTGCCTTGCCAAAATGCAAACAAAAAGAGTTTTAATGCTTCTGTACAACCTTCCAAGTGACTCTTTGGATGAAAAATATCAATGTTCCTAGAGCTAAGGGATTTATGTATTTTCATGTAAATAGCTCTATTGTTTTAGGTTGTACTGAGTAATGGAGAATAGCCATCAGTCTGTATCCTTCAGAACCACTGCAGATTTCTTTGAGTCATTTCCAGTAGTTACAGACTGTCTTGATAGGATAATTTATGTTTGAATTTTATCCATTTCATATCAAAACCTGCAGTTCACTCCTGGACTGGACTCTTCCACTCCATCTGAAAGGAACCCAGACCCCTTCTGAGTTCAAAGTCTGAATATGCATCTGACTTCTTTTACATCCCAGAAAGATGCTTACACTAATTATCTTATTTGTGCTTTATGTAAAATCTCTTAAAGTAGCTAGTGAAGATAGTGCATCTGCCACTGAAGACTTAGTGCGAGGGACTGACTTTTAGACTTGAACAATAAAGATGGCACTGCAGCAACAATCCCCAAATGTCTTTAGTCAGCAAACACAGAAAGGTCACTAAACAAAATTCACTAATGAGTTCCAACACATATGCAAAGAAATATTTTTTCCTAGTTTTCATTCAAGTCCCACTCATTGTTTCCTACCATTGAAACTTTGTCTTTTCTCACAAAACATAAGAAATTTTATTAATTTAAAACTCTTCTGAATCTAGGAAAGTGTACAAATATCCTATCCCCCTCTCCTCTTTCAACATCCCACACACCCCTGACAACAAATCTCTGTGATTTTTCTTCCAGGATGATGTGTAAGAAAACACTTTGAAAAAAGTTGTTAGATACTTTTTATGGTTATTTTAGGTGTGCATTTCACTTTGCTGCAGGCAATGGCAGAAGAAAAAAAATCAATCCATATTTGTGTGGAATGAAAAGATGAAAAGAAAAAAAACCTCTTTCAAAATAATTAGCTGTGTGGTATAAGGAATGGAATCATCAAAAATACTTGACTTTTTCTCCTGCTGCTGCTACTGCTACTACTGCTGCTGCTGAGCTCTTAAAATACCCAGACGCATTAAGAAAAATAGTTAGGAAGGTTTATTCTGGGTACAGGCTGCTCTTGTCCTGGAGACAAGTAAATGCTGCCTTTTTATGAAGCCTGAAACTTCCCCAGTTCTAATTTTGGAGTGAGTGCTTTAAAATGCAACTGAAACAAACAAACAAAAAAACCCAACAACAACAACAAAAAAACCCCACCAAACCATAGCAAGGCATTTCTTTAGACAAAGATTAAGTGGGTCAAGCATTCATTCAGCAATGGTTTCAAATGTGTCTACAGTAGCTGCAGATGAAAAGTTTGATGCATCTGTCTCCATATCTAGGGCACATTTGTGTGTGCATATATAAATACAGAAATACATGTATTCACATAAACATTAGCATTTGTGTGACTTTGTATTCACATGAACAGACATGGTTAATGTGGTTAATCTTGTATCTCTTCTGAAAGGATCTAGATGATGCAGAAAGGAAATGTACTTGCATTTGGTTTGATCAGCTTGAAAAATAGTTTATTAAAAATGTGAGGACTTCTGAATGACTTAAACATACAACCTCACTATGAGAGTGCATTAACAGTGGGTAACTCCAGCAGGAAAGATTAATATTGCTTATAAAAAGCCTGGTGTAGAATGTTTGTTGTGCTGCCAACAACACTGTATAGGCGGTGATTTTTTTGGTGCCTGGCAATGAATTTTGCACAATGTACTGTGTAATCATTGTCTACAATGCACTTGTTTCTACCATAAAACCTGTAGAAGGAATAATATGGCTCTCATTTTTTCTCTAGCTTCTAAGGAGAACTCTGAAATATATATCTTATGCCAGTAGTCCATAAACTCCAGTTGTGCTAAGGCACTGTGCAATCTGAGGCTACAAAGATCAATAAAATCATTCAACCCACAAATATTTCTACAGCTATAGTTCCGTGAAAAGTCAGAGAAGCGTATATATCTATATGTAGGACATATAGACAAAGAGGCTTTTGTTGGTAGGAGGAGCAAAATCTGCTGGATTTAGACTCCAAGAGAATGAACTGCAGAAATGTGATGTTCATGGTTTCATGCCAGAGCAGAAATTCAAGAGATGCAATACATTCAGGAAATGGATTTAAGGGGAATGGATGACTGGCTCTGGCAATTGCTAATAAAACATAGAATGTTTCCTGCCAAGGTCACTGATTTTACTCCATTTCATTATCAATTATTAAATATCTCTTCCTCTTATTATTAGTTTACAAGTTGTTTTCACATGAGGGATGCCATTTGGTGTCCTGTGTGAGGTGAATTGTTGATGATGAATCAGGCTCAAAGCAGAGTGGTATCTGTCTCAGGAAAATTGTTACATCAGTAGTACCTTGCACTCTGTCCTGACTCTGTCAGAAGTCTCGAGAGGAAGGACAAGGTCTAGGTAGGGGTATAGAGCTTGGTTTTTTTTTTTTCTCTCTTTCTGTATGGGCTATACTGCATCAATGAGAAAGATGAGTCTAGATTTTTCCACCAGTCTGATACTTCTCACATGCAATAAACCTCTTCCCAGCATGGTCAGCAGCTGGCTCTTTGCTCAGGCATGCTTATATCTAGGACCACCTTATCTTATGAAATAAGAATTATTAATTTTAGTTTTTCTTCATCATCACAATGGCAGCATAAATTGGAATATAAGAGATTGAGAAAAAAAGAAGGGTTTTGATAATGTTTAAAAAGTTAAAAAATAATAAAGAGAAAGCCTAAACTACTTCAATACTGATATTAAAAAAAAAAAAGAGCAGGTTTCAGTTCCTTTTTTCCTCACAGAATTCCTTATCTAAGGGAAATTCTCTGAGGTTCATTAACAAAAATGCAGATATTTCCAGCAAGTCAGTCCTCAAGAAAATAGTTTTACAGATATGGTGTATTCTTCATGTTGCTAAAGGAGAAAAAATAATTAAATATTACTGAGATGATGTGAGCAAGTAGAAAATTCAAAGCACAACCATAAGGTCCCTCTCTAAAGGACCTGATGAAACTCTGAGGCAGTGAAAAGTTTTTGTGGATGTGAACGGGGTGGGGGTTTGGATACACCTACGCTCATCCATGATATTTCTGTGCTCAGCCTTTTCCTTGTTCCATTCTTCTTGCACCTCTTGTGTGGTTGGAGCAGCTTGTGTGGTTGACTTTCAACTGGTTGTGGTCATAGAGAAGTGAGTTTGCTTAAAAAGTTTGAAAGTGTTTCTTGAGGTTGTCCCAACCAAAATGAGATCAGGAATTATAAAAAGAGATTATCTGCTGGAGGATATGAAGAGACAGTTTTGAGCTCTTGGGGTTAGGGATGAGAATAGGGCATAGCAGACAATCCTGCTGTTTGCAGAGCACATTTGCCTATGCCAAGAGAAAATTATGGATGATCATCTTCTGAAATTTGATACCTAGTCCATCTGGATATGAGGATTTTGGGGAAGACTGTAAATGGTACCTGAAAGTTATACTTATAATTTTTAACTCTGTTCTGATTGTGCTGTAAACATCAAAGGCAAAGAAAAGCAATGGTTGAAAGCCTCAAGGAAAGTTACTAGGACTGACCAAAGAAAGGGGAAAATAAATACATGTTGATTACCTGGAATATACTTAAAAATTGCTTTACATAAGAAAAGGTCTTCTGGATTATATTTTTGCCCAATTAGCTGTATTACTTGCTAAACCCATTTTATGGAACAGGTGCTGCAGTGAGCCTCAGAGCTTCTTTGAAAGCAGATGAGCATTTTAAAAAAGAGGAAAGCTTTGAAAAAAAAAGTCCAAATCCTTTACACTTCTGGAATCCACACTCCAGCAGGTGAGCAACAAAGCTACTTAAGGTAAAGTATTCTATACTCTTGTACATTTGCACATCTCCCCACAGTTTAAATAGGCTGCTTAATGATAATAGCAAACACAAATAGCCTTAAACCTCCTACAGATTTTGTTAGAGTGATGAGTGAAACCTTGTGTTTATCTCTCTCCTGTGTCCAAAAGTAGCCTATTTTATTGTGTTATACCCTGAACCACAAGAATAGAATTTCTAATACAATACCTCATAACCAGTATCTACAGGGATGCTATTTTCCTCTCCCCCTTCCTTTTAATCACTTTCCCAGTGCAAGAGGAATGGAGTGCTTTTTTTTGGCTAGAGATTTTCTTCATCCTAAATTATAATAATATATCTGATGTATTTGAAGTTGAAGTGGCAGACTGCTTTATTTTAAATACAGTACCTCTCCAAAGTAAGGAACAGTTTTACAGGAAGTGAAGGCCTATATACATGTTGTGCTGGGAAAAGCTTTGTACCCATTTATTATAATTTCAATGCACCCCTGCAAAGTTAGTTTCTCTGAAAAATTTAGGAGAGAGCTTTGTGAAAGGAAGGATATGAGACCAGCACTAGTCCTTTCTGGTATGCCTGTTCCAAGACATCAGTGGCTGCTCTTGTGAATCACATGAAAATTATAAAGAACTTCGAGCACCAAGACAAATGAAGTCTGGTTTCCTAGGATATGCATCTCCTGGTGGCTTGTGAGCTCAGTGGTATTTCTTCCTACAGCTGGGGATTTTAGAAGGACTGTTTTTATCCTTGTCCAAGTCAATTCTCTCGGGTGTTCAGTAAGGCTTACCTACTCAAGTTCATGATGTGCACAACTTTATTTGCCCAGCCCGTGTTAGTGATGCTTTGATGCTACCTTCATAGGTATATTTAGTGACATGTGTAAGTCTTCACAGGATTGGACCTACCCTCAGCATTTGTGAGTCAATACTCTTATTTATCACTTCTTCTGGCTCATTCATCAGTAAATCTTGATGTGCCCTTTATCATTTTTAAAACAAACTCAGAGGGGACTGTATCTCAACAGGAAAGGTATGTGCTGTTTCTTCTAGAATTAATACATCTATTTCTGGCTTGGCAGCTGACTGCCAAAAACACTGCTGAAGATAATCTGAAGGGGAGCTTACTTACAAGTACTTACTGCAGCCTTTTTCTCACCTGGAAGTCTGATCTACCTCTTTTTTCTCTGGGCTATTTTCATTAAACCTGCAGTTATCTATCTCGCTTGTGTCAGATTTGTTTGAAACTGGCCAATCTTTTAAAGCAGTGATGTTAAAATTGTATGAAATCTAAGTAGATAAAGAAAGAAGCAGGCAATGAGTTTTCTTTATGATACCAAGCTAACATGGCTATGCAAACATTTAAATACATCTGGCTTGCTGATACATGATTGAACTAAAAAGAGATGCTGGCTTTGCATATAGGCATATTCATTTTTACATATTAAATTAATTAATTAAATAATTAAAATAGAAAAAAACCAAATCTGCTCATAAATAACTATACTATGTTATTCTTTGAAAATGGACATTATCTTCCTGCCCTCTAAAAACCAGGAGTGATTGCATATCAAAGAATGTTTAAAATTAGCTTTAAGGAAATTATTCCTATTACTCCAGTAAAATAATCTTAGGCTCAATATTTATAATTGAAAAAGATGTAACTTGTTTAGGACAGTCAGGTTTCAATTTTAGTGTGAAATTCAACCCATTTCCAGACATAAAAGTAATATGTCATATTCTCATCTTCAGCTGATATCTGGGGCCACATGACTGCTTTTGATATCACACCTTTAGCCGAGGAAAGTATGTTGTAAATAATACAGACTTCTCAGGACCTTGATGTACAGTGAGTGTATGCTCAGCTGATACCAAGTGATTGACAGGCTTTTACTGCAGTGTATGGCTGTTCCAATACACCTTAGGAAGAGACATGGTCTGTCAGTTCTGCCTTTTCTTATTTCCTTTTTTTTTTTTTAACAAGTGAATGTGTTTTTTTCCTTTTCAGAGGTGGTCTTTATTACATATTGCTGATTGAATAATTTCTTTGAATGTATCATGACCTGTAAAGTGCTTATGCCAATGGGGATTTTGGATGCCTGCTCTTTGTGTTCCTCATTCTGGATGTACAGACCACCTGGTGAGTTTTGATCCCCAGATGAGCTGATAATTGTTAGGGTCAGGTTGCTGGTGCACATACCTGGATTAGTTATACCACAGACACAACATGGTGTTGCTGTAAGTTCTCCTTATTAGTAGTCAGTATGGAAATTTGTTAGGGTATCTTCAGAAGGAAGGATCTTAAATGAAGTAAAACAATAGAGATTATTTTAAAAATAACTAATGGCTCATGCTCTTGCATTTATTCCTCTAAATGTTCCCCTCAATGTTTCCTTCATGTTATCCTCCAAATTATCTGCAGCACTGTTTTCGGCAGTCAACTGCTGAGCTAGAAGGAGCTGTACTAATTTTAGAAGAGACAGGCTCATACCTCTCCTGTTGAGATACAATCCCTTCTGACTTGTTTGTGTTTTAAAAATGATAAAGGGCACATCAAGATTTACTGATGAATGAGCCAGAAGAAGTGATAAATAAGAGTATTGACTCACAAATGCTGAGGGTAGGTCCAATCCTGTGAAGACTTACACATGTCACTAAATATACCTATGAAGGTAGCATCAAAGCATCACTAACACGGGCTGGGCAAATAAAGTTGGGCACATTATGAACTTGCAAGATCAGTCTCTTCAGATTCCACAACTAGTAACTGGAAATAGTCGCTGCTCTTCAAGAGATAGCCACTTCTCTTCAGCTGCTTTCAACCTGAATGAATTGAAGGGTAATTTTGGAGAAAGTTTCATGCTCCTCTGTTTAATAACATATAATTGGACTGAAAATGTCAAAAGGGCAGAGGCAAAATGGTAAAAAACACCATAGTACCTTCTTTGCAAAAAGAAATAAAAGGATCTTCAGAGTTTTGTGTTCTTTTCTTTCAGTTAATAGTTAAAAGACAAATTAATATGTTTTAGAGAAAGATATCAACAGTGCATGAGGACATGAGGTATTAAAAATTAATAGCATTACTTGGAATTGGCTGATGTAGTTCTTAAGCCACTCTCCATGATATTTGAAAAGTCATGGTAGTCAGGGAAATCCCAGGTGACTGGAAAAGGGGAAATATTTTACCCATCTTTAAAAAGGGTAGGAAGGATGACCTTGGGAATTACTGCCCTGACAGCCTCATCTCTGTGCCTGGGAAGATCATGGAACAGATCCTCATGGAAGCTGTGTTAAGGCATATGGAGGACATATGGAGGCATATTAAGGCATATGGAGGTGATTCAGGACAGCCAGCACAGCTTCACCAAGGGCAAGTCCTTCCTGACCAACCCAGTGGCCTTCTCCAATGGAGTGACTACATGAGTAGACACGGGAAGGGTTACAGATGTCATATATTTGGACTTCTGTAAAGCCTTTGACATTGTCTCAACATCCTTCTCCCTAAATTGGAGTGAGA
The DNA here is from genome assembly GCA_013396995.1 of Dicaeum eximium. Taxonomy (NCBI): domain Eukaryota; kingdom Metazoa; phylum Chordata; class Aves; order Passeriformes; family Dicaeidae; genus Dicaeum; species Dicaeum eximium. The sequence goes on from VWZP01007197.1 coordinate 164,817, forward strand.
TAGGTTTCATGAGTGGATCGTTATATGGATAAGAAATTGTTTGGATGGTCGCATCCAGAGTCCCAATGGACATCAGTGACAAGAGGTGTCCTTCCTGCATGGTTTGATGTCTTTATTAATGACACGGACAAAAGGATCGAGTGCACCCTCAGCACATTTGCCAATGACACCAAGCTGAGTGGTGCAGTTACCACACCTGAAGGAGGGGATGCCATCCAGAGGGACCTGGGCAAGCTCAAGTGGGCCCATGGGAATCTCATGGGGTTTAACAAGACCAAGATCAAGGTGCTGCACCTGGGTTGGGGCAACCCTCAGTACCAACACAGGCTGGGGGATGAACAGATCAAGAGCAGCCTTGGGGAGAAGGACCTGGGGGTGCTGGTGGATGAGAGGCTGGACATGACCCAGCCATGTGCACTCACAGCCCAGAGAGACAACCATAAAAAGAAGCATGGCCAGGAGGTCAAGGCAGATGGTGCTGGCCCTCTGCTCTGCTTTGGTGAGACGCCACTTGGACTGCTGCATCCAGCTCTGGGGTCCCTAGCACAGGAAGGACATGGACCTGTTGAAGCAAGTCCAGAGGAGGCCAATAGGCCAAGTTGATCAGAGGGATTGAATACCTGTCCTATGAGGAAAGGCTGAGAGGACTGGGGTTGTTCAGCCTGGAGAAGAGAAGGTTTTCAGGTGACTTAAATTGCCCCCTTCCAGTATTTGAAGGGATCCTAAAAGAGATGGAGAGGGACCTTTTACAAGAGCATGTGGTGACAGGGCAAGGGAGAATGGATTTAAATTGAAAGAGGGTAGGATTAAATTAGATCTTAGAAAGAAACTCTTTCCTGTGAGGGTAGTAAGGTGCTGGAACAAACAGTCCAGAGAAGCTGTGGATGCCACATTCCTGGAAATGTACAAGACCCATATTGGATGAGGCTCTGAGCAATCTGGTCTAGCAGAAGGTTAGGAGGAGGTTAGGTTAGGAGGTTCAGCAAGGAGTTGGAGCTGGATGAACTTTAAGGTCTCTTCCAACTCAAACCATTCTATGATTCCATGAAGTCTTCGTAACCAAAATGAATGTAAGCACAAGTTCTTCGATGAATTTTAAAAATAAGTGAGGTAGAAGTTACATGCTGCCTCCAGGAAATCCATGCTTCTGGGACAATTCTGGCTCTGCCAGGATCAATCGCAAATTGCCACACAATTCATATTTGTGCAGTGTCACATTCTTACTTTCTTCTAAGACCTGCAGTATTCTGGGACCATTTGAGGAGCTTTTCTGGGGTCATCAATGACAGAGAACATACAGGGTTGGATATCTTCCTGTTGGTGGTATTTATTAATGGATAAATTGGATGGAGCACGGACCAATATTATGTGATGTCTGAAAAGAAGGGAGTGACTCCATCCCTGACAAGCTGATTGATGCTGTGATGGTGGAGGCTGGGTTTTAAGCCACACCACAAAACCAGAATCTTGGAGTCTTTTAGGACCAGCCCAGTCATGTAGTCCCTACCAGTTTTATTACCACCAAAGCCATTTTTTGCTGACCCTTGATTTGTGTATGAGTTTGTGGCCTGACCCAAGGCCCATCCACACTGAGTGTGCCTGCGATCACACGCACAGCTCTTGGATTGAGAAATGTTTTGACATGAAGCCACTGATTATACAAGAAGTTCAGTGTCCAATAAAATGAAAGACTCTACATGAGCTGCTACATGCCCTCCCTGCAGCTGCTGTGGTAGATTATACGAGGCTGTTGCGGGCATTTTAGAGAAACCAGAGCTATTGGGGTCTGGATTGAAAATCAGAGTAATGGCTGGTGGGCTACCTGGTGACTTTTCTCTGTCCTAAACACTGTTGTCTGCCCATAGTGTGGTAAAATGCAACAGTAAAGGACAGTGAATGAGAGAAAAAACAAACATCCAGGTCTGTAGTGCAGATGGAGAGAGAATGAAAAAAAAAAGTCTTTCAAGTCTTTAGTTCTCAAATATTTTCAAGAACTTCACAATCTTGCATGGGACTGATTAACATTAATCTGGATGCTCAGATTAAAAAACAAACTCTTTTGGAACCTTCCCTCTTCATAAGTCTGTTTTGCTTCCTGAGTGCTTGTTTGATTGAAATTTAAGCCAGTAGAAGAGAATCTTTGCTTATCAAACCCCTGCTAGTACTAAAAGGTTTTTTAACAGGTATAAATTTCGGTTGTGAACCATCCTAAAGCAGCTATATAGGGGAAGAGACCATATAAAAACATGTATTCTACAACTTCTGTGTAGTTCTCTGACCTTACTGCCAGCTTTCCTCCCATCACACCTGTCTTAAGGAAGGACAGGACACAGACGTAGTTCCTTATTTATCAAGAGTATCGCAAATATGTTGGGGTTTTTGTGTTTTAGGGGTTTTGTTGGTTTTTTTTTTTTTTCTGGAAGTACAAAAGAGAGGCATTGAAAACAATATGCTTTTAAAACTCCTTGTCCTTTATGATGCACTTAAGGAGCTCTGAACTCCTGTCAGAGTCAATTTCTAGAAATTTGATTTTTAAGCAGTCAGTAAGGAGCGTGAAGTCTTACAGTCAGTATTCAGCAGCTTTAAGGTCAGATCTATTTTGAGATTTCAGTGATCAATAAGAACTTAATTTGCAAAGTCACCATTTCTTGCAAATTGATAGATCCAGGTTATTTGTATTGTAAGGGCTAGGTAGGGTCATGTGCCTATGAGGCAGCTGATATACCTATAGTATGATGAAGAGAGGACATTTTGCATTTTTAAATAGACTTGGTGGAAAAAGACTCTAATCAATGTTTGCTTGCTGCTTTATCACAATGGAATGAAAAAAAAGGTGTTCAACTTTTAGAAGTTGATATGAAAGCACAGAGGGTCATTCTCCACACTCTTGCATAAATAGATGAATGACATGTGCTCGAAGTGGCTGTTAGACCACAGCATGCAGACATGATGCCCAGAGGACCTGATGCAATCTTTGCCCTTTTTATGAAGCTTCTAACATTATGTCTACAAAAAAGCTACCTTTTTTGTTCTCTTTCTTATGTACCTCATAAAATAGAGAAAAATTGCATGTAAAAGGGAAATTCTGATCTGGAAAATAATCACAATAAATAAATATTCCAAATGCTCTCTGTTTTTCTATGCAAATAAATACTTTGTTCTAGTTTTGATTATTTAACACATGATATTGGAAAAGTAAAACAATATTAAACAAAATCAAAGAAAAAAGTCTTTGTAAAAATGTTGTTCCCAAGACTCAAACATAATATTCTAAGATTGCCAGAGCTTTGATTTCAAGGCTGTTAAAAAAAAACAAAAACCAAAACCAAACCTGTATAATACAACTAATTATTTCTCAAATATGCTGATATTTGAGAACCCTGTATTTTGACATAACTCAATATGACTCAAGAGAAGTGGCCTGAAAAGCAGGCATTTCTGTGACCTAACATCATAATCACAGAAAGAATTGAATAATGCAAAATTTTCTCTGCAAAATGCAAGAGAAATCATTAAAATGGCTGACCCAGCCTCTCTAACTAACTCCTATCACTTACCAAGGCTTTGTTATGGAATTGTAGATGGAAGCATGGGGGATACACTGGCCTTCATGTCCATCTGAACTTTGCTCCATCTGGCCTGGGGGACAACACAGACTCACCTGGGCGGTTCCAGAGTACTCCTGAGGGAGATCCTCTGCTCTGCAATACCTGTAGAGAAAACAAGACATGGCCAATGCATGCACCCACTCTGGGTACAGAAACAGCGTTTAGTTTTGCAGAATAAGTTATGCTACACAGTACAAATGGATTTTCTCTCTTCCTTTTTTCAAGCATTTAACTATTTTTGTATTGAACTGATGTGAAAGTACATGAGCTTGGATAATGTGAATAATGCATGAGATTTAAGACAAACATATGAAAGAAGCTTATTTTTCATGTCAAACAATTCTTTATTTTTTATGGTACAAATTAAAAGTGACAGATCTGAAGCTGTTAAGAAATACACAAAGTGCAGCTTTACTGACCATACAGATATTGCTCTAGATTAAGTACAGTTTTTGTCAGTTTTTTTAAATTTTTTAAAATTTTTTTCATGTTAAGCAACCTGTGCAGATAAATCAGCTTTGGTTTCAAAGTCAGAGTAGTAAGGAGCTTTTAAATATCCAGTTTGTTTTCTTGGTCACAAGTCCAACGTATCCACTCCTTTTTTATTTATTCATATTTTTAACAACACAATACAGTCCATTTTGTACTGCCATCTTTCCCCCTGCATGCTCCATGCATGGAAAAACAGATCTCTTTGCAGTGCTTCATAAGTGACCCTGGTGACCATTCTGTAGATTATAGCACATAGGACAAAAATAATAATAATAATAATTATTAATAATAATAATAGTAATAATATCACTTTTAACAATAAATTAACAAATGTGCCCCACATAGTCTCAAGTTGGAAACAAGCAAACCACATGACAAAAAGCTCATTACAAAATGTTTTCCAAACAGATTTTACAGTCAAACATTGACATGGAAATCAATTTCCTCTCTTATCTTCTTATTTGAATGTTGGTCAATAACTGGGTACAAGTAGAGTGCTGAGGTAAAACACTGATGAACAGTTTTATTTTTGTATTTTTTTAAAATAGTAACAGTTTAGTATTGCGAGATTGTCAGCAACATTTAGCCATATCTATACAATGTGCATATACCTACATACATTGAGCTTTGGTCCAGCATTGAGAAGACGAGCAAAGGCATTTTACATATTTCTTTTTGGTTATAGCTTGAGTTCTTTGATACGCCTCTACTTGTTCCTTCCTAGCTCCTTTTTGCTTCCTTGTTCTCTCTCTTTTTTCTCTTTATTCTCTCTTTTTTTTTTTCTTTTTGGATTTTTTTTTCTTTTTTTTTTTTTTAGCAGTAATAATGGAAAGAAATTGGAACCATTTGAATTCATTTGATTTCTTCAACTGTCCAAAATAGCTTTTTAGCGAAAAACATAAAAAGACAAAATTAGAAGAGTAAGTGAACCCTTGGTTCATTATTCAAATAATATTACATATATATGTATATATGTAAATCAATTATCAACAAAGTGGAAAACCATTAAACCTTCACATATGACCAAAGAGACTTTTGTTTCATTTGCTGGTAGCAATCCATCTTTTAGCCACATGCAAATTAAAAGGTATTCAAATGCTATCAATACATGAAAATTGTTTACAAATGGGAACCGGAAATGTTGCCAGTAACACAACAAAACAAAATAATTATGGCCCTCCCAAAGATGTATGACTCACATATAATTTATCTTCCTAAGAATCTGTTCAGGCACTATTTATGCCTCATAGCAAAAATTTGTGTATAAAAAAATTAATATGAGAAGCATTACAACACTTTATAAATAATTTACAAAACATAATACAAAATTAGAAAACTGTAAAAAAAAATCACTGCACATGAATGATTTTAGACTGTGGGATGAACATTATTCTTTCTTCCATGCTGGCAATTTATATTTATTTTGCATTTTTACTGTCCTAGTTATATCCTTCCGATATGTACTTTGGAACATAAAAGAGCTTATATAACTGCTGCCAGCATATTTTTAAACATTTAGTATCTTTCATACAGTGTTTAGTTAACTTTTCTTTCCTTGGGGGTTTTTTCTACACAGAATTTAGAGCAGTCCCTGGGAGAACTGGAAATTTAGTTTTGAGGCAATGAATGGTTGATGGTTTTGCTCCCAGGCTGTTGATGGTGGGGACAGAGTGGGGGAGGGTATGACCTTAAGGATTACTGAACAGGTAATTGTGTATGTGGCATTAATGACTGAGCAATTAGGAGTGTTCTGGAGACATGGGTAGGATTTCAGGAGTAACTGCTTCCAGAAATTATTTGCTCATCCTTGCTTTCCAGTTGGCTTCTGGATGGTGGTCTGATCGTTATGTAAATTGAACTGTGGTGACAACTTTAGGCCTGTTTGGTATAGACAACATAGATATTTCTGAGGATATGGGTATCTGTGGAGAGGGTATAAAGAAAACCCTTTATAGACTCTCTAATTTACATGCTCAGCTTGGATAAAGCATCTATTTTGTCCCTCACAATTTGCCACAGGTTACTGAGGTGTTTTATCCCCCAACAGTTATTTATATATCAACAGTTGAAAAAGAGTCAATAACAATTGTCACTTTCCTCCTCATAAAATCAAGACTGAAAATATCCTTAAACGTACCCTGCTGAAGCTTAAAGTCTAAAATGCGTTTGCTGGACACGATCCCATCCTGGAGTACTGGATCCTCAGTATGCTCCAACACTGACCTTTCAGAGTACTCACATTTAGAAGCAGCTTCTGGCCCAGATGATGGTCTCTGAAATCTTAAAGCTCCACCAGCCATGCAATAAATACCTCACCATACAAGGCAAATCCCATTAATAAAATACTGAGGGCCAGATTCAAAGCACAGTGAAATCAATGGAAGTCTATTTCTTTCACTAAATTTTGGATATAGCCTGGAGTTTTTGAAAACTCTTTAGTAAGAGAGGTGTTATTTGAAGACTCTAGCACTTCAGGAACTTCCTTCCACATCCTAGGTAGACCACCAAAAATCCAGCACAACCATTCTGAGGTCAAGGAATGCAACCAGGAGGTATACCAGGAGAATTTTACCATCTCTACAGTGAGTTGAACCAATTATCTGATGTTACCTTTTAGGAAGACCTGATCAAGATGCAGCTTCTACCCTAACAGTGGGCTGAATCCCAAAGACTTGAGCATAACTGAGCAGCAGGTGAAGATTGCAGATGACCTTCACAGGTCAGACCGCACCTCGTCAAGAACCTGCAACACCTTTCTCTGCCTCTGAGCCTTGGTATGTTTGTAGGTCCAATGACCATAGTATTTTAGCAGATGCTTGTCCAATCAGAAAGGAAGCCACAGAGATAAACTGTCTGTAAAGAAAAATCAGTTCACCTGAATCATATTGCAGGTGACCCACCTTATATTATCAAGGGACATTCAGTGGTTTTCTCTATGTCCCAGTTGCTTAGTCCAGCCAGTGGCCACAGCAAACACTTACAGAAGCACATCCTCCTACTAAAGAAGTCAACAGGGCAAGCATCAATATGACGGAACAAAGGAACAAAGGAAGGAACAATATGAAGGAACAAAGCACTACCATCGAAATTGTCCACAGTGATGTAATGATCAAAACATCCTCATCAGATCTCAGCCTGTCCATTTGTTTTCATCAGATCCTCAAGAAATTTCTTTGGCTAGCAGGCTTTGGAGAGAAATTGCTTCAAATGGAACCATAATATAGGTGCAGTACTGTACCAAGTGTGCGGTTTATATTTATACTACAAAATGAGTTTTGGTAACCACTCCAGGTTCATGGCCAGAAGTCAGAGGAATCTCAAGCTACACATTTGACAAAAAGCACAATGTTCAGTGTGGGCTTGAAAGTCCATCAGACATAATCCTAATCCTTCTTTGTCCTCATTGCATTCCAGCATATAAAAATGTTCAGATTTCACTTTTCTTTTTTAAATTCTTCAAACAGTACTGGGTTTGGGGGTTTGGGGAAGGGGTAGGGAATGAGCTGGAAGGGAGGAGGCAGCAAATAGAATCAGGAAAAAAAAAAAAAAACCCAAAAAAAAAAACCAGAAAAAGAAATGGAAACCAAGACATACACCCTCAGAGGAGAAATACCAAACCCCAAGTCACAATAAAAAGTAATTATTTTTGGCACCCAAACATTAGGAGATTGCAAAACTGTTGACTAAAAGAAAAAAAAATGAGGTGACTACTACTGAAAGGCTTTGTACACACCTGCAGGGGGTCCAAACAAGGATGAGAGAAATTAATCCTGTATTCCTCTTTGCAAAATACAAATGTAAAAATTTGTAACACAATTTTACACTCATAAAAGAGTAGACTAACAATCTAGTTTGCAATGCCATGTTTCTGACTTTGGTTAATAGTTTTCATAGTGAATCAGCACTTGATACCTGAAAGGCCACAATCACTCCTCCAGGTGGCAGGCTTGTATTCTCTTTTAAACAGATAAAAGTTTTTCTTTTTTTCTTTTTCCTTTTTTTTTTGTTGTTTGTTTTGTTTTTCCTTAAAATGTGTTCATATTTTCATAATATACTGAAAAAAATTAAGCAGTTATTTGGTTTACTTTAAGTTCATTTAAAAAAACTGGCTTTTTCATTTTTTTGGGGGAACTAATTCTACTACACACACTCTAAGTGTTGTGTATTTTTTTGTTTTGTTTTGTTTTTTTAAATAGGAAAACCACGGACATTTATAAACTGTTCTGTCCTTCTTGTAGTTTTCTCAGTCTTTTACTTACAAGGGTGATGAATAGGTATTTTCACAGAGTTCAAATGGACACATTTCGGTTAGCGTGGTTTGGTTTTTTTTTTCTGTGTGATTTGGCTTTTTTTGTTTTGCTTTTAGGAGTTTTCTTCCAGAGAGTCTGTTAAAGGCTCCATAGGAACTGCCGTCGCGGGCTCGTGTTGTTTCAAACGTTTAATTGTGTTCTTCAGTGCTTGCCTCTTATTGCAGAACCAAACTCTAACTACTTCCCGGTCATAGTTCAGTTTCTCTGCAATCTCTGTCATTTCTTGCCCAGAGGGATGCGTGTTCTTCTCAAAGTGGGCATTCAAGATTTCAAGGGCTTGTGGCGTGAATGAAGTACGCCTCTTGCGCTTTTTGGACGGTTCGCTCCCAATAAACTCGGTAAGGTTCTGCATGCCTGCTCGATGGCGGGCCTCAGCCTCAGCCATCCACCGCTCAAGCACCGGCTTTATCTTCTGGGCACTTTTAGGGGTGATGTCCAGCTTTTCAAACCTGGCAGGATACAAAAGGCCAGGGTTCAGTTTGGCTGTCAGACTGCTAGCTATAGTGTTCTCTTGGGCTTCCTGTGGTAGGAAAAAGTGGCTTCTCAGGATGGTGTGTCTGAGGGAAAATTGAGAAAGAAGAGTCTTACACTGATGCTCTGCCAGGGTGGGACTTCCTGCCTGCCTGACTAATTGACTGGCAGAGGTAATTTACAGTAGATTATGAAAACTGTCAGATAGGTATATCTATACATAGATATAGATATATATATAGCTAGAGATTTAAGGTAACACAAAATGAGCACTACAACAAAATTCTAAGTACACTAAATAATACAGGTTAAGAATCACATTTTCAGATTTCTGATGATCTTCAAAACCCTTGAGACTAAGTCTAATTACAGGAAATGATATCAAAGGCATTGCTTTTATCATCTTGTCTTTGTGCTTAATCCTTTTGTTATCCCTCCCATCCCATGTTATCCAAACACCACAGCTTTAATAATAAAAACCAATGGCAAATACTCATCTCTGAATATCATGTTTCCTTTCAATTTTTCAGCAATTTTCACTGTTTGTAAGTTAATGCTATATCCCTTTTCTGGGCTGGAAAAAAAAATCCCATAGCCACAGTGGTGTTCAGCTGAAACAGCTGGACACTTTGCAATTATCTTGCTGTCCCCACAATGTGCAAAGACAGACTCATGTTTTCCAGATGAAAACCAGCATAACAGTCCACTAATATGCTGTGGCACCAAGCTGAGTTTATTGTGGGATTTCTGCAAACTGTACCAGAATGATATCATTTCCTGTAAATGAGGTCTTCTATATATCATTTTGCCATCAAAAGTCTTTTGCCAAACCAGATTTTACAAGCATTATAAAACATCTGGAAAAGCAGCTACACAAAGCTTTAATCCTTTCAAAAACAAACAGAAGATCAGAGTTCACGTTTCAAGTCCTATAAGTATTTGTTTCGTTTATTTACATGTTACTTTCATTTAGCCTCTTTTGCTACACATTAAAAAAGTCTTAACCCAAGTCCTTTGGTGCCATCCATTTGTATTTTCCCACTTTGCTCTGTCCACTCTGGACGTTGTGGTATTTAATGCTGCAGAAAGGCAACAATTAACTCAATGTTGCTGCTGAGCTCTCCAGCCCAGGTGGTGCTGAAGCACCACCACCACTAATCACAGAGTGCTCTGGAGATGAGAGGAACTGAATCAATACCTTTATGCCAAGAAACTCCAACTCTCTTGGCTGGAGCTGGCCATTTTTAGTGTCTCCATTCAGCATATGGAGGCAGCAAAAAAATATTCCAGCAAGAAACAAAGCACTTCTTACAAACAAAGACTAAGACAATGAATAATTTCAGATAATAATACTCCAAAGAATTTGTAACTGGTGCCTGACATCTTAATGTGGTATTGACTGCAAGGTGTCATTCCTTGGTGTCCAGTGATATTTCCAGCTGAAGGATATATTTTAGAATGTATTGTCTCAAATTAAAGAAAATGCTGCCATTTGCATGCAGAACATATGAAGGTGGTATATTGCTCATATGACCTGCACAGGCCACCAGGAGATTTTACTTTTCTCTTCAAGTTGGTTGTTCAAATTGCTTGCCTTACTGCCCCTTCCACTGACCTCGAGTTCATACTTTGTTGCAACTGAAAGAAAGTTAAATCTACTATTTCTGAGGAACACGTGGTGCCACTGAAGGAGCTTAACAAAAGATGCACAGTCATAGCATGTAATTACACCCCAAAATGGTGTCCACCTGAGGCGGGCAAAGGAAATTTTAAAAAAACTGTAATCTTGCAAGTATTTGGGACAAGCTCTTGCACCCAATCTCATGTTCTGAGTAGCTTGCCCCTCCAAGGGGCCCTCTGTAAAAGGTCTCACCATCCCTAGTGCTTTCTCAAAGTATGAGGTAGATGGAGAAAATGAGAAGACAGCAAACTAGGCAAAAGTAAAGAAAATTGCAATGTGTCTCTTTAAAGTATAGCATGATAAACAGCAACTTAAGGCTACAAAAATTTTCCAATTGCTAAAATCTCCACCCATTTTAGGCATTCTTTACCAACTAAGCGCAAAGAAATAAAAAAAAAATCAAAATTAATCCTTAGCAATAGGGAGCAATAGTATTCATATCATTGGCATTGTTTGTTAGTGTTGTTACTGCAGGACATGTTTGGTGTAACAACATAGAAGTCTTGAAACAAATTTCCCAGCAGTAGTATCCTTGTATAGACTGAATAAAGGTTATTTTCTACAGGGAGGTATCTTATAAGAAAAAACAGTAGGGGAGACCATAGAAGTGAGAGGATCCTATGGAGCTTTTTGTATTTAACAACAATCAATGGGTTTTATGGAAAATCATTGAGCAAAATGTGAGCTGCAAGCACACTACCCCATACTGATGTTATTTATAACCTTAGTCTTTAACTGCAGGAAAAGTACACTTCCATTCTATGGGGAATACATTAAAAGTATAAAGAGCAGATAAAAAGACAGAGCATTTCATGGATCACCAAGAACAAAATCCACTTAAATGAGGTTAGAGTTGGTTTCTTGGCTTTCACTGATGGAGGACTATAAGGCATTGCCCAGGAGGAAAAAGCTGTTACCTAAGTGTGTTTGTTACCTCATGCATAAACATGGATTACTATAACACACATACATGCATATAAGGTGTTTGCTTCTACTTTAACTCTGTCAAGACTGCATTGTTATTTCTTATGATTAGGCCAGATTTCTGCTTCTGCTTTGCATATATGGGTTTGTCTGTTTTTTTCCAGTAAATATTTGGGTGATAAAAGATGAATAGCTGCTGGTTTGCAAGATACCAGGAAAGCTATTTTTTTCCCTTCTGTGTTGCCTAGGTAAATCATCATTAACATCCTCTATGTGAAGTGCTAACCACAGTAATACAGGTTTAACTTAGCAGGGATGCAGCCATGAAATATTTGTTCAGTAACCCTATCTGTAGAAAATGGCACAGTATGAAGAGGGTCAGCTGGTGCTTATCCAGCATCAGCAGGATCTCCAACTCATCTATGGAATTAAGTCTCTATGCCAGGAACATTGTTTCTCACTTGTTTAGAAAAGGAGGAAAAAAAGAGACCAAAATCACTCTAAAGATACACAATAAGAACAATTTATATGTCAGATAACAACATTACTGGCTAATTTAAATATCAGGTTAAATAATACACTCTAAAGTTATGAGACTCAAACACAAGCATGCTCCTCACAATAAGCTGGATCATTATTAAGGATAAAGAGAGGAGTTTATGATGTAACTGTTACCTGCAGATGGCAGACTGGCTATAGGCTGGGCCTTCTGTGGCGCTTAGGGCTTGGCCAACTTGAGTCTGTGTCAGGCCAAGGGACAGGCGCCGGATTTTAAAAGCTTTGGCAAATTCTCGTATTTCTTCCAGATTTACCCCATCTACTTCTCCAGTGGCCGTCTGAGGATCTGTTGAGATATTTTTAATCGTGTCAGTTCTTTGCATCACATATCAGTGGGATAGGCTTACAGCCATGTTCATTGTCTGTCATAGTTTGAAATAGGAGGTATTTCAGGGAAGTGATGTAAAAGTTTTTGTGTAACTGACAGTCTGTGGACTGTTCTCCTAATCCCATTTCCTATCTCACAGCAGAAAGCGAGTGCATTGGTGATTGGCCAGCACTGAACCCACCACATTCATTGGTGCGTTGGCTGGGAAAATCTCAAAACTGGGGAAATCTAAAATTGGCGAACCAAAACCACTACATTGTCAAAGCTTTCGAGTTCAATTTTTTTAATAGTGACCCCTTTCTCTTCTTCCCCAGACAGAAGCAGACTTGCCTTGTCAGGCAAGTGTGTTCAGATTGCTAAAATGCTGACTGGGCTGCAGTTGTCTGCAGGTGGAAGATTTTCAAAGATATGTGTTTGCTGTACTCCTGACAAAGGCCAGCTCACCTTTTAGGGAGGGTGTGCCTGGGCTCCTCACTGCCATTTATGCTGTGCAAAGTCTTCTCTGGATTGAGGAGTCATGTTCCCTGTTTTCCCTTTTTATCACAAAGCGCAATGGTTGGTGTTAATATATTTATTTCCAGTCTGTGGGGAGGGCTATATATGTGTATGAGCTGCTTGGATTTTTTACTTGAAATCAAGCCTTTGTGCTTTATCTAAAGTTAATGCCAAATAAGGAGGTTCACAACTATTTCTTCCCTTTTATACAATACCCAACCCAAACTGCCACATGAATGTCCAAAATAACCCAGCAAATGAACAAAACTAAAAAAATTCTGCCTTTAAAACCTGCTTAATTTAAAAATTGTCTTTTAAAATATACCCTTCTGAGAAGAAGCCTTTCAGGGTTTTTATTCTGTCTCCCATCAGGTTGATTATCAAAGAGCAGCAACACTGGGTTTGGATGGTAATGGTGCACAGTGTTTTTTATTTTTACATTAGCCCCTCAGAAGATAATGCTTATGATGCTGTGAGAATAAATCTGTGCTTCCTCTCTATAGCAGTTTACTGACACAGAAGCCTTTGTCCCTGGAAGGGCACATAATAAAGCATGTCTACCACAGAAAAGCTCCTTTGGAGCTGGATAACTCGGTCAATTTAGGACTTATCAAGGGAAATGACACAACAGCTGGAGAATGGAACTTCCCCCCCCCAAGCTACTGATCCCTGACTAAATGAAAGTGTTTGCCAAGTCAGAGACAGCATGGGACTGGGATGGTAGAAGATTTCAAAGTGTTGTGCAATCCTGCATGTAGTGAAGCCATTCTCCCAGTGAGACATCTCTATTGTTCTTCATCTCATTCCTCAGACTCTGAGGTGAAAAGTTTGCAGCACAATAACCCCTCAATTTCTCTAAGTGCAAGCAGTTGTCCAAGGATAGTGCTAGACTACATTACCATTCTGAACCCTATATGAGAATGACTCCTGCTAGTATGGCTCTAGTGAGGGCTTATCAGCATTATAGTAGCAAAGCTTTTATTTTCAGGGGTTTTTAAGTCAGGTGTAAAATTTCCTAGTGATGGAAACATCCTATGAAAAAAATCTTTTTGTCCAATAATAGACGTAGTGAAAAGGGTTTTCTGATATATAAATTTACTCTTGCTTGAGCATAAGAAGCACAAATGGCAATAATATTTTAAATATTCTTGTGTATGCAACCAGGGACCACATGAACTGTGTGTACAGATAAACATGCACATAGGCTGAACCTTGTTTCAACGATACTGCACACTCAGAATCATCTCTGCTGTTCTCACTGCTGTACTTGTGGTCACCTGCACACCCATGCCACTCACTCAGTACAAAGTTAGGGTGCATATTGTTTGCTTTAGAAGTGCTGTGACCGTGGCCACTGAAGTTTATGAAGTAATTGCCTTTAGAAGCATGAAATTTTCCTGCTTACGCCTCATAGTCTATCCAGCATATCCGTTCTGAATTTCAGAGACACAAAACAGAGCTACAGACTTATCTGCCCTTTAGGTCTCTGTACTAAATATCATAAATGATACTGGCCTCACAAACTCCCCTGAGCAAAGTACACTAAAATGGTGACTTTCCTCACCTCTTTCCTTCTGTTACTTTAAGGCCTCTGACTAAGGCTGTTAGGAATGTAACAAAGGACAATTCAGGTGTTCCCAGAGAACTTCCAAAGTAGCAAACTATGGCACCTGGCACCTGTAATGGTCCCCAGCTGCTGTTAGTAATAAAAAGGGAAGTGAGAAAAATAACTGTAGAGAAAATTATAGAGAAATTCTGCCAAGTTCTCCTGGATCTAGGATGATCTGGCACTGTTGCAATGGTGAGCATCACGGAAAGACTGTTCCTGCCTGCGGCACTTGGATGAGGGAAATATTAGGCTGAGTTCTCCTTGAGATGAGAAAAAACCTGTGATGCCCTTCAGTAATATGGGAATAGAATGTAGTATATGGTGGAATATCTGTTGAGAAAAAGGCTTCATTCTTTCATAGCATCTTTGGCAACAGGAAAGTACTAAAAGATTGACTGGAACACTGAAATATTTTATCTTGAACTCTAGGTAAAATAGCATCTGTGTGAAATTGGAACCAGTTTTTCTTTGGGTGTGATTCAAAGCCATTTGAAATTCACGCATCTTGTCTTCTGTCATCTCCCTAAAACACAAATAGTGCTATGAAGACCATCCTATTGGCACCATCATTTGTCTGTTTTACACTATTGCATTAAAATGCCATCAGTACAGTCTCAGACTGTGTGGTCTAAATATGCACATACATCAAAATATTCAAAGAGATTATGGACTTTGTTTTAACAAGTTCTGAGCTTTCAAAACAGTTGAACATATAGTACACTTCACATTTTAGGAAAAGTAGATTATTGAAGGCAGTAAATAAGTTCTGGTTCTTTTTCAATTAAGTGGATATCCCAGAGAAGGCTGCCCAGTGACAACAGGAAAATAGAGAATAGCAAACCCATAGAGTGTTTGGGATCTACGGTAATAGATTTCAAGACTCCCATGTTTACATTATTGCCTGAGAAAACAGTGGCTGCCTATGAAACTCCTGGGTGCTGGAAAAAGGTCAGAGGGTTGTCTGGGACCATTTCAGAGGATATGGGTACATACAACAAGAAGGAAGACAGCTAAAATTCCACCAGCTCTCCTGGTGGATGGTGAAGATAGATGAGTGGTGTGGAAGAAATTAAATCCACAGGCTCTCCTGCATTGAAATCTGTTTTTTCCTTCAGTATTCCTGAAGGGAATACTTCTCCCACTTTTGAATTCTTCTGAGAATCCTGTGTGAGTTTGTTGTTGAGTGAAAATATGCTGTGATTTTAATAGTTAGGGGAAAGAGCTGCTAAAGAGAAATCAGTGTACCCTGAAGGAGAAACCAAATTTCTGTTGCGCAGAGTTCTGTCATGGGAGGGATTACAGGGGGATGATTTCCCCAGTCAGAGAGGAAAAGAAATAGCTGGCTGAGGAGGTCCAATGGAAAGTAAATTGGATAAGAAAGGCAGGACAAAACATTGATAATGGAAAATGGAGTGGAGCTCAGGGAGAAAAAAAAGAAGAAGAATTTGTTTATGGGAGGCATTTTAATTTCATAGTAACAGATGACAGTAAAATGAATTTGGGAGGAAGATAGGAACTTCATGGAGACACAAGTCTCAGAGCACAAGGGAAAATCAGTGATTTCCACAAAGAGAACATATGGTGGAAAAGTTAAAGAAATGAGCATAGGGATGCAATGTAAGAGGAAAATGAAATGGAAAAAAGGGAGGAATAAGGACGTAGAATTCAATTAAAAGAAAACAAAGAAGACAAAAGAGAATACAAATAGGATTAGGCAATACAAAGAACTCATACAGAAGGGGCAGGAAGAGTAGAGATGAATCTTGCAGTTCTTGCTTAGACAAAACTTATTTTAAAATATTTTTTATTTGGCAATAACTGTTATGTTTTTGTCTCCAAAATTATTAGCACTTGTTGCTGGTTAGGGATGAAAGAGTGATGATGATAGAAAAGGGAAAAGCTATAAAGAAGACAACAACATAAATGGAAAAAAAAAGACAAGAAAGAAAAAAAAAGAAAAATAAAAAACAAATAGGAAACTTTTTTGAAATTAAGAAACATGAAATAAAGCAAAATCATACAGAAAATATTACTAGAATGAAAAGTAAAAGAAACAACATGGAATTCCAAGGAACATGGAAAACTACAGTTAATAGAGTTCTTATGACTTCCTCCTTGTACTTTAGTAATTTCTCTGATGTGAAGCAATGTCTTGTGAAAGAGTTACTCTCTTTGCAGTCAGTGTGCAGAAGCTTGCCCCAAATACTTATTTGCTGAAATTAGGATGCTCTATGCAATTTGATTAACTGAGCAAGTGGCTAAATTTGACTAGTTTTACATGAACTTTGCTATATTTAGCAACTATTTCTGGAATATAGCAAATCTCTGCAAAGGTACTCAGCTCCAGGACTTCTGCCAGAGGTCTGGACTACAGTTTCATAAAGGAAAAGGGAGCAATATTCCTATCTCAGGAGGAATAAGAAATCAAAGATAGGTTCAGGAGGCCACAAGTTGTTTCTTGTTGCCTTCATGTGTAAGGGCTTCTCTCAGAAACACTGACCCATTGCACATCTCATCCCACTAAAAGACTTTAAATAGACTTTCAGACACTGGATTTCAATTGTAGGCTTTTCATACAAAGCTCTGCAGCCAGTGTGGGAGCTGGGATGCTAAGAAGGCCACAGGCTTGACAGAGAGGTGCTCCTGCCCTTCAGGGATCTGCATCTAGAAATGGAACAGATTCTGTAAAAAAATGAAACAAGGATGACATTCTGTCTACATCCTCATATGCAGCCACAGTTTTGTGCAAATGGCTTTTCAGTCACATAAAACAATTTAAAAACTCATAAAGGTCAACTAATGCTATTAGTTCAAACAGTACCACTGGTTTATCGCTGTGAAGGAAAAGCTATAAAGGATGCAATCTGATATTTCATGTTTCATTACACAGGTGGTTTGATCTTTCCTTACTGAACTGACCATATTTTCCTCTTTCTTGTAGTCTCTTTCCACATTACTAGAAGACAGTAGGTAGCTCTCTTGTACCCTGCAACACTGTCCCTGATGTGGTAGCAGAAGCCGGCTTATGCATGCAGTGTTAGCTCCAGTTTGTGATGGCTACATGCTGTCAAGAGTATGCTGGACAGTCTTCAAGGATAATTGAGGTGACTGGTTTGCTTTTATCTGTGTAAGGTCACTATGTAAATGGCAGAAGTGAGTTGATCTGCCCCTCATGACGTTCACTCTGTTAGTCTTGAATAGCAGAGACTGAATTAAACTGGAAGCACAAACTTAAGACAGCTTCACAAGTTTTTTATTTATGTTTTACATTGAATTTTTTTCAGGAGATCCCTATCAATAAAATTTTCTTTTGGAAAATCTGAGTTAACTTCCAAGTGCAACTCCTTCAGCGATCTGATTGTATGAAAGGTTTCCTATGCCTGTAGCTCTTTTTGTTAGGACCGCAGTAAAGACACAGAGACTGACTTCACGCTCTTCTTTGTGATCACTTTTCACACTCCTCTGATGTCTGCTAGGGAAGTCAGGAGTGGCATCAGCAGGATTTGAATGCAGAGGGGGCAAAAATTAACCTTGAGTCTAAAGAAAAAGATAAGATAGTAGGAAAAAAACAGACTTGAAGATTATTAAAGAGCAGAGGTTAGAGTTTGGACTGGAGGGAGAGAAGGCCTGACTGTGCAGAGTAGTACCACTCACTGTGATAGAGGAAAGAAAAAAATGAAAAAGAGGTGGCACCAGTGATAAAACAATATAAAGGAGGACAGAAACTACCTACTAAAAAGGCTGCTAAAAGGGTACAGATATGGTTTGGAGACAGTGACTGAGTGGGAACTGAAATGGAAAGAGAAGTTGGGTAGTGATGGACGGTGAGGAAAGGACTGCGAGGAAAGGACTGCAGGGAGAAAATTAGAGGAACAGAAGCACGGAGGCAAAGGGAGAGTGGATTGTGTGGAGAACAGTGTGAAGAATTAATGGGACTCAAACAAGAAAAGTAGTGGATGGAGTCAAGCCTGAGAGGATCAGGTAGAAGTTCTATGTTCATTAATGTATCTCCCAGTTGTGTCCAAACTGATATTCCTGTGCCTCATACTCCTCTACTCTCAGCCAAATCCATAAGCACAGCATGCTTATTTTAGAGCCAAACCAACAAGATGATAACAGAACTATCAGCTTTTCCATCCATTCAACACATCTCCTGTTTCTAACTACGAACATGAAGATTATCTCACCATATGACTAATTTATGTTACTATTCTGCTTTTGAAACAACATTGAAATTTATCCATGCAAAAAATGAAGCTAAAAGAACATCCTTAGAGCTGCACAAATTAACACTCAGAAGCTACAAAATGCTGGAGTTACAGCAGCCCACAACACAGTGTACCATAGTCTTTGAGCCCTGGATTATCAGTTCTTTTTCATGTGCTTCGTTCAGCGCACAGGATGAACTGTCCTGCATTACAGATGAACTGATTGATGTATTACCTTTTTACTTGTTCAGCGTATGGCCCCAGACCTCTATTAAAGCTCTTCACTAAAGACATCTCCTCTTGAGCTCTTCTGGTTTCTTTAAAATCTTAATTTATTTTCTTGTGTTTCTACAAGATAAGGGTCTTCCCCTTCTCATTCACGGACAAGTGGACAGATATTAAGGGAAGAAGTATTTTTGGGTACCCATTCTAGGTCAAGTAGAAAATGGTTTTTTAGACTGTCTTTAAATGGTTCTTGATACAGTTCCACAATGAAAGTGCACTTAAAATTGCAACTGTGAGTACTGGGTTCTTCTGTAAATTAAAGTCCAGAGTCTCAAGCTGGATATAGAGGGAGCACTTGTGAAAAATCTCTTTTAAGTGATTTGCCTGCCTCGCACTGGAATTACATAGCAGACAGAAGGCTTCATCTCCTCAGTCCTCTATTGCCTCAGGCAAGGCCATCCTTGACTCCTCTACAGCTTCCTACCTCAAATGTTATGCAAACTGGGGAACAGATTAGTGAAGCAGGTAAAACCTAGGACAGCTGCCCACCTGTAGTGTTAGTAATTCTGATATATCCCTAGGACAATTCTACTGGGAATGCACTGAAAGAAGGATGAGAAAAAAAAAATCATGATTGCATGATTTTAATCACAACAATATATTGTTATAATGAAATACATGTTCTAAGAGGAATTGCATACAGTTGAACAAATAGCTACTCTTCAAGCATTTCCTAATTTTTGATGGATTTATCCTGTAATCTTAAAAGGGCTTCTTCCATATTGCATTTATTTTAAATAAGAATATCCAAAACAGGAGCTATTCTAGACTAGCTATTGAAAAATAACTTACTTTGCACCAGCTATTTTACTCAATTTGTCCACATGGACTAGAAGTAAATTTTACGTATTTGTAATGTAAAACCTCTTCTTTGTCTTCCTCCTACAAGCATGTCTACATGAGAAAATTTACTACTGACAGTGCAATAGCATTATAATTATATCTGTATCTATAGGCAGATATTTTCATTCCAGAACAAAAGTATTCCCACTGGGAGTTATATCAGCATAATTTTACCACTATAGCTCCACTAGTAATTTCCCCATGTAAATGATATCTGAAATAATCTAACCAAGATTTTTTTAACATCTTTCCTTGCATGACAGTTTCTCCAAGCCCTTCATAAGCTTGTATCAGTCACATATTTTACATTACCAATATGGCATAAGCTATAGTGTTCGTTTACTTAGAATATGTACATGGATTATCATAGAAGATGATCATACAAATCACTTGGATTTTTGCAGATGTGCAAAAACTGTTAGTGCTTCTTATGTATACTATCAACTAGTGGTTTTTGCTATGTAAAAACCAAGTTAATGCTGATAAGGTAATAGCAAAGACTCAACTGTGTGATCTGGAAGAAAGTGCTGTTCAGGTCAGCTGTTATAATACTAACACTGGAATTTAGTTATTTCACTGCAGTATGTTTCTTCCTTCTCCTCAACCTGTTCCAGTTCATTCTGGTTTAAATGTTGTAAGCTTTTTCTGGCAAGAAAATCTCTCACTCTGGATTTGTGCAGTATGAGGGTTTGTAAAATGGTTTGCTATTTCAACCAAGCAAACAAACAAGCAGCTTAACCAAAAGTAGGAGTAGCTGTTTGCCCACCAAATTCTGAGAAATGTAATTCATTATATTGACTGATTCAAAACCTTCTAACTTCCAAAAAACATAAACAGTTATAACAATTGCCCTCATGACTCAATTAATGGCTGCTACCATTTTTATGACCAATATTTTTATAATCAATATTTTCAATATTGATTAAATTTCTCAAGGCATGTTTACCTTAAGCCCCATACATGATAGTGCTTAGTAATTCTCACTGGTGAGAGTCAGCTATTTAGCAATATACAATCTACTATATTAAAAAAAAACCAAATGGAGGGAAAGTAGATTGGAAAACCCCGCAGCGAGGATAACAGACAGAAGGGAAAATTAAGGAGAGAGCCAGGGAGCAATACTTACTGCTGACTAACTGGCCAACACTCAAAGCTGAAGAGGAGGAGGATGAGGAGGAAGAAGAGGAGGCCTGACGCACTGGGCTTTGAGACATAGATGCTTGACTGTGAGCCAAATGCAGGAGATTGGATTGTGAGGCTGCTTGTCCCACTTGCGTCTGGGAGGGCTGATGGAGCTAGATGTTAAAATGTAAAAATAGGTATTTAGAAAGTGAAGCAGTAATAGCAAACTTGCAGTGCACCATCTCACTCATCTACTTCTGGGGAACGAACCACATAGGAGCATTAAACACCATGGGCTTTGATCAGGCGACAGTGTTAGAGCAGGAGGAATCTGAGCTGTTTAGAATATTGTCTTTCCAGTTTTACTCAGTTTAACTGGATACTTAATCTAATTAGAAGGTAAATACTTTTTTTGGAATGGGTGATAAGAGACATTTGATATGACATTTACAGCAGAATTCTGATTTAATAAATACATATCCTTACCTGTTTTCTGACTCATGAAACCAGACTTTTATTCCCTACATGGATTATCATAGAAATCAGGATTGTTTCACAGAGGTCCCTTCATACCGCAGGACCAGGGCCAAGAAGAGTGCGAATGGGGAAGAGGAGCCAAAAACTGAGCCAAAATTCCTTTCCTACAGGAATCAATGATTTGTTTTATGACATCAGACGTGGCAAACAAACAAAAACCATGGGAAAGGATAAATTGTCTTTGACTAAAACACACATGGAAACTTCTGAGCCCCACCCACATGAAGACTGTATCCAGTAAGACACACCTGAAAAGTCTAGAGAGTATGGTAGATGCAAATGATACATGAATTGACTTTCTAAATTTTTTTAAACAAATATTAAAAGAGTGTTGTCTTTTTATGTTTACTAGGGGAATGGAAAGAACCATCAAACCATTCTTCCTACAATACGCTTTCAGGTGGTGTTGAAATCTAGGAACATTCTCTGGTACTGATTTTCACATAAAACTCTCAGAAAATTTGAAGGGCAGTATCTCTACAAAATGAAGGCACACAAAGGACTTTACAGTTTGAATTGGATTCTAGTAGTCCAGTACAGTCTTTTCAGAGCATAAGAATACAGTAATACAGGTCTCATACACTCTGGTGACTGCTGCTTATTATACCTTTATTTTATGTTGATTCTTGATATTGATTGAAAAAGATTGTAAAAATATTCCAAAAAGGCTTCACTTCACTGCAGCTGTTATCTGCATTTTCTATAGGGGAAAAGATAAAGGTCTATTTGGCCTTGCTTGAAATCAGTAATTAAAATCTATTTCTTAAATGCTAAGGAGTCTGAGGTTTTTTTCTTTTGATATCTAACAAAAATAATGACTTTAGAAAAGGAGCTACATTCATTAGTAACACTCAAATGATATGTATTATCCTTGCAGCACACATAGAAATGTCTGATGCTAAGTAGACAACAAATTGTATAAAACTGTAGATAAAGGTATCTGTTTGCATTCACGATGACACTTTCTGTTGAATATATATGAACTATTTTAATGACAATATTCCTGTTAGAAATGGAAAAAATTCCTGTTAAGAATGGAAAAAATTTCCACTTCTTTCTCTACCTTCTACATGGAATCATAGAACAGGAAATGAAGGAATAAACTTTGATTTAACCTTTAATAATAATGATAATTATTTATCTGGCCAGTTTTAGTGTATTCTGACTTCCTTGTGGATTCATAAAAAAAAGCACTTTGTTATATCTAGGATTTTTTTTTCTCAAGTACATTTTAAAAAATATAACTGGCACTTTATCAAGGGGATAACAGTTGAGAAGCTGATTATAAGGCTTCCAGTTTTATCTTCTCTTAGGGAAACATCCCACTATAAAGGTTGGCCTCTTCTGAACACTGAAGAAGTGGACTGCCTGCCCATGCATTATATCCACATCACATCCAGACTGCAGCTTTCAGAAACAGGCAGGTGTTTGGTGTCTGGGTCTGTTGTCTGAGGGAATCTCTGGCAAAACTAAAGATTTCAGCCCAGGCAAGGGAAGATAAGTACTGTATTTAGACGAGTTAGATGCTTTCACACTATGTGTGAAGAGCCTAAGAGATGTTAGTGCTTATCTGTGAGGATGGATGAACAAATGCAGCAGCTATTTTTAAAGAGAAAGATCTGCAAAATTATAGTCCAGTCAACTAAACTTCAACTGTAGAAAAGTACTGAAGAAAATAATCAAACAATTTGTAAACACCCGCAAGAAAACAAGGTAGCGACCGACAACATGGATTGTTAGAAACAAACTGTGTCAAACCAATCTGATCTCCCTCTAAGACAGGGTAATTGGCCTTGTGGACAGCAAAAAAGCAGTAGGTGGTTTGACTTTACAAGTGTCTTGACACTCCCTCATGTGACATTCTTTATAATCTAAGGAAGCACAGTTCAGGTGAAATTGTTACAGAATGAATGCAAAAGTATTTGGAAAGCAAAACTGAGGATGAAGTATCTGTGAAAAAAGAAGTGTACGTGCATGGTGCTTCACAGAAGTCTGTCCTCATTCTGCACTACTCAATATTTTCTTCATGACCTGGATGACGGAGCAGAGATTACCTTTACTAAATTTACATGCTGATGACATGCTGGGAGGAAATTTTGACAGGCTGAATGACAGGATTAGGAATCAAAATGTTTCTGTGCTTTGAACATACTGACTGCAAACCTGTGGTGTTGCAAAAGTGAAGTAAAGGCAGCTCCCATACCAAGCTGTGTGACTGGGAGTGATGTCTGTAGTGCATGTGAAGTGCATCTTCCTTTCTACTGAGCCCTGGAAAGACCTCTGCTGAGGGGGATGCCATGTCCACAGCTAGGTGCCAGACTGCATTAAAATCTGTACCAACTAGAGTTAAATAATTAGAATGGCTGAAGGCCTGGGAGTTAACTGAGGCTTATGAAGACACCTGTGATGAACTGATCATGTTTAATCTAAAGGAGGGAAGACCAAGTGGGATATGATGCCTGCTTTGAATATAGGCTGTCCTGGTTTAGGGCAATTTTGGGAAAAAATCCTTTAAAGGGGTTTCCTCTAGAAAGCAAATTCAAGTGGCCCTTCCCCCAACTGGTTTGGGAAAAAGATTTCTTTGGAGAAAAGTGGAAAAAATGTTTGTTTAACTGGCAAAGCATTCACCAGCACAAAAAAAACAACCCAGTATTAAACAATAAAACCTCTTGCTGCTCCAAAAGAGATGACAAACTCAGAAAGTCTCCTTGGTGAGCTGTAGCTTGCCTCACCCAGTCTCTTATAATTCCCTCCAGTGCTGGGAAATGTCACAGCCCAGGCCCTGCCTGGTGGGCCACAGGTGTGAGCTGCTGGTGCTCTGCTGGGTGTTTCAGTCCAGAGCAGATTTAAACAGGTCCAAAGAAAAAGAAAGAACCACAGTCCAGGAAACTTCTCTGCCTCAGCTAGCTAAAACTAACTAAAAAGCAAAGGAGAGCTCTGTCCTGCTGTTCTGTCCGTGCTGCAGATCACACCGTCCCACAGAAGGAATGTGGAGGAGAAGAGAGTACAGGTTTTTCTGAAAACAAACTCCTCTCTTCGCTCTCAGAACCAGTCTTAAAGGTGCAAAACTTATCTCTGAGCTACACAGACAAATGGGGATATAAGCATCATAAAGTCACCCCAGGATACAGGTGTAGCTAATGAAAAGAGGAGATAATTGTCTTTTATTCATTTTGTAATGGGCCTAGTTATCTGGAAGGTTATTAGATGTGGGGATTAGATTAGATGTTGGGAAAAGCTATCTAACATGGCAGTGAAACACTGGCATAGATTACTAGTGGAATCTGTGGGTTTCTATGACAGTGGTTATGACCAAATTAGCTAAGAACTGGAATAGCCACTACACCTGAGAATAACAGGTTGGACGGGATAATCTCTTGAACCTTGGCCTTCCACCCATAATTTTTTTATGATTCTACACCATTATTTCTCAGGGAGATATTTCTCAGGGAGATTCCCATCATTATTTCTCAGGGAGACAGCAAATCCAACATTTTCCAGCTATGTTACAGCATACAGTACAACTACTGAGCATGTGCACAGTAAAACTGAATCCTCCAGGAAGCTCTAGAATGAGAGAGCATTCTGCATTTTTCAGCTCTGCATGCAAGGCATGCGTACAGTCAAGACTCACTATGTAGCACATGCAGAATATGATGGTTGAGTCTAGAAAGTGTTTGAATCTCTGCACATGTTTTGTACTATGCATATATTTTTAAAGTAACTGGAATACCTAGAAGCTTGGCAACTTTCTTGTTGAAG
Source organism: Dicaeum eximium (assembly GCA_013396995.1). NCBI lineage: Eukaryota > Metazoa > Chordata > Aves > Passeriformes > Dicaeidae > Dicaeum > Dicaeum eximium. Next base: position 190,050 of record VWZP01007197.1, read on the forward strand.
GTCCAGAAATATTTAAACAAATATAAGAAATTCTCAAAATTTAGCTGGGCATAGAGGAATATGGCTAGTGAAGTTTGGATTCACAGTAACCTTAGGCGTAACAGCAATATATAAGACATATTTACAGGTTGGTTCCTAACTCACTGCTTGTGAGGGAGAAGTGAGCAATGGGCTTGAAGAGGCTGAAGAGTCACCTTAAGACCTGACCAAAGACTGAGGGAGGATTCCATCTATCACTCCCTACGTAATTTCCAGCACACCCTCTGCTTTGCAGCAGATGATGTTAAGCTGTAAATGTCCTGTTTAAAAAAACAATGATCATTATCTATGGCATGAAATTACATTAAAACACTCTCTACTTTCATCCACTATAATTTCCACTCCAGAAATAGCCTTAAGGAAAGGCAATGGTTAGATTATGAATTAGATTCTAGATGACAGAATCAATTTGAACTTGCAATAGCTGACTTTTCCCAATTTTGGACACATATATATGATATCAATTATATTTATGACTGTTGCGCATTTTTCATCCAAAGACAGAAGGAGGCACAGAAATTACAGAAACAGTTGCTCTATGATACATTCTTTGTAAGTGGATATAGTAGACATGCCAGAATGATGACTGTATGAAACAGTGATCAGTATCTGGCAGGAATATGTGTATGCACACTAGAGCTAGAGGGATGAACTGAATACGAGAAGGGAAAAGTGCATCATAATAATTTATAAGAATAAACTAAAAACTGTGAAGGGCCTTATTTGTATTTCTTTTACATGAGCTTTACATGTTGCTGTCAACAGTGAAGGTAGTATTGACTGATAAATGCAGAGGTAAAGAATTAATTAGGTCTGTAAGACTGAATTTTGTTCTTAAATTATGTATGTAGGGTATTCCTATGCTTGGGATGGTTGACTGGAGTTCTGTGTTAAAGGTCTTATGAGATCAGGGATGTTGTTCTCTGCATCCAGAAAGCTGCATATAAGTGATAGGGTTACAAGGTATTTCGCATAAAATAAGGAAAGAGAAAGAAACTAAGTGGAAATCCAGAAAACTTTTGACAGAATATTGCCCTGTATCATAACAGAGTTGCTACTTTGTTTTACAGAGAGTCTGGACAAACAGCAAGGGCAAAATATGGACTTAATGGAAAGGAGAAGAAAATAATGAGTTTAAATTTCAGGGAAGCTAGGGTCAGCCATCAGGAAGACCTTTTGAATACTAAGGAGAGGTGCCTAGGTTGCCTAGGGATGTCAGGGAACTTCCATCACTGAAGATTTTTAAGAACAAGCTAGACAAACATCTGTCAAGAATGATATAGGGACAGCTGATCCTGCCTAGGGGGAGGAGACAGACTACATGACCCCTTCAGGTCCTTTCCAGTCCTATTTTTCTATGATTCAGTGAAAAGGAAATCCGAGAGATGAGGAAACACAACAAATTAGAGAAGACAGAGGTGAAAAAGACAAGTATAACAAAAAGGTCAGAAGAGATTAAACTAAGAGGAGTGGTATAAAGAGCAAGAAATACACCTTAAGCAATTCCCTTTATGTTAAAGATTTTCAATTTCTTCTGATGTTAGCTAGTTCATCCTAGGAAATATGGACATTGTAAAGGCTAAAGTCCATGGAAAGTCTGAAAAATAAATATCTTGATATAAAAAGACGTTCCCAAACACTTCAAAATTGCCTGATAATGACTTAGAGTAGTAGTAGTTTGTTTAATGCTTCTATTTTTCTTGCAAATGGAGTCCTCTGCTCTGTATACATTTCCTAAAATGTTTCCTACAATACATTTGATTTTGAGGAAGAGTAATGGCATGCTGAGGACATTGCATGAATCAGAGCATGATGGCAGATGAAGTCTGTTTTCAAACCTACTCATACTGCATGAGCAGGCATGGGCATCAAAGATGTTTCCTTAAATCTTCTAGCAAATGGAAAGAACAAGTTAACACACAAATCCCCATCCTTCATGCTAAATCTCTTTCACAGTCAACTGTGCCAGAGTATTTCCCAATTACTGTACCCCATCACCCTAATTTAGGTTACTCAAATAAATTCAAGTAACTGCATATATGAATCTGAATATGAATTTGATACATAATAAGCATCCTCTCTCCCAGTATCATACAATATAGTATAGTACATATAGTATAAAAGGTGTTTGTACACACTGCTTAGACTGACAGAATAACTACATTTGAAACTGATCTAGAAAATGTCCCTTGGTTCACACTGGCTGTGTTCATACTCTGCCCAAAATGAAGACTGTATGGTGGACATAACTGGGGGCAGGACTTTGACAACATCTGCTGAAGCTCTTTCAAAGCCTTTCTATTGAATCACAACTTCTTTCAAAGCACACTGTAATTGAAGGTCTTTCAACTTGCTAAATGAAGTTGGGAATACAGCTGGACTTCTGTAGAAGATTTAATTTTATATGCAAATCAGGTTTATAAGTAATTTTTTTACCTCTATCAGGAAGGATATAATGTCAATATAACAACAATATTATTGACAATACATTAATCACTAATTATGAATTATTTATGGCTTAATAATGTTAATATTACAATAGTATTATAGTAACAGTTTATATGTGTAAGTGCATAATTCAAAGGTAACCCTCATATTCCTACAGTGAACAGCATTTTATTAACAGTGAACACGCTTTCTGTTCCTCAGTTGCTTAGAATGACAGGTAATGTATAGGTAATGTGACATCATCCTATTCCCAATAGTTTGGTGCAGTCATATTGACTGTTTTTGAGATATCCTTCTCCTACAAGTGCTGATGCCACAAAGAAAACTGGTCAGGAAAAGATGGAAGTTACAAGTCAAGTGTCATGCTGTGGCATGGAAAGTCTGATGTAGTCCCTTGTAGTAGTAAATAGTCTAGTAATCTTGACTTTCAAAATTCTAGTAATTTATCCATAGATGAAATAGAATTATGCAATGATGATGGTAAAGAAAAAGAGAAAGAAGCGAGAAAAATTGTCACCCTCATCACTGAAAGTCATATAACAGCAAAAGAAACACAAAGTCGGATTGAGACAACACAGTTTAGTGACTATATTGAAACAGAGAAAGAAGAGTGCATTTCTCATAAAACAAGACAGCATCAAAGCTATAGGAACATTGCAGAGAGGAAATGATTGAGAGCTGGTTAGATTTTAATGGAAGAGAATAACAAAGAATTGCATGGAGTTGTGATAACAAGATGGTAGGGTGTTTGTGGCAGGTTGAAACTGCAGAAAGGGAATAACTAACGTGAAATTTGGCAAGCAGATGTACAAGAATCACCACAGACCCATCTGAGAGGCATCTATGTCTTTTCAACAGTTAATTTGGAGTGTGATAGCCAATGACAACAAAGATGGGGAATTGAAAATGTAGGAAAATGCTGCCTAGTAGCTCATTTTACTGTGTTAGAATTGGCAGAGGCCCAACGCTGGTCGTGCTCTGAGACACGACGAAGTACGAAAAATTCTGTCAGACACTGTAGATAAAACAAGACTGAGGACAACTGGGACTATAGTCCTGATTTAATGAATCTAGGATGTAGAAAGAAAGAGCCAGGCAAAAGTGAGATGAGAACCTGCTTTATGTGGTACACCAGAGAACAACAGAATGTCCAGAGGTTGCTTCTGTATGGGAAAGAAAATAGTTATGAAAACACCAATTATTAGGAAAGCTGTTTAGGAAATCCATAAACAAGAATGTGTTTGAAACCCCAGTGATCACTGGCAGGTGGATTCTTCTCAATCAATTTTGCTCACCTTAGAATTAATTGAAAATCCTCAAATTGCTACCCTAGCCCTCTCTCCTGTCAATGCAAACATTGGTATATATTAAGATACCTATTAGAGATTCAACCAATCCAAAAATTTTTCTATTTTGATATCTTGAGTTTTCTACTGGACATGTATATGTCTCCTGGTCTATGACTATGCAGAAAACCCAGTTAACTAGCTTACACCAGATACCTAACTCCTCCATGACTAAGTTAAGCAATGTGCACACTTTCCTAAATTTTATAAGACTGCAGTTCATGGTTCAAGTTCAGCTGTGCTGGTGTTAAGGTTGTGTTGTTAGTGATATGAAAGAACATGTTGAAACAAATTTTTCAAATCTGATAACATGACAATGCAAAGAAGTTTTTACAACAAATTCATCTGTTCTCAAAAACAATGTGCCTTTAGCCATGCAACCTACATTTTGACAAAAAAATTCCTCTTGAGAGGCATGGAGGAAGTGCAGAAGTTAAAGTTACAAGGTAGTCTTTTATTATGGGACACAAAGAGGTTATAAAGCAAGAAACACAAAATTAGAGAATAAATTTATTATTTCTCTTTCAAGAAAGGAGACTACAAGTAGAAAACAAAGGATTTATACTACATTTTTGAATGATTTTAGGAACCAGTAAGAAAGTATGGTGAATAATGGTAAAGTGGAATCTGCAGGAAAAACACATGAATTTTTCAGTTAGTACAGAATACCATGAAAAACTTACAAATCCTGTTTAGAGTATGCCAGGGGAGCGTTTTGACAGGTAGTGGATCAGTGTAAAGTGATTCACATCGAAAGGAACCATTTTAGTGACACATGTTATAATAATCAGAGAAGCAAAGATATATTATTGTAGATACATCTGCTTATTAAGTAAAACTGTTCCATGAACAGGGATAGAAAAAAAACCAGGATGTTAGGCTGTATTGAGATAATGAAAGAGAATAATGCTGAAAATAATATCATGTTATAAAAAACATGGATGCATCCTCCCTGTGACCATGGCGTTCAGTTCTGATCAAAAAATCTTGAAGAGTGTGGAAATGGCTGGGAGATGAACAGAAAAAATTATTAAAGGCAAAAAAAAAACAACAAGAAAAACTTGTTTATGAACAGAGATGAAAAGGATACAGAATAAAACAGGAGTGCAAACAGCTGCCTACTTTAGAAAGCCATTGCAATTTCTAGGAGAATTCTTGGTGTGTGCACAAATGCTCCTTAAATTAGCAAAATCTTGGAAAATAGTAAAATACCTTAAGTTTCACCTACTTGGTGTACTTTGAAGAGGAACAAATACCTACTGTGGGTAGTTTATAGAACCTAAATCAAAACCATCTATTTATACTTAAATACAGGAAGAACAGGACTACATCAGACTTGCTTGTGTACATTGAAAGCAACCTATTTAGAGTGCAGAAAAAGAAACACTGCTTTACACTGTATGTAAGTATTCTATGAACTCATTTCCATTAGGAGACATTGAGGTTTTAGTCTGTCAAGTCTGATAAAGTTGTATGAATAAATAACAGATATAGTCTACTTAAGTAAAGCCGACTAACAACAATATCTGAGGCATTTAAATCTTTAGTCATCAGGGGAAAAGTAAGCACTAGCATGCATTACTTAGCAACTGGAACAGTTTATAAAGGTTCAATTACTGTGAGTCAGCTAACAAGCAGCAGCTCAGTATCATTGCTCTTTTGCTCCTTCAGTACTTTGTTTCCAAGGAAGTGACAAGTAGAAAGTTAAACTAGGATTATCTGTAACTGGAACGTTTTTACTACATTATTTATTTCCTGTATTTAATTCTTCAAAACATGCTAAAAACTTTCCCAAAACTTGTGTTGTAATCTTTCCCCCTGCTGAAGCTTCTTTCATCAAGTTATACACCAAATACTGTGTGACACCATTTTCAAAAATATTTTGAATTCCTGCTGAGCCCTCTGATTTGAAGCACTCACTCAGTCCTTTTGAAAATTATATTTTAAACTTTATGACTTAATATGCTAGCATTAGCCAAATGCTACAGTTACTCTAAGTCTCTACCCAGGCAACAAAATAAATCCAGGATCTCCTTAAAGTTCCAGCAGATCTATTCACTTTCCAAATGATACAACAGTTTGTATAGTACTATCTCAATTGTTTTCCACGGTTCATCAGCATTATTCCTATGAGGAATCTAGCTCTCATGCATCTTTTGTGCACCCACTGAAATTCACGGCAAAATATTTTTCTGACTTCTTTCAGTAAAACCAGAACAGCCAGTAGAGGGAGCACAAATACATAGAAATAATTTTCTGTCGTTCCTATAAAAACGATAACCTTTACTATTTTTTGTATAGGATTTGCACTACATTTTTTTCCCTCCCTGATCAAAAATAATGTCTTGATTAAACTTCAAGAAAGGCTGATTCAAAGTAAGCAGACTGTGTTGTTTGGTGGCCCTTGTTGCAACCCCTGGGACCTCAGGACTCCATGTAAGAAAGAGGCAGAGGCTGAACCCTGTGAAAACAGCATTGGCAAAATAATGTTTTTACCTCCGTAGCACTGCTGGGCAGACCAGCTTAACGGGGAGCATGTTTGGCTCTTGGACATAACCAATTCTCTGCAGGCTGATATTTCTGCCAGCTGATCCCTGCACATGACACACAGGTTGGGTGAACAAGTACAGTACAGGATAATGTGGCTAAACAGTGCTTTCTACCTTGCAACCCTGCTCATTCAGCAAGCTGCAGCTTTCAGAATTCACCCCTTTATGTGAGCCCAGTGCCACGAGCTGCGCAGAAAATATTACACCTCTGTGCTCCCTCTGCCCACTGACACTGCTGGCAGACATTGCCTGGAAGAGGTTGCTTTGATGCAGGACTCAGAAGGTGAGTTGCTCTGCATGTGAGAATGTCTCATGCAATAATACAGGTCCTTTATCCTCCTATTTACATCTAAATTTCTTTAGTTTCAAATGGGATCTCAGCACTGCTATGATTTTTGAGTGCTTCCCCCATAGTGGAGGAAAAGAACTAATCCTTCAGGGGACTGGCTCAAAGAAACCGAAACAAAACAAAACAAAAAATCCCCCACACCCCCAGGAAACCAAATGTGAACTGCTGAGTTTCATATTTCATTGTCAGGCTTTCCTGTGGTGGAGAACATGGAGCCTGCCCTCAGATACATTCAGCTTTGTTTGAAACCGCGTATATGCAACCACTGCAGAAGCATTTGTCAGTAGTGCAAGTACACTCCCATTAAAGAAAATAGAGTTAGATAAATGATAAGTGCTTTGGAAAATGCCCATGCTAGACACTACAGTGGATGGGATGGGGAAAAAGCAGGTAACCAATGGTATGTGAAATGTTTGCAGAACAAACAAAAAAGTGACGTTTGACAAAAAAGATCCATTGGTTCTCTACTTCTAAATTTGAAAAACAAACAAACACAAAAAGATAAAATCATCAGTTTGGAGGTCAGGTGGCCTGGGATACTCAGCAGCATACAGGAAGCTGCTCCCTGTGCCTAGAGGTGTCAGCAGGAATGGCAAACAAACACGACCAGCAGTAGGAATGCTAAGCTGAATATTTAAGTGAGGGACATCTTTCTAAGTACCTCTTTACTAATCAAGTTTGATGTGTTTTCTGTCCTCAATTTCCCCTCTTTCAAAGTAAAAAGGTTGGACTGCAATTCCCTGCTCTACAGATGTAGGCAAAATCTAATGGATTCGACTCTGAAGTGCTATAAGAAGAGCTACAAAAGTGTTTTTGGACCTCAGTGGGGTCACTGGATCCATCCTTAATTCTGTCAACTACCTGCAACCTTACACCTGAGTAATAATTTCTACAGAATACTTTCTGTCTATCCAATTATCCCTAAACATATCTGATTTTCCAGTGAGGAAATCTTATAAGATTTTATATTTTTCCCCGTTTTCCCTGCATGTTCCAAATCATTTCAAGCCCCAGTCTAGTAGGTGACCACTAACTGAGGAACTGAACTTTATAGGCCAGATGGGCCAGATGGATCTCCTCTGGCTCATATTCCTATTGCATTTTCACTGCAGAGAACATCTCAGTTGGTCCTATACTGACCTTAAAAAGAAAAGAATAAAAGGATAATTCTTGAATGTATAAATAAATTATATAATATGACATTATTAATTACTACATATATCGTATGCAGTAATACACTATGCAGGACAGAATTAATTTTTGTTATTAAAAATGGTAAAGAACTGGGGGTTTTTAGAGAGGCCGTGAGAGTGTCCACGAGGAGCAGAAAATGTCTGTGTTCGTTTTGGCAATCATTCAGGCTACAGACAATTTACCTGCTGGCCTGGTTTGAGCGGCGATAGTGTTATTCCCTGGGTATTGATCACTGGGAGTATCTGGTTGCCGATGACAGTGGCGATGATCTGACCCTGGGCATTGGTCAATAACTGTGGAGTTATCGGCTGCACCTGAAGTCCCTGAGCTCCACCTGCCGCCTGGCTGGATGGGACTGGATTAGGCATCAGTGGGATTGTTCCAATAATCTGGAAGAAACAACACAGGGAGAATGCACGCATGCCACATATACTTGCCACACGTAATTCCTTATAGTCTGCATGTTGAATCAAACTTAGGTGATAAAAGCACAGAGAGACTGGTAAGACAGGCTGAGGGTGGGAAACAGTCATTCCTTTACTGGGGTGATGAGGACTTTCCAATTCATTTGTCACATCACATATCACCTGTACATTTTACCACTGTCCACTGTCACTTGCAGCAAATTGCTGTGGCTTAAGAGTGTATGAAAGAAATGCTGGGCCACACTCTGGGCCCTGGATCATTTGTTTCACTGGATCAGGTGAAACCTGGATCAGCTTTGTTTCCACTATTCATTTTAACACAGAGTGAAATAGAGAAAAGTATCGGTCTTTTTGTCTTGCTTTCTACATCATTCATATAAAGTTAATAATGGGGCTTATGTAATTTTACTTGATTTTCTGATACATGGTACTCTAGATGACCACCTATTACTCCCATGTGATTTCAGGAAGATACAAAGGGATACAGGTACCTTTCAGGGCATGCCTTATTAAGATACAGTCATAAAAATGCAGCTGGTTTTGGATGACAGCTATGAAGTACAACACAACAGGAGGGCTGATGTTAGATAAAATATATTAGCTAACATTTCTGGGGCAAGTAGTTGCAGAAAGAGACACTTGTGACATCTCAGACTTGAGAATACAGTGATTTCCTAAAATGTGAATGTGCCTGTAAAACTAATATTAGGATGAGATGTCAAACAGATGTTGTAAGAAAGCTTGTCAGTCAATAAGCTACTAGCCTGGAAAAAGTTATGTAGTTGCAAGAATCCTTTTACAAGTATTAGAGAATCTGAAATAAACTGAAGAAACTTGGGCCTAAAACCAAACTTTTTCTTTTGAAACAGCAACATACTAAGCTGGAGTCATAGGATTGTTGCAGCAGGCAAAATAAAAATAAAAAAAGCACAGCACATCTCTATTTCCTTCACTTTCTCCTCTCTCTTTATCATATCCTCCCTGAAAACATCTACCCCTTATAAGACTTCCAGTCTGCCTTTTCCAGAAACCTTGCTTCTTCCTCTATCCTCAGCATTCGCCATACTCCGTTGTTCATTTTGAGACTCCCACTAGTATGGTCCCATTTTTTCCTCAGTGGAGATAGAAACATTGTCATTTTCCACAGTCTGTCTGCTGGTTCTCATTCCATTTGGGAGCTTAGTCATCTTTTTAGATCTCTTTGTTTCTGACAAATTTTATGGAAACTAATCAGCTGATTCAAACCATTAAGTAGGTATGGAGAGCTGAATGCACAGAAAGAGAAGTATACATAGTACTCGATACAGAATAGTTTCCTCATGAAAATAGGCTGAAGTATTCCTAAACTCAAAAGCAAGTTTGTTCCCCGAACAAATATATAAAACAAAACATGTAACATTCCTATTGATTTCAACAATTAATTTATATCAATGGAACCCATCTAATACAGTGTAAAATTAGGTCTAAAATAACAGTTTAGTGAAAACATCAGTTAGCTTTTTGTGCAGATCACTGAGTTGTTTTGTGTGAGTGCAAAAGTAGAACACTGCTGAATCTCTTGCTACAGATAAAAAATGAACCCAGGTGTGAAATGCATGGTGAAGAGCAACAGAGATATATGAAGACCTCTGCCTACTGAAATCACCAGAGGTGACATAAAACAACTAAAAAAAATCCATTCTTAAAAAACCACCGTGCAAAGATTCCAAATAATTCAAGCATAGCTGGAGGGGCAGGTGGCTCTCTTCACCCTCTCCTGTTATTAGGCTAAAATAGGACTCCATTGAGTGACAGGGTCTTAATGAGTGACTGCTCCTTCAGCAGCCACATCCAGTGATGTGCCTCTAGGTAGGCTCAACCATGAAGTACTGGGTGAGAACCTACACTGACTCCTGGAGCAAGAAGAGTGCACTGTTGGCTATGGCAGTTCAGGTAACAAGTGTTAGGTACTGATGTCATCATTGATTTACCAAACTTTCCCAATTAGAAGGCCTTAGCATGGGAAGACCAGAGAACCATAAAGTAAAGCAGAACACCTCTCCTGTGGGAGAACCTGATAAAATGACAAGCCCAGCTACTAAGCTGTATTGTAAGAGCTGCATATATCAAGACTGTTCAAAAGACTGTAAAGATACAATTTAAGTTCTTAATGCATTGCTAAAAGGTAGACAGATCAATAAAGATTATTACCCCCATTTTATGGAGCATGAAAATGAAGCATGGTGAAGCATATTCAGAGTTAGCCTTCTAAAGTGAAATATTCTGAGTTTCTCTTTTCAGATCAAAACTTTTATTATTTTATTTTATTTTATTTTATTTTATTTTATTTTATTTTATTTTATTTTATTTTATTTTATTTTATTTTATTTTATTTTATTTTTGTCCCTAGCTGAATGGCAACTGCTTTCCTGTTCATGAGAGAAGATGGCTATTCACTGAAGAGAGAGGCATTTATTTACATCATGATCAGATTTCAAGTTGTTTTCTAAAATCGGACTTTCAGCATGAATGAAATACAACTGCAATGCAGTGCAATACATAAATATCTCCCAGTTTCTGTGACCTAACCTATTTATGGGTAACAAATATATTCTTTCACTTTTAATATAATCTTACCAAACACAAGAAATAGTCCTTCTTAATTTTATCAGCAGAGGCATATCAAAGTCCTCCCCTTCCTTTGCCATGTCTGTGAAGGACGCAACCTTGGACTGTCATTACTCCAATGTAACTTTAACTATCAAGGCCCTAATCCCAGCAAAGCAAAAAATGCTGTGTTGGTGTTATCAGTAATAGAAATGTTTGCATTCACATTTAAACTGCATTTCTTGGACAACAGTTGGACATTTTATAGCATGACAATGCTGAAGTGGACAGTTTGTAAGGTCAGAAGCAGAAGGCTATCTATATGTATTAATGTGTGTCACACACCATACTGTACATGGTGTGCTGTACATGTACACAGACAGAAATGGAGCAGGAAAAACACAGATGGGAGAAGTGTTTCAGAAGGGCAAATGAGCAAATGCCCTCAGGGTGTTACCGTAGGACCCAAGGGTAAATCTTATTTGGAAACAGAAACTTAGCGAGGTTTCAGAAGATTTTCTTTCCTTTTTTCCAAAGTAAATTCTTGTCTGGTTAAGAAAAAGATATCCACTTGTCTCTACTTAAACAACAGGGCTACTCATTATTGCATGCAGCTTTGAGATGGCTAAAATTGGATTCAGGTTTCCCCTTTTAAGTTCCCCCTTGTCCAAGTACTCTCTCCTAAATATCCTAATTGCTCACTAATTCACACATACAAAGTACTACAGCTGGATCCCTTCCTTAAACCTTGTGTGACTGACGTGATGCTCAGCCAGATCCCTCTTCCTTCTAATTTTGGTATGAAATTTCACCCTGGGCCTTGCTAATCTGTCCTCTTAAATTACTGTAGAAGTTGAAGACAATTTATGGTTTTGATACATTTGAATTTTGTCAAGAAATAAAGCAAGGCCATGCCACAGGCTTGAGGCACTGGCGTGCCACAGTACAGACTATTTAATTGCCAGTGATTTCCCTAGTCGGGAGGCATTGCTCCTTTCTAGGAAATGCTGCTACTTCAGATTATATTCAAAGACGGTTCAGGAATAACATGTGACAAGGGCTCATCCCACAAGATACTTACAGAGTCACACAGAATGGTTTGAGTTGGAAAGAGCCTCTTGAAGACCATCTAGTTTAATTCCCCAGTGATGGGCAGTGATGTATTTCACTAGACCATGTTGCTTAAAGCCCCATCCAACCTGGTCTTGAACACTTCCACAGTGAGACATCCACAATGCTATGTCTTCACTGAGACAAAGCAGAATAGGCTTCTTACTCTGTCAATGCTTCAACTCAAATTTGTAAACAATCCTGCTTGTCAAAGATGTTCTTGAAGAAAAAAAACCCCACATCCCTAAAAGTTCTCATGCTACAAAAATATAATTTTAAAAGTTTGGAGAGCTTTTTGTGTGTCTTTTACAATTCCTTTTATACTTCATACAAATGAAAGCAAGCACTGTTCACGAAGCAGCTGCAAAACAGGGGTCATATGCAAATCAGGAATCAGTTTTGAAAGCCCGAGGGTTAATTCAAGGGATCCCCTTGTCAATACTTCTCTAAGAGAGTCAGGCACAGTAATCTGCATAGCACTGTTGATTAAAATAAATTACACCAGGTTGTATCTTCGTGAGGTACAGGTTCCTCATATAGGTACAAAATCCAGTGCATGTGGAAACTGTACTGAGATATTTAATGTAAATTCAGACTTCAACTTTTTAAATAGAGACAGGGTTTTCATCCTCCTATACTAATCACAAAGACTGCAATTCTGGCCCTCTTCAAGCGACAGAGTGTTGCCAGAATCCTTGATGGAGTCAGATTATCACTTGAAGTATTCAGTGTGTTTCTTTCCTTTTTGTTCATGGATTAATAGATACATAAATTGTATCAAGCTCCTTATAGAATAGTTTTTACAAAAACTAATTCAGTATTTTTCTGCTTTCTAATATTAACTTAATTTTAAAAGTCAGTTGTTTGTTTCTAACTTCAAAAGAAATTTGGGGATATTTGATTTTTAACAGCATCTGAATACTTTCTACTGATTAATCTATCAGTGTGATTTTTAGCACACTAGGATTTCAAGATATCTGACATCAGATCTCTCAGATCTTACAACTTTAACCTCCCATTGTCAAGATGACTTTTGCAGTAAAATTGTAAGGCTTGGCTTGCACATGAAATTAATTTGTCAACCTGCACCTTCATACCAGGTATGGGCCCAGTGGTCTTTGCCTACATAATCCTGCAAACTGCAATGAAAGAATAGCACACAATTAAAGTGAAGGTAAAATCTCAAGTAATGTAGCTGACCACAGAGGGGAAAAATCCCAAATCCTCAGTATATCAATAATTTCTGTGAATAATTTTTGCCTCAATGGCAGGGTAATGTCCTAACACTGATTAACTGAAGTTCAGTCAGTATTGTACCTTTAAGCAGATTTCAGATTTGCTCAGTAAAAGTTTCTTCTTAAAAATGAAATAGAAACATATATCTTAAAAATCTGATCCTTTGAACAAGCAATTCTTAAGAAAGAATAATATTTTAAAAGTCCATTCTTATCCTTTCTCCATATTTAATTGGCTTTGCAGTTTACTTTGTTGTAACACACAGGTGGAAACCATGGACAGAAGCTGAACTCATAAATTCTGGGAATAAATGTCTAATTGCAGCACTGCAGATACAAAACCAAATTTTGCATAACTGGGACAGACTAATAGATGATTTCCCAGTAGTAAGTCTTTCCATGTGGCTCCTAATAAACCCATTGTGTCTTGACAATAGGTGAAGTTACCATGATACTCTAAAATTAAGCCAGAAATTGTTTTTTTATTAACTTCTTCTCCTTCTCTCATCAGAAACAGGGACAATGCACTGCTTCATTGTTTTCCCAGTGAAACCAAAGGAATAGTACAAACTGTAGCCAAATGGGTGGTTCAATAGCTGCCTTTGTTTCTGCTCTGAAGTGTAAGTAAAATCAAAGACCAACTATACTAGTTCATTTCTACCGTCAGCCAGGGCTGACATAAAGCAAATGGTGACATTTCATCTGAAAAACGTCTTTAACTATAAAAAAGAAAGATTATTTTTAGTACTATCATCAAAATAAATATCTATTTGATCAATGTTACAACTCTTTAAATATTTAAAGTTAATTATTCAGTTTTGAACAACAGCAGAACAACATAAAAAGAAAACAGAAAGTGGAAAAGTGAAGTAAGCAACAGAACAATTGTTCAGCAAAATGAGACAAACCATTATATACACATAGGCACATGAGGGTGTTAGTGGATGAGACCTGGCAACATGTTCCTTGCAGCCCTGAAGGCCAACTGCATCCTGAGCTGTATCAGAAGATTTTGGGGAAGTGTATGTCCTCTTCTGCTCTGCCCTCATCAAGCCCACATGGAGTGCTGCCTCCAGCTCTGTAGTTTTCAGCATAAGGAGGACAGGGACCTCACAGGTCCAGAGGAGGCCACAAAGATGATCAGAGGGCTGAAGCATTTCTCCTGTGAAGGCAGGCTGAAAGAGTTGGGGGTGTTCAGTCTGGAAAAGAGAATGCTCTGGGGACAATTTACAGCAGCCTCCCAGTACATAAAGGGGGACTAGGATAGGGACTGTTTTACAAGGGCATGTAGGACAAGGGATCCATGATAGGACAAGAGGGAATGGCTTCAAACTAGGGAGGGGAGGTTTAGATGAGATATTAGGAAGAAATTTTTTACTATGAGGGTGGCAAGAACAGGTCAGCCAGGGAAGCTGTGGATGCCCCATCCCAGGAAGTGTTCCAAGGCCAGGCTGGATGAGGCTTTGAGAAACCTGGTCTAGTGAGAGCTGTCTCTGCCCATGGCAGGGGGTTGGAACTAGATGATCTTTAAGGTCTACTCCAGGCCAAATGATTCTATGATTCTATGATTTTGTACAGTTTTTCAAACTTTATTCAGAAGCTGCTTCTGTTCAGAGATACGTTGCATGGTCAGTTTATCAGCATGAGTTACTTAAGGAGACAATCTAAGGAGAAATGACTGAGGAAAATACATACTAATGTGAATCTGCACAGAATTCTTTAGCCTCTGTGAAGCTGCACCTTTCCTAATCACATACATGTGTATGTATATATATACAGTATCTATATAAATTATAAACTCATAGACACAGATATTTTAAAAAATACCTATCACTTATTTTCTACCAATACCAATAAACCTAGCTATTTATATGCACTATACTGCATATATTCAATCTGCTGCCAATCTACACACTGAAAAACTGGAATCATGAATACAAGGAATACAATCTGCAGACTTCTTTCGAAAGTAATGCTATTCCATCTCGTTCTTTGGACTAATGACAAGATGATTCTTGAACCTCATAAAGGATGAAACTAAGGCTGCCTGTGTCATTTACATTAGAAGTGGTATTAATTCATGCAAAGCTTGCAAATTTTCTTTGCTGCGTTGTATTTCCTAATGACAACTGAAAAAGATGGCACAACAAAAATGCTACTTTGAGAAAAAGGCATCAAATAGTGATACTGGAAACAGGCACCTATGAAACTATACTCCTGGGTCACCATTTTAGGTAAGGAATTGTAATGTTCAAGGTTAAGTATTGTTTATGTATCATTCAACATATTGGATAGGTTATTGTTTGTGAGCATCATAATGGAACATTGAGTCCAACATTCTGCCTGATTTTCTCAGTGCTTTTTTTTTAGAAAATAATGTTTGTATATTAACATCAAACTACACAGGAACTTATTTGTTATCATTGCAGGAATTATGAGGTGAAATTTTTCTTAAGCAAATACTCCTACATTGTGGTAGTAGGAGCATGTGTACTGCTCCTACTACCTGCTCTTTTTTATCAAACATTCTGAATAACACAACATTTTCTCATTAGAAAAATCAAAATATATATCATTATCAAATTAAAGACTAAAAATGATGTTGAGTGTCTACTGAATTGTTCCCTTTAAGCAATCTGCTTATCAGATTTAACTTCCTTTTAAAAACAAGAATTAAATCAGGCATCAGGACCCTTACAGGTCATAGTTCTCTGAGATGACAAAGCAGCTGCTGATTTTAATTAGATTTGCAAGTCCTAAGCATTTCTGAAAATCAGCTAAGTGAGATTCTTATGAAAATACTTATTTTTTAAAATTATTTGATGGATGTCTAGTATAAAATATTTTAGCAATATTTTTGTTTGTTATGACAGCAGATCCATGATATGTTATGACAAGACAGCCAATATTATCATATTTGTTATGAAAAAACTCCAGAATTTCTAATAATATTTGATGATCACTGAAAGAATTCACAACTAACTGCTTTTAGCATTTTACTGCTTGTCTCCCAAGGCACAAATAGCTTTCCTGATTTCTGTGCAGATCCTTGTAGGGTGTGTACAAGCAAACACACTTCCGTATGTGTGGTTTTGGGGTTTTTTGGTAAATTCTCTTGATAACCAAAAGTAATGATATTCATTTTCTCAGGAATTAAACACATAGCAACTGGGCCAGAAGTGTGAATTTCTAGAATTAATTACAATGAAAATATTTTCATAAATATTAATTAATTCCTACTTTCTTTTCATGCAGGCTGAGATTTTCATAGCTGCCTACAGAAGTATCACTGTTGTTTGGCTTCTCTGAAGACTTCAATATCAACTAATTATCAAGCATCTCAGAGACAAGAAATCCCTGCTCTGAAATAAAATTTCTCAACCTTTTCAAGCTTTCTATCTGGGCTGCAGCTGCTAACCCAAACATCAATTTGTATCTTTAGATTACAAACTGAATTTAGATTCCTTTAGAACAAGGATTGTCTCTTTTGAGCAATAACATTACTTCCTGCTACCTCTCTCTCAGAACATAAAGAGTGGACTTGCTTCCAGCCACATTGGAATCTAACATACTGGACACACAGCACAAGAAAATGTCAGCCTCCCTACACTTTGTACGACATGCCATACTGAACCATTCAAGGATAGTTCAGGAAACAAATTCCCATTTCTCTGCAAGTCTAACTAGGCCAAGCACAATGTGTGCCAATGTGATTAGCTTGCTTCCATGCTATGGTGACATTATCAGCTTGTTTGGAACTACCTTTGCTACTTGGTGCTGTATTGCACTGTACTGGCCTACTACAGAGACGCTATCGAGAGGTGAGGAGCCAAAATGAGGCAGGGTTTAATAATTGCTCTATGATCCTGTGGTTTTTAAATAAGAGCTGCTACTGAGGCATAGCCTTGCAAGATATGAACAAGATAAGGTCCTCCACTGCCAAACAGCTCTCACTGATACAGTGTGGGTTTAATTTTTCAAATTGTAATCTTACTCTTTTTTAAGAGGGATGTGGCACACTACTGGCAATGTCTGTGTCTGGATGAGCAGGATTATTTCTGGTATTATACTTTTATTTCTTTCCCTTGATTGCTCCTTTCAACTTGTTTTGCATAGACAATTAAGGAGATGGCACTGATCTCAGCAGGTGGTCACCACCACCAATGGTTTATCTTGTGACACCATTCCTGAAAAGTTATTTCACTAGAAGTATTATGGTCCTGAAAATGTTTGCCAAATTTGGCTACCTCAAAGACTTTGATTTCTTTTTAATTTTCATTGATTAAATTTTCTGAGGAAACAAAAGTAAATTTTGGGAAACTTACTTCAAAAGCTTAATGATACTTCATTCTGTCCTTGACTTGTCTGTTTAGAATACTGATGAATGTTTTCTTATGTAGTCCATGAGAAACTGGACTGAAATCACTAACCATCAAATAATCTTCAGATGCAATCTTTAGGACCGCAGTTCTTTAATTAGATTGTAGGTCAAAGAATTTCTAGGCTATCAATATATTCTCAAATAATACTCTCACATAATTTGACTATCTAATTACCTACACTATACAAAATATTTATCAGGGATCACCAGATTTCTCAGTCTGTAATTCTTAAAGGTGGAATTAATTGTGCATGCTGATTCATTCAATCATTTCAGACTTAGCCAAAATTCATTGCAAGAAGGTTAATAAACATATTGTAATCAATCAGTAGCAGTGATACTCAGCATTGTTGTTAGACAGTCACATTTCTCCAAACACTGTTATAAATCCTGAGCTTGCTGCACAGACGCCATGACTGTGGATGATATGGTAGTTGTCTCTCAATCCATAATTTCAGCATAGCACCTGTACAAGATGATATTTGCCTAAATACTAAGTCATACCCTACTTAGGTGATGTTTCTACAATTTCAGATCATCTAGATTTCAGCTTAATAAAGTATACACTGTTGGTCTTACTAATTAAAAGTTGTAACTTTTACTGTGTACGAAAGTGCACAAAAGCTCAGGGCAAGGCTGAGATGAGTAACAGTGAAGCAGTACACAAATGTACAGCTGGAACACTTTCCAGTTTTGCAGGACATGCGTTTCTTTCACAAGTGACTTTCTGCCTACTAAGAACAAGGCACAGTCCTTAGCACAGCATGACTATGATGGAACAAACCAACCTGGATTACCTCTCTACTATAGTGGATATCACTGTGGAAACCAATATTCCAACCTACAAAGCGGAATTTTGCTACAATGCACCACAATTCTGTGGGAGTTGAAGACAATGAAAAAAAATTCATTTCACTGAAAGAAGGTGGGAAAACTTAGATAGATTGCATGTAAATTCTTGAATGGAAATAGTCATGACTCCAAGTTTCTAGCTCTGAATGTCTAGGAATAAAAATCCTTCCTGAGATCAAATATAACTTCCTTTTGTCATGCATTCATCACAGAGTTGATTGCTCTTTTCTGTACCAATGAAAATTTGCCAACCAAATATAAGCCAGGCCTTAGACATTCCTACCTTGCAAAATTTCTTCTGGCCCCTGGTTTAGCACATTGCTCTGCCAATCAGTTTACCTATGAAAAGTTTGTTAAATTCCAGGACCCCATTCAATCACATGTCATATGTTCGTATAAATATTATTTACCTCCCAACTAGTATTCCTATAACTCTTAAGTAATTTTTGTAATTCTACCTAAGAGTTATGAAGACAAGATATCAAAAAAAGTAGGGTGATTTTATGTTGAAGATGATCATCTGGCTTTCTTGAATATTAGTAGTGGGAACGTGTCCTTCAGTGCTTGAAAGCATAATGATTACATTATCATATATTATCAAATGCATCATTAATGTATTTCACCTGACCTGACAGAAGGAAGGGAAAGAAAAGTGCTCTGTTCACATTTTATAGCTTTGCTTAAATTTGCCCACTTTGAACACCACTCATAGGAATTATGGCTGTAAATTCTGTAATACAGATTTATAGAATTAGTAAATCTTAGATGTAAATCTTAGATACTTAGTATCTACAATGAATGACTAGTTTTAACATCTCTCTTAAAACAAAACATTTTCCTCATGCAATGGCACTTAATGAGGAGGGTAGCTGATTGTGAGTCTGGAGATATCCAGCATTCAGCCATTGCTCCCTTTCCACTGGCCATTTGAGCCCTCCTCACGGCTACCAATTAATTTTTGTACATTCAAGATGTTCCCACTGAAACAAATACTTAAAAATTACAGTTAAATCTAACAAAATGATTTTCAAATTTAGGGAAGACATAGCAAGAGACTGTGTTTATGAACCTGTGAGGAGAACATGCAGCTTAATTACCAGTTTCATTCAGGCCTGGTCCATAGGTTTGCTTAAGGAAGAGTTAAATAACTATGATTTTCTTACTAAAAGTAGTAGTTGCCCTGAGGTAATCCCATCTTCAGCATCTACATTGCTACTGTGTGGAAGCAACATGTTCCTGTACAGACAGGCAAATTTAAATTTGTTTATGTATTTTTATATGAATTCAAACTACTTTATATTTCCTTCTGATGTAAGCAGAGCCCATATCCCTGAGGCCTGTTCTGTGGCAGATCACAGATGATTTTCTATTTTTGCATGTCGTCTCTGTAGCAGTCCTAAAAATATTTCCTTTTCAACTGTGATCTGCAGGGAGTCACAGGTGAGGGGCTTCTTTACTTTTTTTGACTCTAGAGAAAGGGGAAGGTAAGGACAGAAAATCAGCTGTTTCAAGAATCCCTTCTCCATCTGTGTAGCTGTCACATGTCTTATACTTACATTTTCAGTTATTTTGGGCAGGCCATTGTTTTTTTTGATATGTTAGAATAAGACCTTAGCACAGTGATCCAGTGTGATTATGTATTCCATTCATGATTATGGGGGTGCCATAGACAATAAATGAAACCAATCCTATTTGTCATCAAATAATTAAATTGTTATATTACATAATAGTCTCACGTTTCCTTAGTTAAAATGACTGAAGACTGATGCTGTTGTGGTTTGAGATGGGAGTGTTTCACGGAAGTGATGAGCATTGGACATGCCTCTGTGAAATCACACATGTTAAAGTTGGGAAAAAACACGGGAACTTCCTTTTTCCCGTGGGAGGCAGTGAGGCAGGAGTCTGCCTGGCCCTTCCCAGCCGGGCCAGGCCTGGAGGCCCTGCCGGGGCTGGGCTGTGAAAGGAGCCAGCCTTGCTAACATTGGGCTGATCTCCACACCCCGCCCAGCCGAGCACGCCGGGCCCCCCCAGGAACAGCTCAGGGTCGGCATGGGGATTTTTACCCCGCGGAAGCTGCCAAAATCATGCAGCTGAGACTGAGTGGCCTCCCTGCAGCCGCAGTTCCCACGGCAGGGGTGACATGACCATCTGCAGGCCCTGGGCGGGATGTTAATCCCTTCAGTGCTCCAATCCTCTCTCCAGGGAGAGACAGACACCAGGTGAGAGCCAGTGTAGAGGAGCGACATGAGACATCGAGGTCAGTGAGGAAGAAGTCAAGCCCCAAATACGAGGGATGAGGAGATGCTGAAAACCTTTTGTGAGTTATGGGAAAAAAAGACTCTTTTTTCCTGTAGCACATGAGACTATTGTGGAGATGAAAAGTTCAAATTTGAGCAAGGGGTCTCCAGGCTGAAGTCAGCAGTTGATGCAATAGCTGTGATCCCATGAGAAGCTTGAACAGAGAAAGAGAGAAGATAAGATCCTGTGCCCCCAGGAGAGAAGAAGAAGACCTCTGTTGCCAGGGACGATCTTTTGAGATCGATAATGAGAACCTTCGCTCTTTTGAACAGCTCATCTTTAAAATAGTAACCCCAAGGTTGACATGGCCCATAAACACAGCTCTGGGAAGCCTGCGGAAATGGGAAGGGCTTCACGAAGCAGGCTTTCCCCAGGTGGGTGCTCATGAAGACATTGAAAGCCACAAGAGAACTGTTTTTCCTCTTGTGAAGAAGTTTTCCATAATGTAAACAAGAGGGACTTCTCTCCCTGAGAGAGCTGAAGAAAGACTATTTTATAGGTGGTGAACTGACTGGAAATTTTAGGTTTTGTTTCTTTACATTGACAGTGGGAAGGAAATGGTTGTGGGGGGAGGAGAAAGTGTCTGAAGGGTTTGTTTTGATTCTTACTTTTTTTTCCTTTTAGTTACTGTTAATAAAACTTTCTTTATATTTTCGTGAAGTTTTGAGCCTGTTTTGCCTTTCTCCTAATCCTGTCTCACAACAGAAAAGGAGTGTATTGGTGATTGGCCAGCACTGAAACCACCACACTCAGTGGTGCATTGATGAAATTCAAAACTGGGAAATTCTAAATTGGCAAACCAAAACCACTACAGATGCACTCTATCAAGACTTCGAAGTGTGATGGTACTGCTGCACTTTCTGATAATTTTTACTGGATTACAGGTTCCTGAGAGAAGAACAAAGGGGGTGCTACTTTAACTTCATCAGTATTTAAATGCTTCTTTTACAAAAGGAAAATATATTAATTCCATTTAAAATATGGTGTCAAATGTTGAAAATCATAGCCAAAAGCTGGGGGAAAAAATGCAGTGATAGTCCAGGACTGACTCTTATGCTCACAATTTATTTTAAATGTTTCCCTAGAGCTATTGTTTTCCCCATTACTCTTGCAGCTGTGGCATCAGGGGTGTCAGTGGACCTCAATGACTTGCACTGAATAAAGAGATCCTAGCAAGTTCAGAAGACATCATTCACAGTTACAGCTACAGCCCTCCTGTAGGAACCTCAGCTGTTCCTCCACAGGATCATTCAGAGCACTTTCACAGCTCAGCTTTGCCAATCCACACTCAAAATCACAGAATCATACTGGTTGGAAAAGACCTTTGAGGTCATCAATCCAGCCATAAACCTAACACTGCCAAGTCCACCAGCCTAATTCAACCTCTCTCTCCTGGTATTTAATGCCTTAATGTAGAAAAGATTGAAATGAAACAAGAAGGTTCCTCATGGAGTGGTGTACTATACTCAGTGCTTTAAAGAAACAGAGAATCATACCACAGATATGTTTAGCATATAAAAGTGTAAGGATCATCAGATGTTGCTTCCTTCATTCAGGCTTTATTTTAATTTATTTAGCATCCCTGTTAAAAATTCAAAGAGAAAGATATTAAATAGAATTAAAAGTGGTGGAATCTTCTATGAGGAGAACAACATAGACGTGAACGAGAGAAAAAAGCAACAGCAAAATGAAATTTTTAAAGTTTTAAACATTGTTAAAATGCATATTGTAGTTACAAATGTTCTTGTAATACATTTCTGAAAAAATCAACTCAGTCTCAGTAATATGAAACCTCCAAAAGGACTTCTTGTTCAATCTTGGAGCAATAGTGGAAAAGATTTCCTGGCATATAGGAATTACAGAAGAAGAATGAAGGGATGAGTGAAGAGAAAATGCCATACTGCAATTCATATATAGAATATTTTAATTGCAGATAATCACAGATTTTGAAATTTGTAAGTCAAGGAATTGTGCTCATTTCTGAGACAGAACTGAATATATTAACTGCCCTTGAAACAATATCAGTACTTGTGGGTCCTGTCCAACTCAGCATATTCTCTGATTCTGTGATGATAGTTGAGTTGGTGCATTACTAGCTTCTCCTTCTTCCCTCATTTCCCCCTCCCTGCTACCACTTCACAAAAAACCCAAACCAAACCAAATCACAAAAAAACCCCAAAGAAACCAGAAAACCTAAAAACAACAACAACAACAACAAAAACCCACAAAAATACCACCCCACCCAAAAAGCCCAAACCCAAAATCCATTTCTCAAATTAAAAAGAAACTTTATCCAGGCTAAACGTACACAAGATTTGTCAATCAGGCTTCTTTGCTCAGAAATGAAAATGTAAAGATGTGTAAACAACAAATAACCTCAAAAAGGAATCTCAAAAAAAAAATAGTTATCAAATATGCATTTGTTTATCACAGTCAAGTTTTATGATTCAAACCTTTTTCATATATATTTTATGAAGAGAATACCCATTGTGGTGGGAAAATTAAATGCATTTTGAAACTTCTATGTGACATTTATCTATCTGCTCTATCAGAAAAAAGTTGTCATATTCATTCAGACATATATTACTTTTTCAATTTCCTGTAAGTAATGTTTTTTAATGTTGTTTAGAGGGAGACCACAGGATTTCTCATTTCTCACAACAAAGACCATAATGCTTTAGAATTATGTTCATGAGTTTATACCAAAAAAAGTTGCACCATCTATTTTTTTTTTTTTTTTAAGAGATTAACAGTTTGTTCTTATCCATGATAACCATGGTTTTTGGGTTGTTGGGGTTTTTTTTGTTTGTTTGTTTTCCTTTTTTTTTAAGATACAGTCAGAGAGTGGTATGGTCTTTTTTTTCTTCTTTTGAAGAAGTTCATCATACAAAACACAAACTTTTGCAATTTTATGATGATTCAGGTTCTACTGTGAGCCACAAGAGAAAATAAAGAAAAAAAACCCACAAGTATAGAAACTCCTTGTTACATATCATCCCATCCAAGGGGATGATTTTGATAGAAAGTTCATATAAACCCAATGCTTTGAATAAACAGTGTTTTGAAGCATGCAAGATGAAAAGGTCATAGAGAAGAAACAGAAACCAATTAAGAGAGTTAATTGACAAGATGCTACAGCTGTCATGCAAAACAGTGGCTGCAGAGGTGAAAACTTCTTTCTCTGAGTTGCTATTAAAGTGACACTGCAGTGAAAAACTTTTATTGTATCCCGTAGGCTCAGTGCAAGTCCTATGGAAGATGTTGAAGTGCAGTGGGTCAAGTCCTGGGTAGAAAGGACACTTGTTTCTTATGGGGTTTCTTTAATAGTAAGGACCCCATCCACAATATAGAATAAAGCACACTTTGATGGTGAAAAATCAGGAGAATTCAATGAAAAATATTCAAATTGCATTTCTAAACAAATGCAGAACATTTGAATTCAAATTAGAAGATATGCCTCCCTTTCTAAGCATACATAATATCTAGGAGTAAAAACAAGTATTTTGGTAAAACTGGCAATAATTATGATGGTGTACTTTAGATTACTTTTTAGGACAGAAATTCTTAGAGGATAAGACTCTTTCAGGACATCTAATGGTTGGAGCTGCGCTGGACATTCATGTTGGTCTGTGGTCTGAAGATTTCGTGTATCCCTTTTCTGTACTAAGCAAAACAGCAGGGTAAAGGGCCAGAGAAATGTAAAAAGAAATCTGTCAAAAGGAGAGACATCTTCCCTCCTTCAACCGATTCAAACGGTTTTTTTAAACTAGGAGAACCTCAAAGATGTAAAGTCTTCATTTATGCACAACTGAATTTTAAATAACATCATCCTGCAGATGGAACACTTGATCTTACTTGAAAGAAAAGACATGCAACAGAAAGATCCTCCCCTTCACATTGCAAACCATCACTTAGCTGAAGTATCAGTAAAGTTAAGTATGTTTTAAATAATTCAGATAGATACCATTACCTTGGCCTCTATTTATTTGGGAAACACAAACAAGCAGGCAAGCAAAACAGGAATAAAGAGAAGAATTCCTCTAAAGTCATTAAAAAAATCAGGCAGGTCAGCCAGTTCTAAGATCATGTCCATCCTCAGCTGCTCCCAGGATCTACTCCACAAAACTACTGTGACTGCGATGGTGAGCTTAAGGATAACATTACCAAAAGGACTAAAGTATCATTAAAAATAACTACTGTGTGATATTGTAAGCATGGAATTGATGTAATGTTAGACACCTAACATTAGAAATCCAGTTGCAGACTGTCATCTACGATTCTCTCTATTTGATGTAGCGAGTGAAAAATCCCTGCAAGATAATTCATTGAAGCTTAAAATGCCTGCCTTAGATTGGTCTTATGTTTTACTTTTTGAGAGTGTCTATTTGTTTCAGTGATGACAGAAAACACTAAACAACTAGCTTAGATTGGATGCAGCCTAAGTTGCCTTTCATGTGGTTAAAATTAGGGAAAAGGAATTCAAATCAGGAGTCTAAAGAGACAGAGGACTCTGATGAGCAGTCAATTCTAAAATTGACCTACAGTCTCTTGACTATTTGGAAAACAAGTTGCCTTTTTACTGACCATCTCAATCTCAGCTGTACATAAAAGGAGGGTAAAATAATAAAAAAAAAATCCCTAAATGAAAATAAAATCATAGACACTTTTTCCAGAAATTAGTCTCAACTTTTCTTTTTTTCTTCTTTTGTGAGTTACTATTAAAATAAGACAAAGCTTTGAGAAGACCTCACTGGTTGAAAAGATGTTCAACACATGCACAGAATAAAATCTGTTTGACCATCCTTGTCTATTACAAATATAAACACAGAGATAGAGATTATTCCTTCAACTTGACTGGTAATATCTTGACACATTTCACTGGGGAGGGTATAACTTATACTACTCTTAAAAAGTAAGTTTAAAAAAAAGGTACAGCAATGACTGTGGACTGAAGATTTATTAGAAAGATTCCCTAACCATCTCTTGGAAGTAAAATTTCCATTCTGTGCAAACTCAGTGAGAAATTGCTTTCTTGACATGGTACTCATTTATCTCCCCTCACTCTGTATTCTTTGAGGTCTCCTTTAGCATCATTTGTTTGGTAGTATGAGGCCGATTTAAACATTTTTACATTTGTGCTCTTGCCAGAGACCACAGTGATTTAGTGAATCAGGAATGCATCATTCATGTTTGCTCCCTCTTTTCACTGCATATGATTTTAAGGAGAAATAAAAGGCAAGGGTACAACTTGCCACATTAAGTGCTCCTTAGGAGAGGTCCTTTCTATTGATGGATCAGGCTATGAGAATTTGAGCTCGACTCAGTAATATTTAACAGATACCTTTTTATTTGTATTCAGAAAAGAAGTCTTTCATTGTAGCATATTTACTTGTGATGTTTTTTTCTCATCATACAAGGTGTAATACATTGCTGGTTAAGGACTTTCATGTAAGCAAAGCTCTAAGTATCCATCATTATATATACAGAAGCTTGAACCTATCTGAACAGACAAATGCTTCTGTATATTACTAACAGTATTTTTAGGTCAGTAGTCTAATATTAAGATTTTAAATAATTACCCTAAGAAGTTGACAAAAAGCTTGTCAAGATTTTTTGTACTAATTTCCACGATTTCCCTTATACTCTTAAAAAACCAGCTTGTCATTGCAATTTCAGAACATATTCAATCAGGTCTTAGACTTCACAGACGAGAGTCAGGGCTTCCAATGCCTTTCTGTATCTGATTAACTGAAAATCAGTTAGTCTCTTTGGACCTTTGTGAACAAAAAATTAAATTCAAAATCTTATTTTTTCTAAGCAGTCATTAAATATTTAATCTCAGTCTCTGGGCAGATTTTTGTCTTGGCTGTTGTGGCAAAAATTCTCAGATGTGGTAGAGAAGAATGTGGTGCTTTTTGCTAATATCAATTATATGCTAATCTTATTCAAAGGTGATGAAATTATGATATATCTAACCTCTGTGTGCACCGGTTCTTAAACTTTCTGCTTTAGCTAAAGGAGTGTGTTTCGAGAATGAACATAACTGTTTTCAAATTCATGTGTCTACTTGACATCAAAGGTAGGTAAATGTCTCCTACCAGTGTCTGTACTTGAACAATAGGAGCAACAGCTGGGACATTTTGGTGCATCAGAGAAATGAGACACATTCTCCTGGGTATAAACAGACTAACCAGGAGAGCAGCATATAGATTTAAGCATATAGAGAGATGCATTGTAGTTGCTAATAATTTTGAGAGACTGTAAATACAAAACCCATACATCAGTATCTGTAGAATTAAAATTAAGAGATATACAATGCACATCCCAGAAGATATAATTTAAATACCTAAAAATGGAAGACACCTCCCAGCACTTTGGAGGGGTGTGGAGGTGATGTTCATCAATGTGACAGATGTCAGGAAACACGCAGACCATGCCATCCTGTGGGCATATGTTGGGAAACATTTTCCCTGCAATTCTATTAACAAACCTCAATTTCCTTGAACTTCTAATTCCTTCACTTCGATTTCTTGTGCAGAGCTATCAATAGTACCAGTCTACACAGTACCTGCTAGTAGTGAAAGGGTAGTGAAAGGGTAGTGAAAGTGTTAACATCCAATATCTTTTAACTCTCACTTCACAGTCATTCAAGAGTACTTACATTTTTTGTGGGAAATCGAATGCCTAGAAAAATACAGGCCTATTTTTATTCCTCATATATTAATATGGGGATTAAATTAATAGAATGCAAACAATTACGGCCTCTGTACAGTCATGATTGCACACATCTAAAATTACACTTGAGACAGATCTGAGCCAAAAAAGAGCAGCACATCATCTTCCATACCAAGAGGAGAAGTTTTAGTTTATTTTCATTTGTCACCAGAATAAAACATCCAATGACCCCAAAGAAAGAAGCATGACTCAAGAGGTAATCAAAATATTTATAATCTCATTTCCCTACTGGTACTTGTATCTCTTCTAAGGAGATGAACACTAATTTCCAGGTAAGCATACATTCACCTGAGTATGTGTATACATGCACACATACATGTGTTCATATAAGTGGGAAGCAATTCAGTTGAAAAGAATGTCGGTATCTGCTCTATTTGAAATGTTTTAGGATTTTGTCAGAATATGGCAATAAGACACAGAGGGAAGAACATTTTTCTGACCATGGGATGCTTAGAGTAGTATTGCGCCATGTCTGAAATGGGAGTAAAGACCTGTCTTTAACTAACTGAATCCCAGATACACAGTGAGGCAAAGAACTATTGTCAGGAAAAGAAAATGGTAGAGACAGAGGAAATAGAACAGGAACTGGAGAGCTGGATACGTTGGGGTGTCTGAGGATGTGTCACTGACATTGGCACCAGACACCTGCTCACCCATACTCTTGTTTCCACATGGGTTTATGCTTCCACTTATGGAAGAAACCAGAAAAGCAAAACCAGAACAAATGAGAACAAATTAAGGCCAATAAGTAGAACTGAGAAGGAAAGAAGAAGGAAATTTTAGCATGCCAAGTGGTGCTGATTCCCCCTCAAAGCTAGTACACTGCATGAGTCTGATACCATGTTTTTTCTTTGTCTATTTGTGTTATCAAATAAGACATAGCCAAATGAACAGCCTTCAAAGTAAGGAGTGGATTAGGCCTCTGGAGATGATGACTAACAAGTTAAAATTAAACTTCTTTTCAGTTGGGCTGCAGTGACCTATTTATACAATTTCTTTCTTGCTAGCTAGCTAGCTTTTTTTAACATTGCAAGGTGTACCTGGCCTCTCTCATCTCTCTCTAAACTGTCTCCCTGATGTCCTGATCACTCTCTGATCTATCTCTCTATTTGCTGGGTGAATGCTAATATGACATATCCAACCTCTAAAACAAACCATTTATTTTGAAACTTGGCTATGTCAGAGCATTTGATGCATCAAACATGAAAATGAATGTATATTTGGATATTGGGTACATCATGTCTTGATATTAAATTATCCCCTGAAAAGAGGATTGATTTTTAAACTGGCAGGATATACATATTGCTTTCTTGAATCTCTAGCATGAAGCTAGACATGTGGGGACTCAAGCAAAGGTTCTCTATGAAACAGAAACAGAGCTGCACAAGGGCTATGAGTGTTTTCTTTATATTAATAAATCCTTCCTTGCGCTTAAGGAAAGAGATTCTATCATTCTCTCCCATTATTATGTGACAATAATACGTTAGTCTTCTATGAGAGATACTTATCCTAGAGATAATATGTAACTAATGTGCAAAGAAGGAAGTTTAAATGGAAAGGTACTTTAAAAATCATATATATTTAATACATTGGCATAGATATTTCAAAGTTATTTCTTTTCCTTTTGATATCTGTGCCATTTGCATGTATACACACTGAAGCCTACCACTGTCAGCATCTGAAAAAAAAATTACAAACTGAGATATACTTTGGGAAAAATAGATCAAGTGTCCATGCACAATTAGGTGATTTTTTTCCTGCTTGAACTTTCCCTGTCACCGTTCACAGATCAACACATAGAAGAAGTCATAACACAATTCTTTGTAATAATCTAGATGCAAATCAGAAGACAGAGAATACTTCCTCTTACAGGACAATTCCAGCTCATTGTGCTATTTGGAAGCTTGTAGATCTGCATGCAGAAGTTATGGGTCTGCATCTGGCTGGTCATTACTATGAATGCTGCATGAATGTATTTCAGTTGATGGCTTACTACCAAATGAGTCAATCAAATATTTCTGTAATTTTCTCCTCATTATGTGAACACTGCTTGGGGAAGACATATTTCTTCTTTCTCGAATTCTTCAGAAGATATTTCTAAAATATCTGGACTTCTCATCCTGTCAGATTTCAAACAAATACTGATTGCACAGCAAACATGGGAGTACCAAATCTTTCCTCACCTGTATCTCTAAGACATACACATACAAATATCAAGACTGCAGCTCAATAAGAAAGACAACGGCCTTCATTTATGCATGGAGACTTGTAACTTTAAAAAATTCCAAACCTCACCAAAACAGCAGGAGTGCTCTATCATTGAATCAAGTACCAAAAATACTTAGCATTTTTTATTAATTGCACTTTTGACAGAGTGATATGGCTTTTTTTCCACTCTGCCCAAACAAGCACTTTTGCTTTTGCTTATTCTGATTATCAATGCCAATTGAAGCATATACTATATACAGGATAAGTTATATAAAATCTAAGTAAGACTAAGCACCATGTTACACAAAGAACTATGATCTGAGTTTTTCAGAAATGATGAGGCAGATTTAGAAAGATAACTCAAATTCTCTGATTTGGTCCACTATTGCCTCTGCTTTCCTACAGTTTCTCTATAACCTGCCCTGCATAGCACTCCCTCATAAGAAGTCCAGAATTAAGAATAGTTTTAGATTCCACTCTGATGCAAGTCTCATACTGGGGGATTTCCATCATCTCTGTTCAGACAATGATGTGGCCTCAAATTTTTCTCAACTTTGTCAACTCCTGAACTGATGCAATATTCCTGAGCACTTCCACTGTTTGGGAAACATCAGTAACATAGAAAGCCCTTTTCTTGGTACTACCTACATGCATCAACTCTATCCACTGCTTTGTTTACATAATCCTAAAGAGTTTTCAATATACTTAGGAAAACTTCAGTCTTTGCCTTCAAGTTCTTCTGTGGTTTGCTTCTCAGGAATCTAAATGGCTTGCTAAAGCTCATGGATAAAATCTATAACTACCAAATTCAGTCTTCTAGGATAACAAGAGTCAAACCTTCTCTGTGCACAGCAAAGTTTGCTCTAAGGGGAAGGCCAAGGACTTGGAATGGATTCCAACAGCAATTGATGAACATTCTTCTGTTATCTTCAGCTTCCCCACATTCTGCTGCAAAACCTAATACATTTCTTGTTGCCTGCCTTTCTCTGATGCAAATATAAGCAATATGCATCTCTAAGAAATCCCTTCATAAAGATTTTAAAATCCAAACAAAACCTAAAATTTAAAAGTCAAACAAAAAAAACCCAACAAAACCTCCTAACAAAGACAGGCAAAGCCAAATGCCCTTACCAAACATGCCATGTGCTATTCTACAAGTTTCTGCTGAGAGGAAGACCAATTTGTGACTATCACTAGTCATGTTTCTTAATGCTTTACTGGAAGGTGATAAGATATGATGATAAGAAGAGCAGTGTAAGAACCTCTGTAGAGCAGAAAGATTTCATTGACTGTGATGTATGTCACTGGTGATAACAACGAAAATTTTTCATGCTTATAACCACCTCATGATGCTAAGATGAACAGATTATGGAATGGTAGGTTCTTCTTTTTTTATTGGTTAGCTTTCATGAAAATGGTATTAAGGTTGAACTAGTAGTAAGTTTGGTTTTCTCCTCCATGCAAAAGTAATTAAGAAGGCAATGACAAAAGGACAGTTATGTCCAGTACTTCTGACTTGAAATAATTAATGTAAAATAGTAACATTTTCAAAAGTGCCTAAATGCTTCAGGCATTTAAAGGTCTCTTCAAAGCATATTTACTCCACGTACTACAGTGTGTGTTAGCAAGACCCCAGAGCTAATAACTAATGAACGAGATCCTGTGTCACCTTGTTGAGAAGCAGAATTAATTAGTCCAGCCATAACAACATTCTACCGAGAATTTCAGCTTCTTCAATCTGCTAGTACAGCACTGAGACATGCACATATAAATGAACTGTCTCTGGCAATTTGCTTGCAATGCTCTGTTACAGCACATAGACATGCCTTCAAGCACTCAGTCTCGTAACTCTGATTGAAGGAAACTCAGGCTTTTACAGGTGTGAAAGTTGCTTTTGAAAATAAGACTTGGGCACCTCTGAAAAGATCTATGTCCAAGACACAGTACCTTAGGCAGAAATCCAGGCAAGAGGCTACAGTCTGAAGTGTGAAATTTAGCACCAAAAGTAAGATTTGTTGCAAGTTAGATAAAAGAAATTTCAGTGGCTCTTCTGGATAGATGTGGATAATTTCCAAGCCTGATAGAAGTTTCATTACACAATTATCCTTTCCATTTTTCAGTGATCACTGCATAAAATAGATAAAAAAACTAGTCAGCTCTTGGTTTAAGTTAGACTCACTCTGCCTCAGTCCATTTCCACTTCATGAAATTACCAATTTGCATGACTGGAGAGCTTAGTCCCTGCATTTTTACATTTATGCCGCTGTGGATACAACTGATATGAGAGAACGAACACAGCAAAAGAAAGACACAGTCAGCAAAAATATGTTAACAGAATTATTTGTCTTTTGATTCAAATTCACATGGGAGATAATTAAACAAACACCCTCCTCCATGTATAGCTGTGGGGAGGGAAACCAATGAAAAAAAAAAATCTTCTCTTACAACAGACATTTTCTCTTTTTGCTTTTCTTCCTGCAAATGGCAAAAGCGCATGTTATTCAGCACAGTGAAACTTTGAGGGGGAAAACAGAGTCAGACTCCACCTGGCAGAAATTCAACACATTATTATGAAGGTCTGTCAAAACAGATTCTCCAGGTAAAGGGTTTTCCAAGGAATGCTCTTAAATGCTAGTATTATTAGACTATTACAATCCCTCTCTCTAGCATCTCCCTCAAAATGTGTCTCTTTTAATTTCTTAGGCTTCTAATGAAATATCCATAATATATGCAATTCTGATACCACCAGCTCAGATTTCTTTAGGTCTTAGCCCTAGGAAGATACTGTTAGCAGTCACTACTTAAACAATTATTGTCAATAATTTTATGAATATTTGGATGTTGTGAGGGTTACCATGAATTAAAGCTGCATAGCTGAAAGAGATCTAGAAGTGATAACAAGAAAAAGAAAAGAAGGTTAAGAGATAAGGCTCTTAACCTTAAGAGAGAATGGACATTGAACACCTGAAGAACTGTATGACTTGTACATACTCAGGAGGACTCTAAGATTATTACATATTACAGGACTTTGAGCCTCCTAGAACTTCTGGAAGAGTTACAAAACAAAATGGAAGAATTCTTTCTGGAAGAATTAGAACAAAAAACCCCAACAAACAATCAACATCCTCCTTTTATGTGTAAGAGGAGTCAAAACTTGCTGTCCCAGTGGTAGCCGCCAATTTTCTTGGCTAGTGTTGAAAAGCACACTAGATCAGAAGTCTCTATGTATTTCTTGGACATGACTGCTCTTTCCTCTGAACATTAAACTGTGGATATTGAAAAGTTCTTACATCCATGGCTCTAGAGAACTGAAAGTCTTCTAAGCAACTTAGTGTATACATACTCATTCGCTCATCATAGCATACTCTACCAGAAGGAAAATGGAGGAAAAATTGTGGAGTTGAGCAAGACTAACAGGAAAAAAACCCCTGCAAAACCCCCACAAAACTCAAAACAAACAAACAAACAAAAAACCCCAACAAGGAATAAACCCTACCCAATGTATTAGTCCGTTTGGTTTTATTTATGCATACTATACTATTGTCCCTTAATACATACTACAGGGATTTAATAGAAATGGTTTAAACCCCTGTAAAGGTATACATTTCAGTATTGGAATATCTTATTTCTATTTAGCTGAAACAAAACTGAAACAAAAAGTTAATAACTAACTAACATTCTGGCTTTCCACTGTTTTTTTCTTACCTGTTTAACTAAACTGCATTAAAATGTGCCTTAGATTTTAAAAGAGTATTTTCTTTTGGAATGCGGATAGCCCCAACTGAACATCATCAGAATAGAAACAAAATGCTACAAACACCTTTTTTCACACCCATTTTATAATGACCTCACTCCCCAAAAGAAGGTAATGGCCTTGTCTATGTGAACAAAGAGGTCCTAGTACTCTGGCCTATTGAATATTTTCCAGACTGTGGCCTTGGCCACTTAAGTTAAGACAGCTGCTCTGCTTAGAATCATGAACTTAGTTTTCAAATAACTGTTCTCATTTCAGAAAAAAAGTAGTTACAGAAAACAGTGAAAATAATAGTACCTACATGTAGACATGTAATAGTTGGGAAGACAGAAATTTCCTTTACCGTAAAAGATATTTCAGCACTTTCCAAGCCAGTCCACAATGAGGACAATGTTATTTTTTAAAAATCCTATCCCTGTTGTTATTGCACATGACATATTACATTGTACTGTACAGTGTGTGGTGATGAGAAATTCCCTGCCTATTTAATTGTGATCCTTCAATGAATTTGAAAGGGAGCACTTTATTTCCATTTCTTTAATTTACTAGTTCTTTAGCTGATGATTTTCTTAACTCTTGTATTTGAGAACTGATGCTTAACAAAAAAAAAGGGGAAGAAAAAAAAGGCCCTTGGCAGTATTGTGAAGGCCTGGAACTGAATAATGCACTTTAATAATGAGGAATAGAGCTATGGCTTTTGCTGATGGCTGTGACCGGCTCTGTGACCTGATTATGTCGCAGAGTGTCAGCAGCTGAGACACTACAAAAGGGAGCGCATCCCATCAAATCTATCTCCATTGTAATCACTCGCACTGCTGAGAGGCTTGTTAGGAGCAGGGAATCCATCAGGCCTCATTAGCACCGTTTACCATCAAGAAGCTCAAAGAGCAAATGTGTAGCCTCTCATCAGAATAATGAGAACCAAAATACTCCTATTATCTAATAGGATCAACAATGCCTCTCTCTCTAGTTTCCTGAGCTACTTGTGGACTACAACACTCAAAAATTAGTTATTTTTTTGTTAAGTATCAGCGTGGAGCTGTCCTTAAGATTTTTCTTATATAGAAGGTTTTCGTATCTAAAGAGCAAGGCATGGGCACGATGAAGCCTGAGTTACTTCAGGGACATTCTTAGATTATAATGAAACAATCCCAATTAATTCACTGTTCAATTAAAGTGTGGACAATACAATTACACCATATATACTTAGATTTCCTTTTTAATCTCCCAGGAAACAAAATATTGCCCTCTTTTACTTAGATTTCCTTTTTAATCTCCCAGGAAACAAAATATTGCCCTCTTTATCCATAAGGCAGTTCATCACGCCAACTCTTATCATGCTACTCTTTTCTTTTATGGTAAAAGGTTATTTTGCAACTGCTGAATTTAGTGGTATTTTTCTCCTGTTAGACAACTCCCATCTTTCCAAAAGATTACTAAACTTACTCAGTACCCACAGTTAAAATGTATTTGATTCTGCTGAAGTCAAGAGACATATACAAATGCAACTGATGATAATTAAGAAACCATTTTCATCAACCTTGCTTTTGTATTTCTGTGGCTCATTTCCTTACAAATATTATGACAACCACTAAAGCACACATTTCACATGCTTAATAAACATAGCAAAACCAACACAAAACTCCTAATTTTTTATTTAGTTTGCAAAACCAGCATAAAAAAAGAGGTATGTTGGGTTATTAAACCTCTGAAGAATCCAAGGGCAGCAATGGCACTAGGGTCCTACTGTAAGGCAGGCTGAAGCTGAATAGGTAGACAGTCTCTCTTTGAAATCTACTGACAGGGTACAATCTGGCAAATCTGCTGCCCTGGCCTTTAAATTTAAGATATGAAAGCCCAGTGCTGCAAACACTTCCTGGAAAGTGCTGAGGGCAAACAGAATGCAAGCAGTGTTACATGGGCCAATAGCTCTTCATAATATGCCTCTGAAAATGAAAATTTGATTTAGAGTCCTCTACCTGTACTATATCAAATTAATCAGGTGATCTAATGATATTGGTTCAAAGGATTAGATCTCTTGGCTTGGTCTTGGGAAGCTCTGGTGTTACAGTTCATATTGCTGTCCAAAGCAAAAGATGAAAAATAAATAAACATGCCAGAACTGTGAATTCATAATTAAATAAATTAAAAATAATTATATAAATTATTGTCAATATGTTTTTTTTTTTTCACTGTAATTGTAAGAACTCCTAGACTATTGGGAATTAAGGCCATGCCATATGTCATTTAAAGGATCATTTCCCTTAAATTTGCCATAGGATCTTGGATTTGACCTAGAGCTTAATGTCTCCAGGGATTACTGATCACCATATATTTAGCTAGACAGATGGACATTTACAAGACCTGAATTTCTGTAACAGAAACAGTGTGTAATTACAAGGATTGCACGTACCAATATTCTAGTAACTCATTCAGCTTGATATTTTCAGGAGTGAATTTTGCATATCATGCTTGTAATTCCTTGAAAGGGGCAATTTTGTGATTCCTTGAAAGGGGCAATTTTTGAAGGGCAGATTCTTAACATGTGGTGCAAATCTGGCTCTTTAGTGGCTCTGAGCAGATTATTCAGAAATGGGCATTTCAAATTACTATTCGTTTATGCTCCCAGTTTTGAAGAAACATCTTGTAGTTCTTGGTTAGGTGCTATAATTCTATTAATTTGAAGGGAATGTAATTTAATTTCTGGAATGTAGATAAATTATACTGAATAGTCCTGTTTTAAGGCAGCCTGAGAAGTGGTCTCTAAGTAATATGAGTTAATGCTGAATATTATAAAAGTGTGCTATATTACATACTTACTATCAATATTTATCTATATTGTGGCAAGGTCTGCCGTACTGATTATAAACCAAGGAACATTTGCAAAAACAAGTAATAAAAAGATAACCCTTATTTAAAAGACCTAGGCAGATAGCTAGATGCTGTAATTTTATTCCAACAATTGGGAAGATTCTTCCTTTCCTTTCTCTTTCTCCACAACCTGTAGAATTATTCGACTTTATATTATGTCTGGAATAAACAGACTCTGCCTGAGTGAAACTTTCATTCAGTGATATCTTCTTAGTAGTGTTTTCTTTTAAGGATACAATGAATGGTCGCACATAGATTAAGTTTTTGGTGGAGAACATGTAAAGGAAAAGCTATAAAGAAAGTAGTCTACATTCATAACTTCAGCTCTTACGGTGAACATCTTTGGTGTCAAGTGCCTCATATGTAAGTGGTGACTGTGAACCATTTCTGGAGCACAGAGGAGATAGAAACGTGCAGGCTTCTAGGCTGGAGTTGATCTGACTATGAGTTATAGGTATTATAATCAACTTTTCTCCCAAACCAATACCCCATCCCTCCAGAAATCTTAATAGGCTTTTGAGAGCCTCCATTTAAAGCTGGCTGCATAAAATGATCCTTTGATGAAAAGGGATTGAAACAAGGGTTAAAGTAGACATTGAAAGGTTATTGTAGAGGGCACACTGTTCATACAATCCTCCTTTAATATGTGTGGTGTGCACCTGCGATAAGATGATTCATTAGATAAGGCCTCACTTTGACAAGCTCCATCGTTCAACCCTCGGGGTAGTGATGGAACAATTCTGCACCCACACAGTAAATATAACAAGGTCAGCATTTTTTTTTCCTGGGACTTGGATGGTGATAGTGAAGCTCAGGAAGCATCTTTGTTGATGTGTCCTATTAAAAAAAACAGGGGAGGTCCTATAAAGGGTTGAATTTTATTTTTTAATGGGCCAAAATAAAAACCCCCACACTTGTTCTAATTAATTTTTTTTTCTAGCAGAAAATTATCAGGAGAAAAACTGCCATTCGTTTTTTTTCTCCTCACTAGTAAACAGTAAGAGTAGAAACTAAACTTTAGATTCACACATCATCCAAGCTGCATCCTTTCAATAAATGTTTTTCAGGCCCTAACATCCACATAAGCACTGTGGGTACCACTGTATGCCCAATTTGTAGAATTTAGAATAATGACATTCAAATTACTCAGCTACCAGTTATAGATGACAGATTTGTTGCAGAGAAACAAACCATTGTATTAATTTTAGTCTTAATAAATGCAATAAAGAATGTAAGTGGTCACAATCTGAAAGCCACTTAAATATGGTGTATCAAAGGAATTATTTATATATATATGGATTCAGATGTGTATGTTTCTGCATCATACTAAGATTAAATTGAAATAGTTTTAACAAATAAACCGCTCCAAAATATAAGTAATGGACAGTCTCTCTCTGAGACACACTAACTCTTAAACAACGTTGACGTTCTTGTTTGGGAAATTTTCTTTAAGCCAAAATAATCTTCCAAATTTGCATTTACAGGCTGGCATATTCATTGCAAATTGCTTAACACAATTAATAAACAAATAAGGAAACCACTCAGATAACGCAATCCCTGATACTTCATTACAATTTATTTTCCTTTACTAGAAATGCCTTTAATGCCTTTTAAGAAATGACATAATACAAAAATGCCATAGAAATGCAAAAAAGTCAATCATAGTACCACTTCAGTAAAGGAGTCTCTTGTTAGGCATATGTAAGTGGAAGAAGACAGATGGTATGTTTGTCAAAAATCACAAGGTTGCTGGACTTTTAAAATACCATGGTATTGCACTACTGTGATATTTTTAAAGGGATGAAAGAAAATAAAACCTTTAGTCTTTTCTAGCTTGAAAACACTCTTTAAGAGTGCCTAACTTCCCCATTGCTCAGACTTTCCATTTCTTACCTTGTCTGGCAAATCAATATTTATTTATCTTCAACATGTGCACTTTTAAATTGCTGTCATACAAGCGGAACTGATTTTTGTCCTAAGATCAGCCTGCCTTCAGAATTCACTGTTTGCTCCATCTTCTACTCACCTGTCCTTGTGCATTAGTGACGAGTTGGCCTGTGACCCCCTGAAGACTGGAGAGGGCATTTCCAAAGGCCTGGGAGTTTGCTATTGAGCCCATGGCTGCTGCTGCTGCAGCTGCTGCTGCTTGACTTGCTAGTGGATTATTAACCAGCTGAAAATAAAGAAATAAAATATCATGATAAAACCCATGATAAACATATAATACTAATCGGATAACATAAAAGTGATAATACAGTAACGTTTATGTTATTTTAATGGTTTTTACCCACTTAATTGTGTGTAAAGAAATGTCTGCTCTAAGAGCTCAAGTTTGAGAGGTTCTTACTTCTGAGGCTTTGAAAATGAATAGTTTTAAAAAAGGAAGAAGAAATTCCATGTTGATGTTGAAGAATAAAATTCCATTTTTTAACCCTATCTCTCTTTTTAAAAATGATGTTATGCTTGATGTGTTTCTTTAGGCTCAAGTTGCTAATGTCACAGGTGTAGCAGATTGAAGAGCTGTAAAGAGCAATCAGTTAAAGATTAGCACTTGACTTGACTGGGAGTGGAATGTTTACTTGGGCATATCCAGAACAGAAACTATTTTACTGATGACCCCAAAGCCAAGAAAAATCTGCAAATCCTTTTAATTTTTATCATTAAATAATTGGTCTCAATATCTAGATAAATCACAATAGAAGACTCAACCTTTTAAGCGAGGTCAGTAGATATCAACTAAAAATTCAAAATTCATTTGCAAAATACGATACTAAGCAACATGCTGCTTCTCAAAAGTGAATGATTAGTTCCAGGACTGATAAATTTTCAGGAAATAATTTGTATTGCCTGCTTTAGTCAATTCTACCTGAACGCTCCATAGAAAGCATTGAGCATGGTCATGGCTTTCACCTTAGGAGACTAGGGGAATCCCACAGAGGAACACTCCTATGAACTCCTGTGTTAATCAAGCATATAAAGTGTGTATTCCTCTGTCAGAATTAAAAGTTGTCTTAGACATGGCTTTTCCACTGGATTATTATGAAGTTTCTATTTTCTTATCCTTTTCTGAGAAAGGACAAACCTTGAACCAAGCACACATGGATGACTATTAGAAAAGGCTGTGAACTATCTGGGGTTCGATGAGAGATTTCTGGAGACAGGGAAGCTCTTTGGACACATGGTTTATTGTTCGTGGGGACAGCCAACTTGACCAGCACTGGCTGAAGCGTGGTTCTAAGGGGCTGAACTTCCTTTTACAATCCCATTTATTCCCTTCTATGCTGAATACTCTGGTTAGCACCAACTAACCAGTACAGGATACAAAACCTACAGAATTTACATACAGCCTATGAGAACTATTATATTACCATACTAAAAACCTGGAAAACCCACCCTTTCCCCTATCACCTGGCAGGGCCCAACCCCTTATCCCTTTGTCTGGGGAGCAGTATTGTTCAATTATCAGGGGCCTGGTCTTCAGATAACTTAATCACCGTCTTCCCGCTTCGCATTCTATAGCTCAAATCTTGCTTTTAACTCTATCTCTTCTGCAGGTTTTACATTCTTAAAATCTTTCACCAATAAACCATCTCTGCAGGGCCTTCCTGCATCATCCTCCCCAACAGAGGACAGTAAAAAAAAAAAACATTGGGAAGCATCATCACTTGGACTGCTGTCTTTAGAGCAATCAAACTGAGTTCAAGATGCAGAAAACACATTTTAGAGTGGCTTTGCCTCCTAAGAATCATTGCATTATAGCAGAGCTTGGGAAATAGACATTAGCAGGGTAGAGCAGTCAGAAGTTGGAGGGACAGAACATCTAGGGACGTCTTTTCTTAGACTGAGATGAAAATGCTAGAGCTAACTCAGAAAAGCTTTATGTTTGAGCTGAAATTAATAGAACTTCTAAGTCCTAAGATGATGAGTAAATTATCTATCTTTTAAAAATGGAG
Source organism: Dicaeum eximium (assembly GCA_013396995.1). Taxonomy (NCBI): domain Eukaryota; kingdom Metazoa; phylum Chordata; class Aves; order Passeriformes; family Dicaeidae; genus Dicaeum; species Dicaeum eximium. The sequence continues at coordinate 230,383 of VWZP01007197.1, forward strand.
AGTCACAAGCAGCAGTAAGAGATATACTCCATAAACAGGCTCTGCTTCAAAATAGGTTATAAAAAATTAATCAGTGATTAGTAGATGTTTTAAGCATGTTACAGATATGAGTAGTGTGTATGTTATAGACATTTAGAAGCCCATCAATAGAAGATGTCAGATATGGTTATAATCTATGTTTATAAGAAACCTACTTGTCTGTTGGACATTGCAAAATCTACAATTGATTGGTCATACATTAAAACATCTATTAATCATTCATTAGCCTCTCATGAAGTATTTATAAATGCAACCTTGATATAAAGTGTTGCTTAAAGGGGCGCCTTGAGCATATCCAATCCCTCTAGAAATTGTAAAGTAAATAATTAAGTAAAGATTAGTAGCAATGCCAGACAAAAAAGATGACATTGTTTGGAGGAAATATTTTTATTTGGAAAAAATTGTTACACAAATCTCTAAAAGCAGTTCACAGCATCCCATGGCAAGAAAATCAAGCAGGAATAAAAAACAAAAGGGGGAAACTGCAATGCGTGCTTGATTAGCAGTCCTGACAAACTGAGCTGTGAAGAGAACTGAGACCAGTACAATGACCAAAGTGAAACTCAGTCCCTGAATGCAGATGGCAAGAAATTCCACTGACTGTACAAAGGTGTGAGTGCAAAGGTAGCTGATGCACTCTTCAGTGATTTGGGTGGTGGTGCCTTAGCACGGCAGTGTAATGCCAGAGAACAATATAAGTAAATTGGTTGTTTTTCTGCTCAAAACAGTGTCATTTCTTTATTGTTCCAATCAAAAGTTAACAAACACTGCCTTTTATTCACAGCACTTTGTTGGCAGCACTGGGACGTGAAGAAATTCCCTTATAGATGTAAATACTTGGAGAAGGAAGAGGCAGCAGCAAGAGTGTAAGACTTTCAGAAAAGGCCTTCTACAATCTTATTAGCAACCCAAAAATGACTGAACCTCTGATCCTACAACATCTGACTGCAGATATAAATTACAATCTTTGGACAGTTACCCAAAATCAGCTAATAAACTACACTTGCTGCTATATTCAGGGCTTCAGAGGTGTGTAAGGACAGCTGCTTCGGAAACATAAATAAGCTTGTGCATCTGGAAACTACAAAGGGTTAAAACCTTCTAAAAATCAGAGTATCACCTTCTAGAATCTCTTTTCCATTTTTCTTGCACCAGTTTTCAAAAAATGTGCGTTTTCAAATACAACAATAAAATTTAATTACAACAAACCCTGGAGACACGCAGGATTGCTTTTAGTTACATCACGGAGATAAGCTACTTATTAAAAATGACGGCAGAGGCCGTGATATGCATAGGTACCCTGCATAGTACCATGTATCAGGAAAAAATACAGGGAATGGGCCAAATTGTTGGGTAAGAGACTTCAAAGTGCATATGAAACTACCCCTATCTATTCATAAGTCTGATTAAAAAGGAGAGGATGCATTTTTCTTTGAGTGCGCTGTGGAGCTGTTGACTGCAAGTTACACTCTATTCAATTGACCCCTTTTATCTTGTGTGCAAACTGGGGATGAAGAAATACATCTCATTTCATTATACCTGGACACCAAGATAACACATTGAATCTTCCTTTTATTTAAAAAATGAGATCTCTAACTTGAGAGGTTTATGCAATTTCTCAGTGGAGGCTGGATCTCTAAGAATACATGTTGGAAATGTTGGAAATATATTGTGAAAAATCCCACAAAGGGCTCTTCCTGTTTTGTTTCTGTATTCAAATTTGGAAGGCTGAGATATTTGGAGCTGTTGATTCCGGTGCTCAAATCTCTCCTCCAACTCAAAACACCAGCGGTAACAGCAGGTAATAGTAATCTTTGTTTAAAGTGACAGGCTAACCCTCTCAATGACGCCTCTGCTAATGACATGATTATATGAGGAAGCAGTTTTAGTACATTTTTCTGAATTCCCAAAGCTTAACTATTAAAGGTAAAATACATGAAAATTGTCTACTTTAAGTCAGTAAAAGCAGAAGACATTCCAGTACAGCAAACAGAATTCACACAAATAAAACTAATCTGAGAAATTCTGGTGGATGAAAGAGGCACTATTTACAGGATCCTGAAACTGTGCCATGAGAAGTGAGAGTTTCTATGATTAAGACATAGTCTTCAAAAAAACCAAATTGAAAAAAAGTGTTAGACTCAATGCTGCAAGCAGCTTTCTTGAGAGACATAAATATTTTTTCTTTTGGAATAATACCATCTCCCTCTTTATTTTGAAAACTAACTTAGTATTTTACTGAACTTGCTGTAAAACCTGATCAGGCATTCATCTATTGTTGAATACAAGATCAGACTTGAAAACCCACACAGTAATTTTACTTTCCTTTGTAAAAGGCACATCCTACTGAACTTTCAGTCTCCTGGTCTGGAAATCAAAGAGCCAGTTTTAGTCATTACAATTATCATTCAATCAACAAATACAAAGGAAAAACCAAATAGTTTTACCAGTGAAAAGTCAAGACATTTCAGGATGCCAGAGCATCACATGAAAAAATGGGCATGTAACCTGAAAGGTAAAGTCACTTTACGCAGTGCCAGAATATAGATCTTGTGTGTTTTCTAAAGCACTTGTAGAGGAGGCTGAGGATAGACATGCTGCTATCTGAATGCATCAATGGAGAATATGAAGGACATACTGCGGACTAACTTCAGTCATAACTTCATTTTGTAAAACAATATTAGTGTTTTTCAGGAAGACTGTTAAAAATCACATTTCTGGGTATCTCCTAGAGATAAAATTAGTGTAGAAAAGTATTACATTTGATTAGGGACCAACAGATCCTCAGTCTCTTATGTTCTCCGACAAAGTCTTCTGTAGGGAGCATCACACTACTAGATTAGCTGCCAAGATTATTTGCTTAAACCAATGTTTTTCAAGGGAAAACAAATATCTCTAACAGTTGAGAGGAATTCAGCAATGGCTCTCAGTCAGAAACACATGACATTTTTCTTTTCTGCCCATAATGAGTGAAAATTTTATTCAGAGAAATGAAATTTTTTATCAGCATGGCATGTACTTTTGTAGGAATTTTTAGACAAGAATCTATCTGAATTTTATTGTGTTTAGCTGATAAGAAAATTACAGGTTAGAATATAGTGGGATTTATTCCCATTTTTTCTATGTGGCTCGTGAGATAAAGTCTGGGTAGTAGTCACTGGACCTTAGAGAAAAAGACTGTTTCATACTGAGCACAGGCTCCTGAGGATATTCTGATACCTTTTTTGTTACAGTGACTAGCATTATCATCTGTATTGGGTGTGGATGGAAAGGTTTTGGTAGTGGAGCAGCTGCAGAGGAGGAGGATAAAAAACCAGAGTGAACAAAACAAAGGGAACAGCAAAGTCAGAGAAAGGAGAAGCAGTTGTCTCACAGCAGTGAAAGTGTCCCCACTGTAGCCCTTGGAGGATCCTAGAGTAGGAAAATGGATATTTCCTGATGAGAACTGTGATCCGTGGAGTGCCCATGCAGGAGCAGGGGAAAGATGTGAAGAGAAAGGAGCAAGAGAGGGGAACTCTTAAGGACTGACTATAGCTCCCCATTGAGATTGGGTAGAGAAGTCAGGAGTGAAGGAGTGAGGTCTGGGAGAGTGGGGAGAAAAGATGTTTTAATACTTGTCTTTGTTTCTCACTTAATTGGCACTATATTGAAGTTAATTACCCGCAAGTTGAATCTGCTTTGCCTTCAACACTGATTGGCAAGCAGTCCATCTTGAGCCATGAGCTTTCTCACCCTGCTTCCTCCCCCATCCCAGTGAGGCAGTCACTGAGTGGCTGGCTGGGTGTTGCTACACCACTGCATGACAGTAACTGGAAACCATCTCTAGCAACAGCAATACTCAAGTATTTCCAATACCTTGATGACATAGAAGCAGGGCATTTCAACCTAGATACCCCTACGCTTGGTTTCTAAACATGAGTGAATTGAGACAGAAAGGAGGTTTTCCTGAAAGTCCCCATTAGCTCTTCTGGCAAATTCTTTACACAGTGTCAATGCTTATATAACAAATTGTTTTCAATACATATATACACCTAGTATCAGTTGATAGCTCCCTGAACTTACATAAAATCTCATGGTCCCCAAAAGAATTTTAAAAAAGACATTGGAAAAACTGCCTCAATTGAATCCTGGGAAAGCACATAGATACAACAGCAGTAAGTACAAGACAAATTGATCATGATAATCAACAAGATCACCACTTAGCACTTATACAGAATTGTGGTAGGTGAGCTCTATCAATTTAATTTATTTTTAGGATTTTAAGTAAAAATAAGTCCCATTTTGAAATATCCTGTGAACATGCAGATCCCAAGAAAGTCAAGAGAGAGTACACAGGTAACTGTGCTGGTTTTGCACCATGGAAGTGATTTTTAAGAGACGCTCCTAGCAGTTTCCTCTGTGTCTGACAAAAATACAATCAGTAATTAGCTTTGAGAATTGACAATCTGTTAAACCACTGAGAAAGCTGATACGCCTTTGTGAACACCCATGTTAAAAATGGAAAATCCCAGAAATTCTCCCTTCTCTTTCCCGGCCTGAGAGCAGGTAGCACGGCTGGCCTGGCTCCTGACACCCAAGTTGTCCCCCAGCCCAGCCGCGGCTACAAACCCAGCCAGAGTCCCACGACCATCTGCAGGTCCCGGGCAAGATACCAACTCTTTGCAGACCTTCAATCCTCCCTCGGGTGAGAGAAAAGGATAGAGTGAGAACACACAGAGAAACAACATGAAGACGACAAAGTCAGTGAAGAGAATGTCAAGTCTCAGATGGGAGGGATGAGGAGATGCCTTAATCTTAAACCGAAATCCTCTCATAAAGTTGTAGAGATGAATATAATTGTTGCGGGTTGGGTTGAGTTTTTTGTTTGTTTGTTTGTTTTCCTTTCTTGTTTTCTCCTTATCTCCTGTAGAATTTCTTCCCATTGAGTTGCTAATGGCAACTGATGGCTTGAGGGTGTGGGGGAGACACCAACTCCTTTGGTTTTTGGGGGAAGTTTCTCTCGAGGGGGGCTCGGAGATACCGGGAGATTTGGGCTGGGGGCAGTTCCCAGCTTGCTGTCGCTCTCCTGCCATCGGAGGGGATGCAGGCTGTGGAGGGAATTTGCCACCACTACGACACTCTGTCCCTGCTGCCTTCTCCTACCACCACTGTGACCCAGCGGGGAACCTTTCCTCTGCCGCTGGGCCTTGCATTCCACTACCCTGCCAGGACATGCCGCACGTTCCAGCTATCTGCCATGGAGTTTTGGGACATTCTTGTTCACTGCCCTGGGATTTATGCTCATTCCTGCTGTTTCTAGCCTGCTGCTTCCCAGAGTCCTGCTGAGGGCACCGGGGTCGCTGCCCCAGGGGTTTGTGAGGCGAGGCCTCTCTTCCATCCCTTCCCGTCTGGGCCCAGCCGCCATCGCCACGCGCTGCCCGAGCCCGCGCCGGAGCGCCCCCTGCAGCCCCGTGGGGATCAGCGCACCTGCCCCGAGCACCGGGAGCTGCAGCGCCCCTGCCGGCCGTGCCCGGAACTGCAGCGCGGGGAAAGCGCCGCAGCCGAGCGGCGTCGCTGGGCCCGGGCTCTGTTCGGGGTCAGTGCCGCAGCTGCCGGTGTTTGTTTGCTTTATTATACATACTGCTAGTAAAGAACTGCTATTCCTATTCCCATGTCTGTGCCTGAGAGCCCATTAATTTTAAAATTATAATAATTCGAAGGGAGGGGGTTTACATTCTCCGAGGGAGGCTTTTCTGCCTTCCCTAGCAGACACCTGTAAACAAAGACAGGTTTGGTGCCCAAATGTGGGGCCTGAGAGCATCGAGAGAAAAAGGGTGAAAAAGAATAACAGTTCTTGAGTAACACAATTTATGCATTGCTGGATATAGAAACCTCGTTAAGTGTCCCCATGTGGTCTAGGTTACCCTGGTTTGCGTGGCACATGGCTACATTTCACCCATTTAGGAGCCCTTTTCTAAACATGGGTCTTGTAACTAAGGCTACTGTGGCTGCTATCCACTTTGTTTTATGGATTGATATGGTGAGGAATTCATGGATTTTTAATTTCCTATGGACGGTGGGCGCACGGATTCAGAGCTATCACACATTAAATGTATGTTTTTGGGGTTACTTTAATAATGGTATCTACTGTGAGCAAATGATACCAGGGGAAGTTTTCTCCCAACCCTTCACCCATCTCTTTAGGTCTACCTCACCAGGTTTCGAAGGGTTCAAATCTTCTCTAAATGCTAATGATATTATACAGTCGTTAGTGTTGCTGATAGGCCTGTTCTATTTAGCATTCAAAGATAAGGAAAGATTGACTTGGATAATCACCCTGATACCTGCCCCACAGAATAGGGATGTGCTGAAGCAGGCAAATGTTAAAATAGCTGTGAATTTAATAAGAAGTTTGAACAGAGAGAGAGGAGCCATGAAAGCCATGTGCCCCCAGAAAGAGAAGAAGAAGACCTCTGTTCCCAGAGGTGGAGATGATCTCAGAGATAGATAAAGAGAACCTTTGTCTTTGAACAACTCGTCCTTGAAATAGTACCCCATAACTTGACATGGCCCATAAACACAGTTGTGGGAAAAGCTGTGAAAAATGGGAGGGAGTTCACAATTGCAGATTTTTTCTGGGCGGCTGCTATTTGTGAAAATTAAAAGCCAAGAGAGAACTGTTTTCTTGTGGAGCAGTCTCCATAAATTAACAAGAGGGACCTCTCTCCCTAAGTGAATGGAAGAAAGACTATTCTAGAAGTGATAAACTGACTGAATTGTTTCTGTGCATTGTGAGTGGGAAAGAAAAGGTTCTAGGGGGAAGAGAAGTGTTCAAAAAGTTTTACTCTGATTCTTATTATTCTTTCTTTTTTTGGTTACTGTTAATAGAGATTTCTTTATAACCTTTTAAGTTTGAGCCTTCTTTGGCTTACTGCTAATCCTATCTCACAGCAGTAAATGAGTAAGTATATTCTAATGGGTGCACTAGCATTTGGCCAGCTAAACCCACCACAGTAACATAAACCAACAAATGTTAATTCATCCAAAGAGGTGCTATGAGCAAACATTTGGAAACTGTCTGGTTTTGTACTTATCTTGGTACTTTTGTACTTAGATTTTTTTCTTTGTACTTTTGTACTTAGTTCGGTTTTTTTTAATGCTGATCTTTCCCTCCCTCCTTTCCTCCTTAGTTAGATTTTTTCCCTCCCTCCTTTCACCCTTAGTTAGATTTTTTCTTTGTACTTTAGTACTTAGTTAGATTTTTTTTAATGCTGATCTTTCCCTCCCTCCTTTTTCATTTACATAATAGGATAATTACAACATTTAACTTTTGTAAATGAACATCGGGGTAAAATGTCTAATGAAATGGCTGTCATAGAGCCTAATCATGCATAACTATTTGAAAACATGCCCAGCAGGCAAATCCCAAATTATGAAAAAAAATTAAATCTGTCAACATTTACTTTTTGTACACTGTTGTGATATGATCAGCCTACAAAGTGTACAATGTAGTTATAATATCCAGACCCATCCAGCATTGTCTGCTTATTTCAAAACTGCACAGGTCTACATTTGCAAATGGTTGTAGATGGTAAGAGTTCCAAATAAACTGCTTAGACAGGCATTTTGTATATGCACATGTATCAGAAATTTATGTACAGCATACAGTGTAGAGACAAGGAAATATTTGAAAATATTTGAAAGCACCAACTTGACAGAGACACTTAAAATATCTGGTTCTCACAGATACTTAGTCTGCTCATTATATGCATTTATTGTGGTTGAGCTATTTGCTGTCTAAATCTATGCTGCATTTTCTATCAGAAATAAGTACTGATAGTGGTATCACTGATGTGACATGACTTGATTCAATGCAAAGCGACATGACCTGAGGTGATTGGAAGTACACAGTGCTCATGTGAGCCTTGACATGACATGGATAGAAGAGGATGCACAAAATTTCTTGCAATATCTTTGTAAACAAGGTGCTGCTGGTCAAATTTGAACCAGTCTGAAAACTACATTAACAATTTGCAAAATAAAAAGGGTATATTTCTTATAGAGCCATGGCAAAGCAAATAAAGAGCGGATATCATTCCCAGGTCTCTTGGACCAAACTAATGGAGACATGAATAATGAAGAACACATCAGGGCACAGGCTAAGAGTGAGCAGACACCACTCTAGCCACTTTAATTTCTGCTCTAGTAGTGACAGATAGAAAAGAGAGGAGAGGAAACTAGAAGAGAGATTCTCATTGTGTATAATCCTACAAAATAAACTAAATTGAAGGTGTCAGCATGTCTGAGGCTGAATCTTCTGTTTACAAAAAGAGTGAGCGAATATATTTAAATATATTTAATATCTTTAAATTCAAATAACTACAAAATATAGATGACTGACTGCTTTAGCACCAGGTCAGTACTTATAGACTGACCCTAGACTTCTGTCTTGTAGGTTCCTGACTGTCCACATTTATAACTTAGAAGTTTGAAATGTTCCAGATCTATTTAAGCTGGCACACACTGAACAAGATTTCAGTTAAACAGGCAGCTGGATTTTGCCTGATTTACTTGGTTTTATCTGATTTTTTTCTGAGTTACTTTTGTGTTTACATAGTCTTTAAAATATCTAAAACTGTTTCTTTCAAGCACGATGCATATGTACTCTAAACAAACAACATCTAAATTAAATTTGGCATCTCTAATAAGCATAAATTTTATTTGCACATAAAAGAGGAATGAGTACTGAAAACGTTATCTGTATTCTCTAGTTCTCTGAAGTAGTTCTCATGTGTTGCAAGAATGAAAGCAAAAAAGCACCTTTTAAACTTTTTGAAAGGGGCTGCAACATAGTTCATTTCACATGGATTAGTTTCTTGGTTCCTGTGTTTGTCTGTTTTAGGATGATTTATCTGGCTTCAGAAAGATGCTTTCCTACAAGAAAAATGGTTACTTCAGGGTTCCCTCGCTGCTAAAAACCTGGACTCTTATCAAAAGGAAATTGCCATCTGTCTTTTCGGATAACAGCCCAGCACTTGGGTCTCAGTGATCTCCGTAGAAAGTGTGTCAACTGTGAGACACACCAAATTAATCTTTTTAATCTAAAGCATTTATTTGCCTTTAATTTGAATTTGTGAATGGCATGTGCACATGTAAATATGACCATTTGCATATATAAATGTTAAAAATGCAATGTGAGGTCACACCATGTTAATATGACCCTTCATAAGTATTTGAGAAAATATTTCTGAAAGTATTGTTCTACAGTACAGTATGCAGTCTTAGTACGTGTGCCTGGAACTGTTTATTCAAATATTCATATTAAAAAACAAACTTCGAGGTACAGACCTTGTCTTTTGCCCTTTGAAGAATAAATCCTACCTAATACTTAGGGACACATTGTTAACTGAGAATATATATAAAGATTCTTTTAAAATTCTGTGTCAGCTGCTCTGCAAAGATCCTAATTTTTGAAGTTGAAAATACATCTGGATACTTTGGTTTATTTGCAATGTAATAGCATCACCAAATAGTTTTGCTTTCATGTAAGCTAAGTGCTTACCTTGAATTTTTGTTGACTTGAATGTGAAGAAGATCAGACCTAAAATTGTAACTATGTGGAATATTTTTCTTTTCACTACTTTCAGCTCCAAAGTGGACCTTACTCGATGCACTGATATCTGATACAAAGTTGAAGGACGATACAAATGGTTCCTGAGTGCAGTAGGAAGATTGCTATCAAAGATAGAAGTCAGTCCAAAATATGAATCTGGTTCTTAATACAACTGTGTAGAAAGCTGGAAGGATTTAATACTCTGTGTTTACATCAGTTCACCCCAAAGTCAAAATGACATAAACACCATAATTGAAGAGAAGTGCTCTTTCTGTTTTCCAGGTTTTATGGAGAATATATGAGATACAAAATCGAGACACTGATTTCTAATTAGACATTTGAGTTTTGCTGAAATCTCAGTATATGAAATGAGATTTGAGAAGTATGAATAAAGTTGAAGAAAATACTCAGTTTGAAAACCTTGACGTCAAACAATATTTCCAATTAAATAAATATGAGATGTGAATGATAGCCACTGAAACAAGTAAGCTGCGTCAAAATCTACAAAAGGGAAGCAAGCATGCAAAAAAGGATGTTGGGGATCCCTCAGCAGGATACGGTTAATATTTTCCATGGGCACTCTTTTTTTACTTTAGTACAGTTCTGAATGCCCAGTGCTGGATTGGAAGTGTGATTTTGTTTGACTCTTTTCTGTCTGTCATTGGGAAGATTACTGCTGCTACTCCTTTTCTAGAGCAATGAGCACCTCTGAACCTCCTTGCACGACTACTATGTGAGCATATTGCATCTCAGATGGTAGCAACCCTTTGCCGCATTCATATTTAGATAGCTTACTTTGAGGATAAGCATAGTGGAAGACACTAGATAGCACAAGACTGACCACTGCAATTTAAAGCCCCTGTTTATAATACTTACATACACCCAGTGTTGTCTTTTTCACCAGCAGTCCTGCTCTGTAGATAAAGTTACATATAAATTGATAATAGTTGTGTATTTAACTTGCCAGAAATTGTGCCCTCAATGCAGCTCCTATAGAAGGAGGAAGGCGGAAGGGTTAATATGCAGCCATTCATTTAACATATGCTAAATTTACAGCCACATGTGTAACTATTTCTCCGAGAACATTCTCTCCTCCCAGGCCCTTCTGTCCCATTTGCTGTCATCAAGAAACCTGCTCCCAAAAATGAAGTGTAAGTCCTTCCCCAGAAGCAGCACATGCCTGCAGTGTGAGGCTGAGCTGTGCTCTGCTCAACATCGGCTGGGCAATTCCATATTTAATTTTACTAATGTTCTTCTTAGAGGTATAGAGAATGTTTTAAATATACCAGCTGTCTTTAAAGCTTTTTGATTTGTTTGATTGGCTTTTGGGTTTTGGGTTTTTTTGTTTGTTTGTTTGTTTTTTCTTTGTTTTCATAATCCATCCGTGTCTCACATTTTGTTGGAGTCCCTCCTGGGTTTTTCCTTTTTGGAATGGGTATAATTTTTTTTGCTGTGATAGTACCCCTTTCTGCTTTTACCTGTTTGACTCCTTTTCTCTGATCTCTTATCTTCAGTATCAGCTACTTCGCTCATGTCACTCTGAATCTGGTCACAATAGGTTTTCTGCATGGGAGTTCACACTGAACTGCAAAAGTAGTAAATCTACTGTATCTGTAATGCTGCCTTATTAATTCCTAATCAATTTCAAAGCTGTATTTGAAACTCATATATTTCACCTCAGCAAAATCAAAATAACGTCAAGTTGCCAACAGCAAATGAAACTTGAAAATGTAATTAAAAACATATAGGCTAGGAATGTATTGTTTCTGAGGTCTTTGCAATTGTCACTGTGCTAGGCACCATAATTTGATGGCAAGAGGGTATATGAAACTGAGATCCTCTTATAACAAAAGTGTAGCTCCATATTGCTTGAGGTAACAGAAGAACTCTCAGATGAAAGTGAGTGATGACTGCGAGTATAAACTGTATAATTTTTTTCCTGCAAGGATCAGTTCCAAATTTGTTAAAATCTGATACTGAAATCCTGCAAAAACTGCTTAGTTAGCCTGCATGTAATTTTAATGCAGTCCTGGGTAAATTCTAGAGAGTTTGCACTAGTGTGTTCTTATGACTGTCATTTTTCTATTTAATAGATAAAGTTGTGATGTGACCTTATACTCCATCTTATACATGTCATTACATAAATTCACACACCAATATTAATTTATGCCTATGGTGATATTACTGTATTTTAAACAAAAGACATAACACAGTTTAGCTCCTATCATCCTCTGTTATTTTTTTTGCATGGAGACAGAATGTCAAAATTAATGCCTATGTTTTTATTCAATATATGCTACTGGCTGGATTCATAGCCAGGGGAAAGTCTAATTACCATTTACAATAAATAATTTCCTCCATATTTATTATCAATGGAAATCTACTCATAGACATTCAGCCAAAGAATTCTGCTATACAGGCAAAAATATGTACTATCTTTCAACAGCAGCTCAGCTTACAACCTGAATATCTGTAGCTTTTTCATTAAATTCATTATTGCCTTATTGTACCTAGACTCTTGTTCTTCCATAAGACACTGTCAATAGACAGACAGATGAATTTCTTCATGTTCTAAGTATTTTCTACTTTTATCTGTTCACCAGATTCCCAAAATATTTATGGGCCCTGTAGCAATTCTTGTGCTTTACAAAACAAGGGATTATTTTGGTGCTAAAAATAACATAAGTTCCAAGTTCTCAGTCTGATTCTGATTTCTCTCTACAAGAATATAAATCTGATCTAATTTTAATGAGGTCAGCAGAGTTGCAATTAAAACAGGGAAACTACTGTCAGAATCAGTCTCTTCAATTTCTTATGGGATTCAAATCTGCAATAAGGGGGAGGGGGAATGATTCTTTCACCTGAAATACTAGAGTTAGCTAATTACCTGATATTTTATTTAAATAAAATAGTCTCACCAATGGTCTGGGTGTGTTTTTTGTTTGGTTGGTTTTTTGGTTGTTTTGTTTGTTTGTTTGTTTTGTTGTTGTTGTTTGTTTTTGGGGGGTTGTTTGTTTGGTTTTGGTTGATTTTTTTTTTCATTTACGCCTTTATAAACTAGAGAAGCATTAAAGTCAGAAGTCAAAACATTGACACCTACAGCTGTGAAACAAATGGATTATTCTCTTTGTAGACTGAAAAATTCCCCTGAAACACCCTGTTCACCCCCTTAAAAACAAACAAACAAAGAAACTCCAGTAATAAAACACTGTCCAGGCAGACCTGGAGTGGGAAAAAATTGAAAATAAATAAATTTCAGGTCACTTGAAACATCCAGTTCAGACAAAAATGGTTTCTTGAAAGGAAATATAAAATGGATCACCCTCATAGATGGGTGTTATATAAATTGAGTGGAAATACTTGAATTCAAAAAATCATTCTTATATGTCTTTTCTTAATCTCATCCATTTTGGGTTGGGAGGAACATATACATCTACCTAACTATTTGCCAAAATATACCTTTGGAAATTGTGAAGTATGCAGACCTCTTTGCAGTCACTGGTGGTGGAGGATGCTACTGGTAATTTTGTCAGCAAAAGGGGATAAGTCAAAGATCAGAAATGTTTTTTGGAGACAACCTAGTCAAACTGTTTTAATGCACCTCCAACATGTCAGAAACTGTGATGAACTCAGCCTGAGTGCAATTAAGGCAGAACTCTTTCATTATGCCTGTCACATTCATGGTTCTTGTACAGGCAATAAAGCAAATTCTACCTCTAAGATATGAGGTATGTGCTTTCCAAACTTAAAGCTGAATATATTCCCTTGAAAAAGAAATTTCACAGAAGGCACTCGCATATTAGAAACCATGTCAGGAGAAGAGAGATGAGCAGAAAAGGGTTGGCCTAGTTTTAAGTATGTCTTAACTGAACACCAAAGAAGGGTGCAATTATTCTGTGTTGAATTGTGTCCTCTTCAACAGTGGGAATCAGGAGGCAGGTAACAATCCTAGTTTCACCCCAGAGAAACAGAAAAGGACTATGACCTGCAGAAGACCTGGTGATCATCAGCCAGCTAGAAGAGGAAAACAAGCTCTAAATAGTCTAAACAAAACCAGAAATTGCTACTTTTGCATGGGTCAAGGAACCAGTTTTTCAGTTGTAGCAGCAAGAAAGCAACCTGAGTGTGCTAAAAGGGGGTTCCTTTCTTTCTCTTGAAGACTACACAACCGCTGAGCATTGCAGGTAGCTAAGACATCTGAACCAAATCTTCATGGAGAGAGGGACAAAGGTCCATTTGCCATGTTCACCTACACTCAAGGTTTCCCTGGTATTTCCAGTTTTGAATCCCATACTAGGGAATATCAAAAAGCTTATTTTCCCCACTGGTCTGACAAAGACCTAATTTAAAGCAGATTTACCTGATATACAGCTAGCAAACCAAAATATTTCCTGTGATTTCAAGAAAATTACATTCCTTATTTAAATCAATGCCCACGAAATCAGATCTCTTCCTCTCTCTCTTTGTTCCTACTATTCATCCAAAAATAATGTTGCTCTTAAGAGCCATCAATGCAACAGCTGGAGTCCCACAGAAGTCAGTGTAATTGCACCAGTTTAACCAATGCAAAATTTAGTGCATTGATGCTGGCACGTGAAAAATAAATCAGAAATTTTATGGGTATTAAAAACAGTGTTAAAAGAGGGTGTTTTATACAGTAATTATAAGGTTATTTCTCAGTAATTCAATCTACCAAGGGCAAAATTATATCTTTTATTGTTGCCTATGATGGTAATAATTCTCCCTGGCATTTGTAAAGCCAACAATAGCTTTTCATTGATTTTGCTTAAAAGGAAAATGCAGGGTTAGAAAATAAGTATTTCATGTGGAAACAAGAAAAACTTTCCAAAGTATATGTGATGGAAATAGTAATAATTATATCTGAGAAGGAAGGAATTCTTGTGATTAGGGTCACTGGGTAGAGATCTAAAAACCTCACCATGGGTCCAATTCTTCCATATATTTCCATTTCTTTAATTTCCTGTCTGAAAAATAAAATAAATAATAAAATTCTCTTTCTTTCTCATTGTTTGCTTGTTTTCTCATTAGATTATACATCTGCAAGCCCATCAAGACTGGATTACGTATGCACACGCACCAAACTATAGCAAGATCAAAGATAAAACAGATTTTCTTATTTCAGGTTAAATATGCATGTGGAATACATTTTTCTGTTTATTACACAGTATGCATTGATTTATGTATTTACCTAGTATTTTTAGCCACTGCCATAATATAAATCCAGGTAATATTAATGGAGGCCAAAAAATTCCTCTGAGGCACAGAAATGAATGAACATCTAAGTCACTAGCAAAGCTGTTCACTAAATATAGGTTTTTAGCTAAGAAGTAGGCAAATGGTAAAAATAACTTGTAAAAATACAAGAACTTGTAAAATACGAGAAGCTATTTCCAAGTGAAGACTGACTTTACATAGGGAAATGGTAAATCCAGGAGAGCATTCTACATAAGTCTGGATTTGCTGCTCTTTATAAGTTAACTGGTTAAAGTTTGTTGGTTTACATTATCAGAGCACCCTGCATAAAAGAAAGCCTTGTCTTAGCTCTGAATTTGTGATCTGATAATATGTATTATTTAGAAAACACTAATTTTATCATTAGTGTTCTAGGCACTTTTCATAAGATAAACTAATTACACAGCTTAACACTGCAGTTGTGGGGAAATTCTCAATGCATCCTAGCATTCCTTCTGGTTTTCTGTTTATTCACACTGTTACAGTAAATTTCACATAAGATACTTTGTTTTTCTCAAGTCCTATTTTAAAAAGAATGACAATAACTCAGATAATGCTATCCTCAGCTATAGACCTAACAGTCTATCTTATTAAGCAGAAAAGATGACTCACTTGTGTAGATTACCTTCATCTGTAGTTGTTAAACAGAACAAAAGCAGGGAAGAAAACTATGTCGAGCTACGAGAGCTGTACTACGGAGTCCTACAGGCCCTTGTTTATGATTAGCACTAACTGGCCCCAGTTGGTGGATAGGGATGAGTAGCATGGATGCAAGGCCCCATTGACTCATGTGTACAAGTCGCTGTTGTGGAAAAGCAGGGTTGATGATATGGTGGGCAGCACTATGGAGCTCTTGTCCTGCATCTCGTTTTGGACACAGATGGTTTTGCCTTCGGTTGGAGCTGCCTCCATGGCAACAGCTCCCTAAATCACTGGCAGGGTCGTGGGGATGGGTCTTGTCCCAGGTAGGATGGCCCTAACTGGCCTAATTAGTTTCTTGTTTGAGGTTTGGTTTTGACAGGGTTTTTGTGCATCTTCTGAGTAGATACTACAATCTGCAATCCTGCACCCCTTCAGGGTACTCTCACTACCCAAGATCTTGTTTTGCTTCCTTGCCACAACTTGTTCTTTGCTCAGGGAAAGGAGTTGGAGAGTCAATAGAAACTGTATACAACTGCATTCTATCCCATAGCCTGAGTACAGAATGCCTTTTAATCTTCAAAATATATTGCTTAGGCAGTATCAAAACCGGAGGTGGTGCCTTACTCAGGGGAACTCAACAGATGATGCAAGGGCAACTCAGGTTAAGAATCTTCTCTCACAGCTGAGATTCATGTCTAGTGCTTACTGTCTATTCTTTAAAAATGTCCTGCATTGGATATGTAAAAATAAAGGTGGTAGGAAAAACGTGCATAATCAAATTATTCTTGGGCTACCCTTCACCTCAAAAAGGAGGTAAAAGTTTGGAAAAACCTGGCAGAGCTGGAGGCCTGCTCTTTGCTTACACCAATGTAAGAAATGTAAAAGTCAAACATTAATACTATAAATTTGGACACTTAAAGTCAAAATAGATGGACAAATAATCAAATTACAGTATTACAGAACAAAAATGCAGTAATAAAAAGAAAGGAATGCCATGGCAATATAGTACATGGAACAACCGTATTTGCCAAACCTGTTTGAAAAACCTCCATGAGGTCAAATTATGAAAGAAAACAGGCATAAAAGGAAAAAAAAGAATATAAAATAGAAACTGAAAAGCAATTACAGGTGAGTTGGTTGCCTTCAGTATGCTTTTCAGAGACCTGGAAGTCTGTGACTCTGTGTGTGCATACTATATATAGAAATAGATGCTGTATATAAGAATTATGTAAGAGGAAATGCATGAAACACAGGATTGCTTCATAAATTTTAATGAACAAATAGCAGCCTACTACCCACTAATTAAGGTGATAGGCTATATCAAAACAAAACCAAGACAATATGCCACATATACATTTTGGAATGTTCTCATTGCTCTTCTCATGTTCTCTTACACTATTAAAAATGTGTATAGAAGTTAATCTCACCAAAGATAAAGAAAATTAAAGGTCTTTAATTTTATTTATGGAAGCAAAGCACTGCTGAGGTAATAAAAGAAATAACTAATCCTAACATATTAACACATGATTTCTGAAACATAAAAATTGGAGTCAGAAGACTGACTATTGAAATAATTGTATTAAATCAGACATATGACATATAGCACATCATAAATCCACTAAATTCTAGATTAGGAAAAGAAGAGAGAAGGCTATAGGTAAATCAAAACACTTATGCATTTCTGTCATCTTTTCTGCATCTCATGAAGCCTATACAGCAGTCCTGCTGTGCAGAAGATCTAGGAGAAGAGATGATACGCGTGTGTAAGTCACTGCATGAGAGATGAGACTTTAATCTACTTGTGATGATTTTCAAAACACGCAGTCTTTTTGACTAGAGTTCTTTTTAGTTTACAAAATAGTGTCACAACTATTCTGATATAACTTATATTAGTTTAGGAGAAAAAGACTTGCAGTAATGCTCCTCTCATGCCCATATTGTGACACAAAGCTGTAAAAATAACCTGTGTCATAATACACTTGGCCCATGCTGCAGCCACACTTCTGTCTTCCCGTGGGTTTGGGGAATACACAAATACCTACAGTCTGACACTGAAGTTACAAAGGCTTCGTCATCTCTATGGGAAACAGATGGTCTTGGGGGTAATCTAGTCCTTACAAGACAAGACCCTTTTCTGAGCTGTCTTCCAGTGAAGATGCTTTTTTCACTGACCATGGGAGGCATCAAAACATGTCTAAGTGGCTTGGTTGGATGGCATGTACCAAAGGCATGTAACAAAGGCATGCATCTTGTATGAGGACAGATTCCCAATGGAGTTTTGCAGCTTTCCTAGTTTTTGGACACACTGCACACCAGATCCCACTGCCTGTCTTTAGATATGCATATGCATTTCTTAGTGATTTATATTTGAGTAGAGAGAGCTAAGAAACCTGCATTAAGGGCCTACCTCTGAAAGCTAGCTATATGGGTCTGTACAGTCTAAGTCCCAAATGACACTTTTAGTGAAGTGATCATTAAGTTAAATGACAGCATAACTATCTCTGCATCTAAAGCAAAATGATAGATTCAGGACCTTGCAGCTCTTATCTTCAGGAACCCGTGACAAGTCTCTGAGCATGTACACTGACTTCTTTAATGAAAGCAAACTGTAAAGAGCAGTAATGTAGAAATGCTTGCCCAGGCTACAAAAACAATTGGCTGTGTTAACATGGTATTTTCCTTTTCTGTAGTTTTAATTCACTCTAATTATCCTGAGTACAGCAATAAGGAACACGGACCTCTGCCCCAGCTTCAGTACTGCTGCACAATTCTGTATCACACAGGGCAAACCCAAGAGCCAAGGTACAGAAAATGTGCTGATCTGCTTAAATTATGCTTCCCTTTAATCACATGCTCACTTCTCAGGAACAATAAAGGTGCTGTCCCAAAAGTAATCCATTTATAAGGAAAGTGTTAGTAATTGTAACAAAATTTTAACTCCTTTTAGCAAAAGAGTACATCAACCTCTAACAAAATAGTTAAAAATTGACCCTTAGATTATTCCTTAGTCATTATTCTTCACTGAGTATCCCTGATTGGTTGGAATCCTGTCTGTGAGTTTTGTCAGGGGTGAAGTTAATTTTCTTCACAGTAGATAGCGTGGCATTGTGTTTGGGATTTGTGCTGAAAACAGTGTTGATAACACTGGGATGTTTTAGTTTTTGCTGAGCAGTGCTTTCACAGAGCCAAGGCTTTTTGTGTGTCTCACACTGCCTCACTAGGGAGGAGACTGGGGGTGCACACAGCTGGGACTGCAGCTGACCAAAGGGATATCCCACTGCCCTATGGCATCACGCTCAGCAATAAAAGGTGTGGGAAGGAAGAGGAAGAGGGGGTATTCAGAGTGATGGCGTTTGTCTTCCCAAGTCACTGTTACAAGTGATGGAGCCCTGCTTTCCTGGGGATGGCTGAGCACCTCCCTGTCCATGGGAAGCAGTGAAATAATTGTTTGCTTTCCTTTGCTTGTGTTCACAGCTTTTGCTTTACCTCTTAGTGTCTTTATTTCAACCCACAAGCTTTTTCACCTTTACTCTTCATTCAGTTCACCCGTTCTACTGCGGGGTTTGAGTGAGCGGCTGCGTGGGGCTGGGGTTAAATCACAACATCCTGTTTTCTGCAACTGTTGTACTTTGCAGTACTACATTGCAAGGGAAGTCACAAAAAGTCTTAATGTGCACAGCACCTAACTCACTTTGCTTTTAAGTTTTACTTATAAAAAAACCCCATATATATATAACTATATATATATAAAACTTTTAAAGAAAGGTCAATAATCTTTCTGTGAGTTCATTAAATGCTCAAAAACAAACCAACAGTATAATTCATAGAAATCAGCTGATGAAGATCAAATCACATTCCACTTCAGAGAGAATACAAAATAATCCTACAATCTTTTGAATGCTGCTTTAATGTAGACTCCTTTCAAGAAATTTAGAAGCTAGCATTTGAACTGTAATAGCCTGTAGAACATTGTAAACAGCATATTTTATACCAAAATCACATCACTTCTAAAATAGGTTTCATGTACTAATCAGCAATCAAATAGGGTGAGCCAACTGAGTAACACAGTGGAAGTTTTCCCCTAAGGTTTTAGCTTTTCTTAGAGGATTAAGGTCCAGAAACGGAATGTTTTCAACTAATATATTATCTATGTAAGGGTGGTCTTTTGCTAGTTGGCTCATCATTGTGCCAAATCCTAGCACCTTAAAGTACACCTATTTGATAGCTACAAATTATTGCCCAGAAAAGAAGAGGAAACAACATAACAATATCCACCTGCAATTAATCAAAAAAGGGGATTTTTCCCCCCTCGTTACTTTCTTACAAAACAAAAAAAAAGAGGATTCAAATACTCTGTATTAGAAAAGGAATTTACTTTATTGTAGTGTTATGAAAAATCCATTAGTCAAACTGAAAGCTAAAGAAATTGCATTTTATTTTTGTAATGTTTTAATACGAGATTCTTTTATTAAGAAACATAGCTTAGGACACTATTTCTCAGAGATTGATCCTTCCTTAGGAACTCAGAAAATCTTGGTCCTAGTTCTGTGCCTGTCAGGCTCTCTAGGTGACCCTGGACAAGCTACTTAATGTCTTACTAACACATTTCTCCATCTGTAAAGTGGAGATAATCGTAATTCCTTTGTCTTGCTTGTCTGCCAAGACAATGTGTTTGGGAATAGGAAATGTTACAGATCGTGCTCATACTTCATGCAGCCCAGTGGCCTTAGTCTGTCCTTCTAGATCCTTTCCTAACACCCACTCCTACTCTGCATCTTTTTTATCAATTTCATCTTTGTTTTGCAGGAGCAGAGGGAGCTCTGGACTGCTCTAGGATGGTAAAAGTGAACAGCCAGTCTGACTGCTGATCACTGTGATTTGATGCTGATACTCCAGTAAGGCACTATGTCATGGAGGATAGGCAAAATTACAGTGCTAAAATACAATCTGACTAAGGTGTAAGAGAAGCCTGGATAAGGAAATATCCTTGAAAAAGCTAATTTTTAAAGCTATGCTTTCCTTAGTTTTTTCAGTCACTATTACCTGAAAGCATACTGAGCCAAGTTGGGACAATAATTCATGCTTAATAGATTTATTTAGTGTATTTTTATTTTCAGTGTTGTCTATATTGGTAACAAGGAACTATGCGTATTTTAAAAAGATTAAATTAATGACAGAATGGAAAAGGCAGCAAACAATAAAGCTTCCTTGACAGATGGAAGAAGCATAAGTGCTGTTGGTTTCATTAGAGATTCAGAAATCTCCAAACGCTGCAACAAGTAGAGTGGGGGACTGAGACTAAGTCCGGCTGTTGATGAACAGCAGCAAGTAATACTACCCCATGCTTTATACTTTACTCCTTTTCACCAAAGCTAAGGACCCTATAAATCCCATTTCAGCAGACTAGTATCCTGCTGTTTTCTGGAAAGACTTTCTCTCCTCTTGCTGCCCAGGCCTAGTGGCATCATGGTCCTGGGCTCTCTGGAAGGAATTCATGAAGAAAAAGCATGGAGAATTACTGGTGTAGCAGCTAGGCCCAGTATGAGAGCCCAGAGGGTGGAGGACTGCACCTCCATCCAGCTTGGGTGGATGTAAAGGAAATTGGGGTGGAGGAAATGTACTAAGAATGGGACACTCTAACAAAAAGGTGAGGGGTTGGATTTAGCTCTACAAGGCTGTTCCGCTTGCAAAATTATGGCAGGAGGAGGTGCAAGCTGGTGCTTACTTGTTCTGCTGCTGTGTCATGAATTCTGGACAGCAGTAGGAGGGAGAAAAAAACCCGTTGAAATAATTGTTATGAACATCATTTGCATTTATAAGATCACATGATAAAGGTTATGCTGAGGTTTCCTCTAGACAAGTAGAGCAAAAGCAGTAAAGTCCTTGCTCTCCACAGTTACTGGCAGTGCTCAACTGCTTCCTGCAGGCTAGAACCAGGAATGAGCACTGTTTTCAATATTTATATAATGATTTTATTTCTCCTATATTTAGATTCTGGTTTTAGTTTCACTGACTAACTAGTTAACTAACTTTAGTTTCCCTAACTGCTCCTGCAGCCGATTTCTAGGATTTGAATTAATTCCTAAGAGCCACGCGGAGTGTGTGGACTCAGTGTATGAGGCCCAATGGGATGCAGGATACAATACTCCTCCTCAGTTTGGCAGCCTGCTGAGATTTAGCTTCCACCACTTGCCAGTGGCAGACAGAACAACCACAACCTCTTTGTCCCATTCATGTATTTGGGACCCCACATACCCACTTCTCATTACAGCATCCCATCCATAAGCTTTTCCATTTTGAAGAAGATGGTCCCAAGTTGACTGTGACATTGATAATTAATGTACCCTAGTACCTGCAGGCAACTTCTCCACACATCTTAGATGCTTTTGTCCCTTTCTTAGTAAGCCCACTGCTTTGAGACTGGCTGATCAGTTTTCACACATTTAGACTGTTACATACTGAAGTACCAATGTTCCTTCATAATATACCAGGGAGAGACATCAGGAAGTGGAACAACTTTCACTCTTACTTGCATGTGTTGACCCAGTGATTTGTCACTGCTACCTAAGAGAGAAAAACAAACACAAAACTGCCAAGTGTATAATCCAAGTCCCAAAGCACTTGGTGTGGAGACACTAATGCTATTTTTAAAGTTGGAGTGTATCTTGTCTTGTGTGCCCAATTTACTACAAATATACAGTTTCCTTCTCTGGTCAAATAAGAATTGCATGAGAGAGTGCCTCTTTCAGTAAGGCCTGCCAGTGCCAGACACTATTTGCCAGTCATGGAAGCAGACTAATGCTTTTGTGTTTCCAGGGCCAAATCTTGCCTTAGTCTGTGAAAGGCTTCTCAATGTCACCTGGCAAGGAAGGCTCTAAATATGATGCTGTGCCAAGAGCTCTACTGATGTTTCTCATGTGCAGAGTGTTTAAGGGAAACTCAAGGATGAAAACAAGTCCCAGTCATAAAGTTCTAGTTGTGCTATGAAGACAAACTTCCCAAAAATCACAGTAACCAACATCAATGTCATTTACACCAGTTTCGTACTATGCATTGCACTTGACCTTCTACAGAGTAGGATCTGATTTACCCTAGCACAATGTATTAGACTTACTGTTTGATTCCAGACTAGGCAAAAATATGTCTAATGTTACCAGTAGAAAAAAGATCACATGCTTGCAATCACTTTGCAATGAATACTGATGAATATTGAACATATTTAATTAATGTGCTGTTCTTTTATGAGGCCTTTATAAAAGTTAGGTATAAATGGAAGTATGAATCAAACGTTGGGACACTGCAAATAGGGAACAAAGCAGGGCATTGCTAATTATCACAACAGGAAAGAAGTGTTTCAGACTATTTCAATCTATTTCCAGCAACTAATTTAAGCAAAGGCATTATCTGAACTCTGTTTTATCAAGCATTGTTTTACATCTATGGTTTTGTCTATCATAATACTCTGTAACCTTAAGATCTTATAAGACCTTATAAGATCAACCTTGTTGATCTTATAGTGTTCCTAGGATATAAAATATTTGTCCAGTCTTATATGAAGACTAAGAAAGAGGGTTTCCTGAAAAAAACTTAAATCTAAGTGTGCAGTCTTGACACTTCACTCCTCCTCCTCCTCTGTGTTCTCCTTTCCTAGAAAGTAAGAGACAGCAGATCTGTCTTGATCACTCAGATTTTGCTTTAAATTATTTCTGTTCATTTCAGGGGCCACATGAATCCAATCTTACTCATGATAATCATGTACAGAGCCAAGGGGATACACAAAGAAAGCACCACTGGCTAAGAAATAGTCTTTTGAGAGCTTAAAGAAATACCTGCCTTAAAAGATCAGAAGAGAAATGCAAGCACGAGTATCAAATAGTTTAATATAAAATTATGAAAAAAGCATCTAAATTAAGCTTACTGTAATGCTCTGTATCAATACAAAGGAAATGTTCCTTGCAATTTCAAGGATTTTCCCCTCTATTGACCTTGTTCATAATCGATGACTGCAGACATGCAGGTATTTCTGAGCGATGGAGCAGATCAGAAAAAAATCTCCTTTTAGTATCATAGCATGCCACTAACATTGGTGGCTTGAAAAAATTCAAATGAAGGCTCTGGTGGCCCCAGTAATTGCAATCAATGAGATATTGCACTCATAGTGTTAGAGCATGGTCATGGAATTTAATATTCCCTGACTTTGCGCCCCATATTAAGGGCTATTAACAGGGAATCAAAGCAAAGTCCTAACATCATGGCTATAACACACACATATTACCTAGGAACGTGGCACTCCAACCTATTGGAATACGTTCAACATTTCAGGCCTTTCAGATACAGTAAGAGTGGAGGAGTACAGTCAAACTCTTGAAAGTTTACAGAATATTATGCAACCACCTTCTAGAAATACCATGAAACCATTTATTCCTCCACAGTAAAAGGAGGTGAAAACCGCCCTCCTGCATGATATTTTGACATTTCCATAGCCTGTTCTAGCTATAATAAAGCCAGAATTAAGGTAAAACACTTGGAACTTATTAATTCCCTGAAACTACCACTCAGCTTTCATATATGAGTGATTTGCAGCCAGAGATTTGATTCAATTTGTCTTCTGTTTGAAATGTTTTCACTCTGCCCATTTCCAGGAATTCTAGATCTTTTGCTAGCACAGATGTTAGTATGTGGAGGGGTCTACACTGTCATCAGAAGCAGGTGTAGTCCTATCCAAGCCCATCTAGCTCATGCTGATGCCACCATGAGGATACAGCATTGTGGACTTCAGTGTAAGCTGTGCCTGGGATTCTGCACGTTTACTTGAGTAATGCCCTGTCATAGCGCCTTCACTCTTCCTGGCACTGGGTCTTGCTTCATGAATCCTTGCCTCATTATATTGACACCTTTGCAGTTCTAATAATGCATCTGCAGGGCAGACCTAGCCTGGACCACCATGCATCGCTAGAGGTCTCAGATCCCACAGGGAAAGAGGTTTATTCTGAAACACCTGGAAAGAGAAAGGAAGCAACCCATATTTCTAGACAAATGTGCTGCTGTTAAAGACACTTCAGATATAGCATTTACTTGCTTTGCACAAAACTGCAGAATTTTCTTATCCCATCCCCAAGGGATGATCTGAATTGTAGTGCTATAGCAGCAGACTCACAAGGAAAATACTCTGCAGATGTAGGTTCACTTTGAGAATTCCCTATCTACCTGGCTGGTAATGAATCTTGAATTTTCTCGAGATCATTGCTCATCATCTGAACAAGTACTGAAGAGTAAATGAAAATAGCCATCCGTTGAAAAAAAAATCATTTAATGGCTGAAACAAAATGCCATCACTGCTGTGATAACAGAAGGTTTAAAGTGCATTACTGTCACTTCTCTATACACTTGAGGGCTGGCTACTGGGTCAGATGGTGCAGCAGTCCATGTAATCTCCTGAATGGAAAAAAATTAGGCTCAAAGTGCCAAATAGACGCCCACAACGTAATATCAGGTAAAACAAACACATACCTCCTATCCCCCCTCACCAAATCTTAGAGAAATAGAGAGAAATTCCAGTCATTTCTCATTACTGTGAAGGTCAGCCTAGCTGGGAAAATTGTTTCTGCTTTACAATTCCCCAAACTGTAGAAAGCAGTTAGAGTTCTGGACAAAAACTAATGTTGCATTCAAAGGGAAAAGAGGCTGATATGGCATTGCTGCAGTAATAAGAGAATTTTTTACTCTTTCCACTTCCCTATGAACCTAATCAACTGTGACATGAGAAAATATACTGGGCTCACCCAGCCAGAATCTGACTGCCACCTGAAAATGTCCTCAATATTCCACTGTTTGGGAGTTTACAATGATCCTTCCGACATCAATTTTGTACATGTACATCAAAATGCCATTAGAAATGCTTACAAACACATCCTGCTCACAGGCCTCCACTCAGACTCCAATCGAAGCCAGGCTGTAAAGACTCCCCAGTGGTTGAGTAAAGGTTTCTTTCGATTACTCATATGAAAGCATTTGGTTATGGAAAGGCATCTTGGGGGAGCCTGAGGGATCTAAAGATCTCCCCCCTGACCTGCTTTGTAAGCACACTTGAATGTCATTAGGAGCAACATATATCGAAGGTACTTTAAAACCTGCCTTTAACATTTAATTAATATCTGTTGACTTATCATGTTTCCTCATTGTCCTTGAGATTCAACAAAGAAGCCACTCCTTCCAAAGGTTGTGAGTATGTGGCAGGGAGTAGGAAG
Organism: Dicaeum eximium; assembly: GCA_013396995.1. Taxonomy (NCBI): domain Eukaryota; kingdom Metazoa; phylum Chordata; class Aves; order Passeriformes; family Dicaeidae; genus Dicaeum; species Dicaeum eximium. The sequence continues at coordinate 256,156 of VWZP01007197.1, forward strand.
GTGTAGGGAAAGGAGAGAGTGAGAACCTGTGATCTGTTTATACTGTCACACTCAGTTACATGTGCCAGTCTTCATATGCATGGACTATTGTGTGCAAACACCACTCACATGATGCAGACGGAAATAAATTTAGCTTTGATAAATGCTTGGCATATTTAATGTATTATTTAGTGCCACTTTTATTGTTTCTCACTGATGAAAAGCTGAAAAAATCTAATGTAACTGAACAAAATATTATCATGTTCTTCTTTTGTTCTAATATTTACAGGAAATATGACAAGTGTTTGACATATAAATTGAGCATTTGACTGACTTTAATAACCATGTGATCAATAAGAAGTGGTATTTTTACAGCCTAAGTCAAATTTTTAAAGGGCCAGGGGTCACGGAGCTTTATCAAAACAATAAGGCTAAAACTTTACTTTCAGAACCTGTAATTCCTCTTATTTTAAAGCCTCTATAGACCTAATATCATTAAAAGTCAAAGTTTGCTCATAAAGTTTCAATCCTACTGGAGCTACCATTTTGTTATTTAGTGATTTATTTTAGCTGTACTTTCTGGAGGAATTTCAACATTTCCTTATATTAGAATTTGTGTTGAGTGATAGAAAGTCACTTATTACCTACATTGAAGATTATTCCTTTTGCTTGGACAATACCTTTTATTTAAAAAAATTCTGATCAATCTGAATCATATATATGGTCCCTAAGTATCTTATCTTTCTGAATCAATCATCTTTCCCCTTTAAAGTAGCTTAGGAAATATGTTTTCAGTTTTCATTATTATAGAATGAAAATCAGCCAGATACAGTCCAAACACCAGGCAGTCATCACAGGAAAAGTAGTGCTCATGTTATGTTAAAGTGGCAACTCTCCCATTCAAAAAACTGATAGAATATCATGTAACCTATACAATCAGCCCCTCTTCTCCCAGGAGAGAACAAAGACAAACCAGATCCAGTTTTCATCTGGAGTATTTACACAGCTCCGTGTGGGCTTGCCTGGCACTTTGAGAAATTTTTCATTAGAATTTGCAGCAGACAATTCTCAAACAGAAAAGATACACTTATACATAGTAAGTTACAATCTTGTAACATTTCTCTGCCATTGTTAGGAGTTGTTTCCTTAGTAAAAGTTATCATGCACACTGGGACAAATAGGAGGATAAATTCTCTTTCTGGCCTGATGAACAGTGAACTATTTATATTTCAGGATGGAAAAGTAAAAGCCCTCAAGCATGCATTATTCTGCCAAATCAGGGCATTCACAAACATGTGGAGACCCTGGTTGAAGCCTCATATCTGAATCAGGTGCGGTGAAAAGCTTGAACCTGAGGCTAAGATACTATTTTATGAGATGATTTAACTAGATGTCATGAATAGATTTGCTTTTCAGTGAATCTACAGTTCTGAACAAAAAATAATGAAAAGACGTCTTGAGTTGCCCAGCTACCAAAAGAGTGCTAGGAATTTTGCAAAGGAACAAGTTATAGGAAAATGAGAGCGGTTATTTCCTTGATAATTATGAACCTTAGCTCTTTAGGTAAATCTCATTTCCTCAGTTCTGGACCATTTTACTGGTATGACTGATGCGGCCACCATAGTGAAAACCCGTATCTGTCAGATGTGGGAGGTGTACTGATCTTTTCTTTCTCCTCCTCAAGTCATTATGCCATTTCTTGAAGTACTGCAGCATCCCATGGAAATTTAAAAACAGCACCCTAATGTGAAGTTTATATTCTATACTTGAATTAATTTCCAATATTTTCTTCTAATTGTTTTTTCAAGCAGGCTTTAAAATATGTGGCGGAAAAATGTATTGCACAATTATTCTTTCCATTGGAACTGAAACTTTTTGGGCATTTTGATTGTGTTTATTAAGTGTCTCCTTCCATAAGTTCCCAAAGAAAGTGTTTTGGTAGGACTTAAATTTCCCAGTTTTAATAGCTTCATTTTGAATCCAATTTCTCAAATGGCATGAGGTTCATGTGCATCTGATAAAGTAAAATGAAGGAAATCAGATTTAACAGTTTTATTTTATCCATGCAGTTTTCTTAATTAAAAAAAAAAAAAAAAAAAAACACCAACAAAAAAAAACCCCAAAACCACCAAACCAATAAAAACAGCTGCCCTGTTTTTATCGTTTTCTTTTTCTAGTTTGAAGTCAAGTGTTTGTAGAGATGATGGAGTATCCTCGGGTCTGCTTTTTGCCTAATTCTTGTAATAAGACTTTCTCCAGTGAAGAAATTACAAAATCAAATTAAGCATGTCCAGAAAAACATCCACAAATTTCAATATCTGTTGCTCATATTTGCAGTAGATTCTCTTTGAAAAGTAGGCAACTTTTATGGCCAGTCCTGGAAACCAGAGCAGCATCTGGTTGACCTTTAAACTTCCATGTGAGGCTATACCCTGGACTGTGATCTTACATTTTATGTCTTGGAGTAAAGGATATTGTTAGTCTACAGAATCAGATTAAGACTTTCAAAACCACACACTGAAGATGAGGCTTGCATGTCCTTATTGATTCATGAAGGTAAATTGAGATGATGTAACTAGTGTTGAGCATTTTTAAGCCCTGTTTAGGTTGATGGTTGTCAAGGAGTATAAAGGCAAAGAGCTGGAAGACATGCTACATTTCATTAGGTGGTTTGAGGTTGCTTTGTAGGTTTTCCATATATATGGATGCTGTACGAGTCATGGTTACAGTGAAATAAACGCTGTACTATCACTAAAGTGATACTTAGTGCAAAATGGCAGTAATCACTTTTTCATAAGTAATAGCCACACCAAAGGCATTTCAAATATATATGCTGACATTTCTAACCGTTATCCTCATTTTTATTTTGTGAATAATTGCTCTTTCTGTATGGGACTATTTCTTTTTCTGCTGACTCCATTCTCCTTTCAACCTGCAGAGCCCTCAGACAAATATCCGAGGAATATCCTCTCCATGTTCCAAAACACAAGATAGTTTAATGATTTGTCAAAGTGTCTGTTTCAGCCTTTAAATAATTTACATCATTCTGTTTTCATCAAAAACTGTGGTAAATGTCCCTTCTAGAAATAACAGGTAAACTGTTCTTGTAACTTACACTTTATACTACCCTACATTTGAAAATAAACAAACAAAAAAGGAATTATCACCTGCTTGACAGGATCACTAATCTTTGGGAGATGCAGTTACCTCTGTAGAAGAAAAGAATCAGACTCTTTTGCTAACAGGCAAGCTAAAACGTATTACTATTGTTCAGTCAGCTATGTATGAAAAACAAACAAACAAATAGCAAAAGGCAGATTTTTCACCTGCCCAGCTCTCTTAGGTATTTGGGCTGTTCTCATAACCCATAAGCAACGACACACCCCAGGGTAAAGCAAATTGCCTTCAAAGGCCAAAAAATTGCCTCCTTTGTTTTTCTTTTAGTTGCTCACCTGGTATCTTGGTAGAAATTTCCTATGGATGAGACCTGCTTCCTAGACCATTGGTTGCATAGCTTTGATCTAAATGTCCTGTACTGCCTCTGCTACTTTCCTCTTGTTGAACCACTGTCGATTGATTGTCTACACACATAGTTTTGTACTTTTCCACTGTTTTCCTTAGCGTGCTTTTACCAACATAACCCTATCATTAAACTAATGTAAATATGAATTGATTAGAGGACTTACAAAGTACTTATTATAAAGTTTCTTCATGCCAATATATTAATATGCCCATCTGTGAAGTTATACATTTAAGAGATCAGTAATTCAGATAAGCACAGGATATTGTATGAGCCAGGCTGGCTTGGGCTGACCTCAGTCTGAATTTTGGCATTTGTAAATTGTCTGTTTCCTGTGATAAAACCTATAGACACAAGCAAGGCCTTTCTAAGAAATGCAGAGGTTGAAATCTGTGTCTTTATTCTTTTGAAGGCTAAATAATTATTTCTACAGTTCATCTCAATGGTAGTGACTCACCACTCCTGAAAATTTGATCAATGCTTATTCAAGAGACTAGCATTAGACTTTTTCACAGTATGATTTAATTTTAACTTGTCTACACTCCTTTAGTCCAAAGGCAAACAGAATATAATTACACTAGGATAGGAAAAATTAGATAAGGTTTTAGGCAGTCTTACATTCAAAAATCCCTTTTGTCACTTTCCCTCAATAACTCTGTCAGTGGCATACTATTGTATGTCTCAGTCATAATTAAGTGAGATGAAGATTATTCCAAAAAGTAAATTTGTGGGGAAACAACAGGAGGTACACATCAATACAAAGGACGCAATGGCCCACAGCGCATGGACTAAAGCAAAGGTATTCATTGGCTCCCTATCATAACCACTGGGTTTAGCCTCTTTTCACAGTTTTCAAAGGATTTTTAAAATTAACTTAAACTGTTGTATGATCAGACTTTATTAAGAGATGGTTTCTGTTGGACCTCAGCATGCTGAATACTGCCAACTTTGGGAACAGTGTAATGAAAAGAAAATGAATGGGAATAGGAACACATTCAGTGTCCTAGCATCTCCTCATTCTTCTCAACCCCTTTTGTATCCAAACATCTTTATATCCACTTCTAAACAAGATTAAGGCTGCAATAATATAACACAAAGGCGTATGATTAGCATATTTAACTAGTGCAATAGTTTACCACAAATTAAAATACCAAGATGATACAGACCTTTAATTAAATCAGTCCTCTACAACAAAATGGTGGTTATGTTGGGTTAATTTTTGTATATACATAAGCCCTCCATAAAGACTTTACTAAATATTTGTTTCATGGCATGGATTTAAGCTTCAAAGGCTTCCCTCTGTTTTTGAAAAATTAATGTTAACATTTTGGGGAAAAGAAAAAGAAAATAAAACACATCCATACCACTCAAATTCTGACTACCCACCCCCAGGAGTTGTTCTTATACATCTGTAGTTAACTGTGTTAGCACCTCTTAGCTGTTTTCCATTGCCTACACATTATTGATGTTGCTACAGTTTAAGACTGAGTTTTAAAGCTGTTTCTATCACTAGTGAGTGCTTGTTATCAACATTTTAAAGTGAAGATGTGAACAAACCTTTGAAAAGTGACTGAATACTTCAATGCCAATATATTTTGCATGTAAAATATAAAAATCTCCATGTGTTTCATTTGAAATCTGATAAATATTTATTATCAATCCTGTTTGCTTTTAATCTGTTCAGGATATCATTCCTTCAGCTCCTTAGTACTTAAACAAAAATGGCATTTACATTACAATATTGCTTGCCAACAATCTCATTTTCTGGTTTAGTCAGCAGCCTTCATGCTTGATTAGTCTTTAATTATACAAATACCTACATATTAAAAAAGTTTTCTTTTTTCCATACTTTGAGCATGTAATTATTTTCTTTTGCATGCAATAACCTTTAATTTTAGGATTAAGCAACTGATTCTCTTTAGTATGGATGGATTTTTTCAAGTGTTAAAGCAAATTTGGGTATTGTATTATGAGTAGGAAAATTAACTTTAGGAAAACCTTTCATTAGTGCATTTGACAGCACACTGAGCAGCTGACAGAAGCTTCAAAATATTCAATATACTTGAAAACAAAATGGATACCAATTCTATGTACTCTGAAGTGAACAGCAATACTACTCTGAATTCACCACTCAGCAAGAGAGTGACAGGGGCTATGCAATTCCTCCTTTGAATATTCCTTGCTTTTGTAGTATTAGTGTTGCAGCAGTACTTAGAAGCCCAATGCAAGATCAAGGCCTCATTGCATTATACCAAAAACTGTAAAGGTTTTCAATATAAAGTGGTGATCAAACAATGGTGGGAGAATCAACAAAGGAACAGAAAGGCAAAGTGACATCCCAGACAGAGGCAGACCTGGGACCGCAGTCTCATGCTCCTGGCTCCAACAACATATTTACTAAACCACTTTGCTTCCTGATGAAAACCATTTGTCAAAAGTGAATTCAGTAAGCAAAGGCATAATTTGATAATGAGGTTAGAGCTAAATATGCAGATTTAATATGGCAGTAAAAGAATTCTCTCCTTTTCCTGCAGTTTTCACACACGAGAGCATGGAATGCCAAGTTTGGGTCTACAAGGCTGACATATGTTGTCTCTATACTTGCTTTTACATTTGAAGTACCAGTGATTTCCCCCTAGACATAGTCTTTGAACGTCTATGGGGAAAACATCAAGGATTTTTAGAATGGCTTGGTTTTCTCAAGATCTGTTTATTTTTATATTTGTTTTACATGAACTGAAATTTCTGTCAGACACATTTTGATTGCATGGAGAACATGTTTCAGAGTCAGAAGACAGCTGGAAAAACCCAAACAAGGCAGCTGCATTTCTGTAAAGTTAAAGTTGGGCAGGGAGAAGAATGGGAAACCTCCATAATAGTATATTGAGCTTGTTCCTGTCTCATTTGAGTGCTGTGAGAAACCTTCTGCCTACTTCCCTCAGAGTGGAGTTAGGTCTTATTAAAAAGTAAAAAAGTTGCAGACACAGAGGTAGGGTGGAAATGTACACAGTGTCTTATTCCAGAATGGTGATCAGTGATAACATTTCAGTCTTTTACAATGCCAATACTGGGGGTTTTTTTCTCTGTCTTTCCTAGTAGAATAGGCTCTTAGGAATAAAGGCCCTGTGAGTAACAAATATGTTAATTTTCTTCCTTCTCCCCCTCCCAATGTTTTCCTTTTCTTCCCTAAGATCAGGTCCTGTCCTAGAGGAATTCTACACTGATGGAAATTGTACCCTCAGATGAATCCTGGGAATGAGACTGACTTCACCTTACTTGCCCCTTCCTAGATCTTGATCCCAGTACAGTCCTAGTCCTCATCACTTGCCCCATGGCCTATGGAGCACCCTCACTGGCAGCTCTCCTTGTCACTCTGTGAGGTGTCTGCAAGTTCCTGGGAAAAGGCCAAGAGGAGATCAGTCCTCTGCCATTTTCTGTCCTGTTGCAGCTGGAGCCACCAGTCCACAAGGATACCCAAACTGGGCACAAGACCAGTAAGAGACAAAGACAGCGCTCCAGCTGGATTTGGCTCTCTAGAAGACTGAAAAGAGAGTTATAAGGTTACTACAGTGCAAATCATGAGTGTATTAAAAATTAACAATTTTTATATCACTTACTATCTCATTCAGAATCATCTTTTGATACCAATTTAGTGGCCATCTCTAGCAAAGAGCACCCTTCTGAAATGTGACTGGGCCGATATTTGAGGGTTTTCTTTGTACCATCAGTATTTTTGCTCAAAGACTAGGATCCTCCCAAATTTAAGTGCTTCCCCAATACTTTTTACAAGTAGTAAATATTTCTTAATAGTTATACAAAGACATTGCAGGAGTGATTGCTGCTTTAAAAAAATCTCATCTCCTTTAAGAACCAGAAGGCACCATCATGATTCCTTTGGTAAAAGGAGAATCCTAGCAATATATGAGGTGCTGTTTCCATATGTCAGTTTTTTTCTTCTGGAAACTCAGCTTTGCCTTCCAGTCTCTTTTGCAAACATAACCTAACTTGGTTCTCCAACTGGAATCCTCACAGGATATTAGGTCACGTATAAGCTATCCAAAATAAGTCAAGTTCCTGTCCTATGGGAAATTATCTGAAATGATCCTAATTTATAATGCAATTTCTGATGCAAATGAAGATGAAAAATGGAATATTGAAATGTCTCAGCAAAAAACCTTGCATTTGAAAATGATTAAGTATTCTAGCAGATTTCAAATCACCATAATGAATTAAAACATTTTCAATATCTTTTGCTAAGCCAATATTTTTAGGCAATTAATATAATAATTTTTATAAACGTATCAATCTGATTTTAAACAAAAGGTATACTTAGTTATTTCAATTTACCGGGCCTAAAATAGAAAATTAAAGGGAAATTTTGGGCAAGGGAGAAACCAGCTTTATAGAATTGCATGACTGTTGGAAAGAAAAACCACTTAGAAAATTCATGAGTAGTCTAAGATATTACAGTATCATAATAAAAATAGTGTGTATTTCAGAGGTAAGACTTCTTTTTTTTTTTCCTGAGACTCACAGTGCCCATCTATCCTTTCTTGCTCTCTTTCCTTTACCTCATTTACTTTCTCAGCTGGTGGCAAACGTCTTTATTTCTTGACTTTGTCCCAGATCAGCAGCAAAAAATACAGTGATGCTGCAAGACAAGTTGTCCTAAAAATCTTTCAAACCTTGTTGGTGGAACAAATACTAGGAGAATTGTAGAAGGCATCTCTTCCAGATGAAAATGTTATGCTGGGGCCCCTTAAGACCCACAACCATCACCTATCAACATGGATTCAACTAAAAAACAAATATATGTATATGTATATAGTATATGTATACTACAAAAAAAAAAGTTATAATACATAGAATATTTGATAAGTATAAAATGTAAAAATAAATGTTAGGATCATTGTATCTACAAATTATCAAGTCTCATTATTGGTTTCCTACTTGCTAAGAAGGTGTGTTGGTTTTGCATGGTCTGGCTTTTGGTAGCAAGGGGGCCACAGAGGTGGCTTCTGTGAGAAGCTGCTGGAAACTTCCACCACGTCCAGCAGAGCCAATTCCTGATAACTCTGAAGATGGACATGCTGCTCACCAAAGCTGGGCCAATGAGAGATGATGGTAACACCTCTGTGATGACATATTTAAGAAGAAAATCGAAGCAAAGTGGGGCACAGTTTTTTTCCTAGCCAGAGAAGAGGAAGAGGTGAGAATGTGTGAAGGAAACAACACGGAGACACCAAGGTCAGTGGAGAAGGAGGGGCAGAAGGTGCTTCAGGTGCCAGAGCTGAGATTCCTCTGCAGGCTGTGGAAAAGTCCATGGAGCAGCAGCTGTGCCCCAGCAGCCCATGGGGATCCACAGGAGATGCAGAGATCCACCCACAGTCCATGGGAGAGGTGCTCATGCTGGAGCAGGTGGATGCCTGGAGGAGGCTGTGATCCAGTGGGAGACCTGGTAGAGAGAGGGGGCCCCTGCTTCCAGGCTGGAGCAGCCTGTCCTTGGAGGACTGCACCCCATGGAAACCCATGCTGCAGCAGTTTTGGAGGACTGTTCCCTGTGGGAGGGACTCACATTGCAGGAGTTTTGGCAGGACTGCTGCTTGTGAGATTGGAACCACATTGGAGAAGTTCATGGAGAGCTGTCTCCTGTGGGAAGGGACCCCACGGTGTAGCAGGGGAAGGACTCCTCTCCCTGAGCAGCAGAACAAAACCTTGGGTGATGAACTGACCAAAACCCTCATCCCCCTCTCTCCCTGTGCTGTTGGTGGGAAGGAGGGAGGGGCTGAGGGAAAAAGGTGTTTTTAAGGGCTTATTTTGGTCCTCATTATACATCTCTGAGTTTGTTAGTAACAAATTCACTTTGTACTCCTAAGTTGAACCTGTTTTGCCCATGCAGTGTTTTCTACTGATCCTTATCTCAACTCCTGAATCCTTTGTTGTATTTTTTTTCTCTCCTCTGTCCAGCTGTGGCAGGGGAGGGTGAGTGAGTGGCTTTTGTGGGTGCCTGGAGTTTGGCCAGTGTCAAACCATGACAGAAGGACATGTACTGCTAAATGCCCACTTGTTTAAATGATCCTAATTTCCTCATGCCCTAACCCACAAGGAGTTCTTAGAAAGACACGTTTTCTGACTGTGTCTGAGGTGGTAACCTCTGACTTATTAGTTTTCCAGTTTTCACAGAATTGTTAATTACTTCAAACAAAAGTAGAAGGTTGGTGGAGAAAGGCAAAAAATGAAACAAGAAGGATTTGGAAAGCTCATGTTTCCAGTCTAACCCCTTTGAAAAAAGGATATTTTTTCTTTTGCCTAAATTGTTTCTAGTTGCACCTCTAAGGTCAGAATAAGCCAAGAGAATGAAAGGAACAAACATCCTGATGGGGTGCCTGAAGCTGCCTGGTGTTACGGATCAGCGTAAAACCAGCTCTCTTTCCTCTGCCTGGGCCGATGTAACTCACTGGAGTGGCAAATTACATCAGACCTACAGCTGTAACCCGACATTATGATTAATTTGATCAGTAATTTCTCCTGTTTTTCATTTTAATCGGTGTGACTATTCTGCTGTGGCAGGTCTTTCAGATCTAATTAAGATAAATTTCAGAGTAAAAGACTTGGCAGAATTTTCGAGTCAAATCCGAGTGTCAAGTGTGAAGACCTGCAGCACTAGTCAATCAATTTCCAGTAAAGACGGCAGACTGTAACTCAGCAATCAACCCATTAACACTTAAGCAAATTTCATAATCTCCAGGCCTGTGCTTAGTTACTCTCTCATAACATTCTGGCTACCAATAAAAAGGAAAAAGTATTACTGTTCTTAAACACCTGCATTTGCTAAAACCACCAACAGTATCCAGAACAGATCCAATAGATCTCAACAAGACTTGCCAAAAAAAGGCTTAATTTTAAAATTTAAAACACAGCCTAGAGTGGCTTTTTTTTCCCTCCCTAGCAGTATGTAGGAGCTGAGCAACCTCTTTCTGGTGCTTTTTTGCACAATGAGCCTTAATGATATAGCATCAGGGCTATACCACTTACAAAATATTGCTCCTCATGTTCAATAAGACCCAAGCCCATCAGGTTCTCAATGTTCACTCAGTCCACTTGCTTCCAAGTAGGAAAATTATTTTCCTGTAAAACTAGAAACCTGTGATGACTTGCATTTTTTTTTAATACAAAGAGATGTGGGATATGAAAAATAGGGGAAAATAAAGTAATGCTTTAGAATATTCTCTACGTTCTTTAAATTTTTTTGGAAATATGACTGAAAAAATAAATTGAGATAAATCAGTGCTAACAGAACAGATCAACTTGATTTTTAAGGGTATCTGAGAGACTGTGTCAACTTTTTCTGTCCTTATGATCCCTAAGGGTCCTACTCTCTACCTAGAGAGGCTTTGGAAATAGAAGACATTATGGGATATGTATCCTTTCCCAAATTTGTTCTGGGAGGATGTTATTTATTTATTTTCCCATGTATTAAATACTTTGGTTTGGAGAGTTTATTAGATGCTCCCATTTCAGAAGCCAGAGCAGGCTGTTTTCTGGGCAAACAGCTCCACGCTCCACTCTCCTCTCCTTCACAGAATTCTCTGGCAAATGGTTTCCATTATTAGCTTAAGCACCTGCCCCTTGGGTGCTAAAAATGCCAGTTGTTTTGCTCAAAGATTAATTTCCTTTGCTTTAGATATGAGTCAGACACCAGTCCTCCCTGTGCTTCTGAAATAGCAACAGCTGCAGAGTGTATTTGGATGGACCAGACAGCCAGTGCTCCACCCGAGAGAAGGTTTCCTCAGGAAATGAGATGTGCTTTAAAGTATGTTTGCAAGTGTTTGAACACCTCTGCTCTGTTTAAATCCACTATTAAACAGATTTACAGGTGGAAATCCCAAAGCCTTAGAGACCCCAAAAAGCAGTGAACTACTAGGAGAAGGAAGATGGTTGAGGAGAAGAAGATCTGGAATTGTGCTCACTGCATGGATGGGCATGAGTCTTAAACACAACTGAAACTAGCTTTTCTGTGGAAAAGACACCCACGAATCTCCAGGGAGACATGAATACCAGCTGCCCTCAAACAAGCTAGCCATAGCAGGAAACCAGCTGGCATGGGTCTGGACTGTGCACCAGGGCCAGGGTACAGCACAGTGCAGAGGCTCCTGAGTGTCCAGCCAGGATAAAGTGCCATGTTGTCATATCAGAGCAGCCCAGCTGGTGGAAGACCCAGAAAGGGTGAGTGTGGCCATGGAAGTGCCAGAAGAAGTAAGAGGAAAAGAGGAAAGGAAGCCCTGGTGGCACTGAAACTCAAACCCAACAATTTTTAAGCTCAAACAAAGCGCAAGTTTGTGAAGAGTAATATCTGTGTGGTTCATGGAACTACTGCACTGGCAAAAAGAAGAGCACAAAACCAAAAGCTGAGTGCCTGAATCCCAATGGTGTTTGCAGTGGGTAATAACCGTGTGTGTGTGGTACCATGACCATGAGTACCATGACTTCCTTGCTAGTGGAAAATTTTACACAAGTGCTTGCTTGTTTTGCCCATGAAATCACATTTATCAACCCACAAAAATCTTTGCAATGCTATAGGAATACACAGAAATCCAAAACTGTCAGTAGAACATGATGTTCAAATCTTTCAGTTTGAAATGAACAGTGGATGAAATAAGCAAAATAGTCTCAACAGATCACCAAGCTAAACTCAATTTAGCTTACTGAAGGGGACTTTCCATGCTATCAGTTTAGATGAGATCTTGCCAGTATCTCCTGGAGATCCACCCAAGATCAGCACTTCAACTGGCTCACTCTTACCAGGTGATGGGCATGAACCTTCTCAAAAATGTCTTCTTGTCTATATCACCTATTGCCTTCTGATATGGGTTATCTCACTCCCTATTGATACCAAAAATTAGGAGATTTTGAACAATGGATCCAGAGCACTGCATTTACTTACCATTTATACAATTTTTTTTTGTCAAATTGATTACTAAGCAACTTGGGAACAGATTCGATCAGTCATATATGCACAGTATCTTATGCAGAAGAGGTTAGATAATTTTACAAAACAAAGCAACCCATCAGACTCAGTGGGATTACTGGTATCGTAATCTTAATCAAATTTTCTTAATCTCAGGATTCAATAAACATGAGAAACATATAACAAGTCTTGGATGTGAACGCAATCATAAAGACAGACCATGAGCATTTTCCTTGAAAATTTGGCCTTTATCAAGCTGATAGCAACCTGGCTGTGACTCCTGTATCTTAAAGATATATAAATATGTCAAAATCTCAGAAAACATTGAGATTTCTTCAAAGTTGATTTTTCCTTAATCAAGAGAAGCTAACCAGTGAATGAAGGTGGGAAGAAAGGGAAGGGACAGTTTGTTTTGTGTGACTACTGGAGCCTCAGACATCTGTGTACATATTTTCCTTATTTGCAGCTGAGTATTTCAGCCTTTCTGCTTTTCTTTGTTCCTTTGTTATAAAAGTGTTGAGTTTCCAAATACATTATTTAAGATTAGTATGAAAATTTAATCTGAAGGAGGTTCTGGTTTTGGTATCCTAAAGTTTGCTATTACTTGGAAGATTTTTGTGCTGTTGTCATCTCCTCACTTCCCTTCTTCCCTATTTTTATTGTTATTTTTTTCCTCACTCATCATCTTCCATCAGTTGCAGTTATTGCTGGTAGACTTCTGTGACAAAAGAGACTCTTCAGGACAGAGTTCTGAAAATGGTCAGAATAATTTTACAGTAAGAAAATCTCTGGGGGCTTTCCTGTTTGTCTGTTCCTATTCACACACAAACAGAACAGTAGAAATAATTGAGAATTCAGCTATTCCTATAGTGTAGCTCTCCCTTTGCAGGTCTGGCTGTGTGTACATTCATCTTATATCTCTAAAATATCTCTAAAATATCCATATCTCTAAAATATACAGTGACAGTCAGCACCAGAAGCTAACCATTTATTTGAAGCCACCTAAAAATACATGCTGGTAGAAAGTACCTTATTCTGGTAGTCAAGCAGAATAATTAGCTACTTAGTACTATGTTCATCTGATTTTATACTGCATATAAACAAGTTCTTAAGACTACAAAATTTTAATTGCATGGATATGTGGTAACTATCCTTTGAAGTTGCAACATGCTGACCATTCAAGAACCCATATGTTTTGCATGTAATAACACTAAACATTCACAGGATAAGCATGTTTGGAGAAGTATATTTTCCCAGAAGTAAAGGTTTTGAAGTCCTCAACTTATAACGTGAGATAGGTTGCCTTTTGCCTCTGGATTCCTTTGTCTCAGTCAATTGACACAATGAAAAAAAAAATCAGACTATGATTATCTTATGAGGAATTTCACCATTTTAGAAGGGAGGGATGAAAACCTTCTGTCATCTGCCTAACCCACCACTTCCTGAAAGAGAGCTCAGGTTTTAAAAATTCTTCTCTGGTTGTTGTCTCTTGCAAATCAACAATGACCCTGGTTCTGCAGTGCTTGTCTTTTACTAGTGTAAATCTGAAGCATCTTCATTAATGTTAGCAAAAAATTCATATTCTGGAACCTAAAGGGAGGTTTTACATCTTTCTACACAATCATTAAAAGAGCCCATAAAAAGTAGGTTTGTAACTACAATCCAGCCCACTGAATCTTATAAAGAATAGTGATAAAATTAGAGCAGAGTATTATAGAATAATCTGACAAGAATAATTCTGAGAATTTTAGCTGGTGTACACTGCACTGGCGTTATTAATTTCTGATTAGCTAGCAAAGTACTCACCCAGGTATACCTAAGCAAGTCGCTTTCATTTAATTTGCCTTCTGAAGGACATGACAGCATCTGTACATTTTGAGATGTAATTGCTGTTATCCTTCAGTTTTTTGAAACAAACACAATCATTCTACTGAATTACTGACTTGCTGTGACAATTTTTTGAGGTTGCATTTTTTTAAACTAATATCTTTCAGACAGATCTTGAATAATGTAAGAGGATAAAGCCCACATGAAAAAAGTCAAGAATTCAAAAATGAAATTTTAGCTGTCGAACTTTAACTTAGTTGTTCTTTATTCCCTTAATATTCTTCAAACAAAATCCATTTCACTCTAGTTCATAAAGAACATTACCCTAGAGGACATAATACCTCTGACTTTTGTTTTAGGTTGATTTTTAAGTTGGAGCATTGAACATAAAAAAAGTCCACATTCTAAGCAGCTGTTATGAGGAACTGCTGCTAAACATGTGCTCCCTCCTTTTGTTTTAGTTTTTTTTTAACTGCCTGTGTGAAAGAAAATAATTTCAGATCCAATGCTCAGGATGGATGTACAAGGGTAAAGCAGCCTTTCTCTGCAGGATTTAGAATGGAAAGACAAATTTCACAGAGAAGATCTTACCACTGCTCTGATTTAGGAACGTACCCAAACAACCACTGTAAAAAGTAAAACATCAGTTCCTTTGGAAATATTTCTGAATGTCACTTGTTTGCTCATAAAAGTGTCTCAGAATTCCTGGTAATATGACAGATCATGCTTCAAGTTTTACTTACTTCTAGGGAAGCTTGAGCAGCATTATACTTTCTGTAGAAATGCCGTAGAGATGGCTAGAAGGCCAAAGTAATGATCCTGCCCACATTGCTTAAGGCAAGGGCTGAAGTAGTGTGCTAAATTCTGGCTTCTCTTCTGATTGTCAGTACACAGCGTGTTCGTATCTGTAAACAAACTTTGGGATTTCGTGGCTATTTAAATGGTGAGGATCAGAGAGGAAAGACCATTCAAATTACTTATCCCACAATTTATTAGCAAGTTTTTAATGCTGAGCCAGAACTAACACCTAATGACTTCTAATTCCTTCATTACTGTTCTGAAAGTGAACCAGACACGCAACTGGCTTGGCAGCACTGGCTGAGCTCAGCCCAGGGGAAATGCCAGATCTGTCACACTGGTGTATTTCATTAAGTTTAATCCCAATTCCTAAAACCTTCAAGGGGTAGTATTTGAACTGAAAACATCTCAGAGTACTTGGTTCCCTTCTTTCACTGCTGTTGTCCACCACACCCAGACTGCCCTCAGATGGGTAGTTGTGAGCATAAGGATGCTAAAGAGAGAGGTATGCCAAGGTATCTGCGTAGAAGTACTGTCATTGGCATCTAACAGGAAAGATTTGACTTACTTGTATTGTACTTCTGAAAATGAGAGCTGACCCAGGGAAGCTAACAGTTGAAAGCAGCTGTAGATCACAGATGAGACTGAGAATACCAACACTCGTCTGAGATTTACATTGGGACCAAAGGCTGTATAAGAGTTGAGACCTCAGATTCAGTGTTAGTTCAACCCTTTCAAGGTAGGTTGTCGTAGGTTGTGTGAGGTAATCCAACTTCTTCCCTACTCCAACTGTAATTTATGTGTGCATTTGCTTTGTTTGTAGAACTTGATGACTTTTGAAACACGATATTTACCAGGCAGTTTTAGCAAAATATCATGTGTACAGCTAGTGAGCATACATTACAGCTGTACCAAGTCAATAAAATGTAACAGAATCTCCCCTGAAAATTTATATGTCTCTGAATGTCAACAATCTGCATACAAAAAAGCCCCAAAGCACTCACTAACGTGATAGATTGAGCATTAAGTGATGCATATGTAGTCCTTATGACAATACAGAGAAGAAGCTTTAGAAACATTATTCTCTACTCTAAGAAAAAGTTCAGCAAGCAAGGACACATCTCTTGCAGACTTTTAAGTCTATTATCTAAACCATTTTTAAAAATCAGATTTGATGCAATTTAGCTGAAGCTCAGATTAATGCAGGTTTAACTGGCCACATGCAAGAAAAGCTTCTGGTAAACCAATTCCATTAATTGTCTAAAAAAGGATTGTTTAATTATTAAGCTAATGCAGTTTTATTTCTGCAGGAAATGTATCCAAATCCATCAGTGTGGATAAAACATTTTAAGTGGTGTCTCAAAATTTAAAGACTAAAGTTGATAGAAACTTTTCTGGTTTCTAAGTGCAGTTTCACTGCCTAGTGAATAAGACTCTACTCACTTCACAGACTACCCTGGTGTTCAGAATCACACTATTTATGGGTACAGTCAAAGCTGTTCTTGCACAATGTGGATGTAGCACGACACATGTAGTGCAAGAACACCCAGCTCCAAGAACATAGGATTGCTGGTCCAGAGCTCTCCTCTTTCTGCCCAGCACTTCTAAGATGGGCAGAGCTGAGCACCAGTATGGATGTGGTACTGTTGATCTATTAAAAAATAACCATGTCATTGGAGTGAGCCAATCTGAATGGCATTAACTTGCATCCTTAGCTTTGGAATCTAGACTAGGAACCTTAGCAGAAGTATTTGATTATTAGCAAGATAAAAATTAGGACTGATTTCAAGAGGAGAGGTAAGGCATCCACCCCTTGCACATGTCCATCAACATAAGCTGGCAGTCAGGATCGTCTCCTAATGAACTGCTAATATTGTTATCCTCTTAAATTATCATAAAGGGTGACTGTTGGGCAAATGCCTTTTGTGAATGTCACGCGATGAATCTGTAGAAAAAAATTAAAGAGTTTTCTACGGCTTTTATGACATGGACTTTAAAAGCAAAAGACATTTACTCTTCAGGAAGCAGCACCCTAGAACCATCATTAGGTATGTTTTTCTGGTTCATCAGGCCTTTTAGCTGTTCTAAGCTGAATGCCCATAAAGATTGAGTAATACAAGGTGGAATTTCTCAGCCTGTGTGGTCAGAAGGCATAACCTTCACTTGGTTTCCCCTTGCAGTGAGAGAGAATGCACATGATGTTTTTAGACCTTTAGGGATTTGTATGTAGCGACCTACCTGCAATGGATTTGGTGAAGTAAGAGGAGATGTAAGGCCATGCCCTGGTGACTGGCTGGGTTTCTGAGGGGAGCTGGAGGACTGTGAGGCTGGAGGTGGTTGGCTCTGGCTCTGGGACTGTGTTTGGTTCTGCTGTGGTGGTGCTGATGGCTGCGGTTGTGATTGTTGGGTCTGCTGGGTTGGCTGTGGAGTCTGTGCCTGCTGAGCTTGCTGCTGCTGCTGGCTTTGCTGCTGCTGCTGTTGTTGATGCTGGAGCTGCTGAAGATGCTGAAGCTGTTGAAGCTGGGAGTTCAGGGATGAGGTAGCTGTGAATTGAAGAGAGGGAAAGAAGTTATACAAGTTTCAGTAATATCTACTATTATTATTATTATTAGTAACAGTATTAGTATTCTGGATAAAATTCTGGTTCTGTTACTTTGAGGGGCACACTGCTTAGAGGACAGCTGGCCCTAGACTTCAGGATGTGGAGGAAATTGTTCCCATCAATAATAGCCTGTGGTTCTGCCTCTTTTCTGTGGTAAAGAGCAAGACTTCCCTGGGGGCAATGAAAGCAAACCTTTGAAAGGGCTAGAGGCCTGCCCACAGGATAGGGCTCAGAGCTGACCAGGAGGCTTTGCTCAGACAAGCTTACCAGTGAAGCCAATGGGAATATCCTCTGCCTATAGAAGAGAGGAAGAGATTGTCACTGTACTTGTAAGTATAGCAAGAACTCATAACATGAACCAGTGCTGTTATGTAAAGGAGGAGAAAGCCATAATCATAAAATAAAAGATACTCTGAAAAGAACTTTGTCATGTCATTATGCAGTAGGTATCAGGAAATAAAACATTCAGCTGTGAAATTTCTTGTGTGATGCCTAGGGAGCAAAAAATACCTAATAAAATGTGTGTGTCTCTGAAATAAGAACTGTTCCTTATAATTCCCATCTAAAAGCTATAAATTCCTTCTTGTAACTTGCACTGCTCACTTCCTCCTGATAGTTAAGGTCTGTTGTGTTTTGCCAACATATGTTTCAAATGTGATGTTTGGAAGTGCGTGGCTCACATCAACCTACTGGCACAAAGGGCAAATTTTATTTCCCAGACACACTTTCAAAATGACTAGGACATGCATTAAATTCAGGAAAACAGGAAGTGTGTCTTAGGGATGTCACTAAGGAAGAACAGCTTTAAGCTGCAGCAAGACCATCACAGAAGACTGATGCTTTCTGGGATTATGCCCTGAATAAGTCACCTCGGTCTCCAGTCATAGAGATGTTAATCAACATCTCAAGGGTTGAATTAATTATATTAGCTATAAGATCCCAAGAGAAACAGCTTGCAATGTCATTGTGATATTTTTCACTCTGTATACTGCTTTGCCAGCACCACCCTATATTCTAATTTCTATCCAAAGAAGGAAAAGTAAATTGGGAATTAGTAAATTTGTTATTTTTAAAATGGCACTCAGATTTCATGGCCAGAAACTGTTGACCAAGTTATTTGTGGACTGGCAGATAAAGCCAAGTCATCTGCACTTTCTTTTCATGCCGACATCCCTATTTCAGCTTTCTAGATGTCTATGCCCTGAGGCTGAACCTGAGGTCTTGGTGTGACTTAGTAAATCAATGAGCCATAAACTGGAATAAGAAAAAGAAAAGGAAATGGAGAAAGATGAGGCAGAAAGGGTAAGCCAGAAAAGGCTGTAAGAAGGAAAAGTATAAGACTTGATAGGAAGAGCTGTTGGCTCTCCATTCCCATGCTCATACCTGGTCTAAATCTTCTTTCAACAGATGCAGGAATCAAACTAGAAATATGCTTTAACAAGAATTATAGCCAGATGTATGTGACTTCAACACACAATCCTAATAATACAGAGGAGGACTGATAACACCAGTATATTTCTATCAAGAAAGTTACTCATAGAAGTTTTGGGTTTCAACACAAAGCACAGTGACCATCAGATTAAAAACATGCATGGTGTCTCATGCAAAAGAAATCACCCTGGAGAAGTAAGGGAACACTCCCTCAATTTCCCAATGAGAATTTGTACCTAAATGCCCCAAAGCCAACAGGGTAGTGAGTAGAAATATAATCCAAGGCCTATGAGAACAAAAAATATGTGTATACAAGAAAGCAACTGCTTTAGTTAATGATTCATAGCATGAATCATCTCAGATGGCAAGGAAAACCATTCACTAATTCTATCTGTAGGTATGTACGTAGAGGCAGAAAGACCCTTACCTTTCCCACGAGGAAAAAAGAAATCTAGACCAGCTCTTTCTATTGTGCAGGACATTTCTTCACCTGTGATAGTGTAGCAGACTGGATGAACCAATGATAACCAGAACCAAGACTTCAAACTGACCCTTACTGCATCCACAGACTCCAACACAGTAATTATTAAATGACATCCCACAGAAGCATAACTTCTAATCCATATGGCTCATGGAGAAGAATGAGGGTTTTATGTTTTATGTGCACAATTGGATAGGAGGAGACAAAACCTTCTCATCTAGGACTAGAAAATCTTTGCTTTCAGTACTGCTCAATACTTGAATGTTGGTGAATGCAGGAAGACTGATATTCCACCATTCACTTTTGTACTGGAAATGAAAACATTCTTGCTGGGGTAGAAGATATTCCCTGAAGGATAATCTGATTAACTACTTCATGGAAAAGTTTCCAAGTTTGTTGCTAGCAACTGCACAAAATTATTCAAGTAACTTCTTGTGTTTTCATGTCTAAAGCCCATCATCATGCTGAGCTATAAATTGCATTGAAGTGGCTTAGAGAGGTAGGATTGTTTAACATGCTGTTGTTAAACAAACAGATAAGGAATTGGAATAAGGACTGTTAGATCAGAAAAGGTGTTCTGAAAGCCACACAGCAGATGTACCATGAAGGTGGATTTAGGGCTCTGGATCATGCCTGTAGTCTGGTGTTCATGCTGCCAGATTGCACTGCCTCTCACAATATGTGTACTATCCACAGCAGGGGTTGTGTCGTATTATTGTTTGCAATCAAATCCAATCCAACTCCCAGAGCTTGCTTGCATAGCTCATCCATTATAAATAGTATACCTGTCTAGGATTTGTCACTTTCTGCAGAGCTTGGAGCCTGATGGAATTTCAGGTGGTACAACAGTCTGCATGTATAAAAGATAACATGCTCTGCCTACCTCACAGGAACCTTTTTATGACTTACTGGCTAACAGCTGGGTAAAACTTTGACATATTTTAGTGAAAAGTACTACTTTCACAATTGCATTTAAGAATTAAAAAGGCTTGCAAAGAATTGCAGAAAGTTCTTTTTATGGTTAAAAAGTTCAACATAAAGTACATCACTTTAAAAGGGAGACACAACTAAAAATGTATGCAAGCTATAAAAAACGGTGAGGAAAATCTATAAAAGCTGTGAGACATTTCAACTCTCCCTAAAGAAATACATGTTGTATATATACCAGGTATCCAAGAAGACAGTAAATATAACTAATATCTATGAAGAAACAATGGTGCATGGGGTTTTAAAACCTATGATTCAACAAATTTCTTGCTGTGGTGTTGTGGCAGACTTTCCATGAGATCACCCCACGGTTTATGATCCTACTTTAAGCAGATTATACTTCCTCATAGTATCAAAGCATTTACATTAGAATAAGAGGCATGGAGTTAAGTGGTGCAAATCAGTGGTCAAGAGGCAGTGAAAGCAAACTTTCTGATCTCCTAGGTCATCTGCTGCAATACTTGTCACAGATCTCAGGCTACTTTGTGGATCAGAGAAAGTTACAACCCAAGGTACATACTCCTCCTTGACTTTCTTTGGGGGATACCTTAGGCATAGTGTTGTCATGCATTTACAGTATTCCCACAAAATGTTTCATTTCATATTCTATTCCTCTGCTGGTTGCCTACACAGGAAACTGAAATGAAATGCAAATGCCCTTCTGCCGAGTAGAGTATTACAATGGGGAAAATTCACCTCTGAGGCAACCATGCTGAAAGAAGCAGTCTGATCCATGACAGGGGGATGACTGAAGCTTTGTTGTAGTGGGCAAACTGAAGAGGGTCTGTCTTCATTTCCCAAGCCTGATTAATGGAAAATAGTAGCAGTTGTCTGATGCCTCTGGCTAACATATTGTGACATAAGTAGGGGAATATCCCCAGTTATATTTTAGGTTAAAACATACATTTGAAAGTTTAATCATGATTCTCCAAAAAGCAAGGAACATAAGTGTGCTCACAAATGTTTATATAATGAAAACAATTTAAAATTAGGACTCCTTTTTCACCTTTCCTTCACAATATAAGCTCAGATTCTTAAGACCTCTACTGTGCTTGGCAGAAGATCAAATTAATATTCAGGGATTCAAACGGTATCTAGAATCTGCTCTTGTGGATAACCTTCACATAAAGTCTGATTTATTTTATTAATGTTTTGCGCATATTTGTTTTTGTGTAAAGAAGAAGGAGGGGTAGGAGGAATAAGAAACAATTTTAGCTTACAAACAATTGTGCTACTCTAGCTTCTCTCCTCCTATTTACGTAATTGCATAGTTGCTCTTCAGTGCCTTGATACAATGTACAATGAACTAAAAAGAAGAAAATCATACATTAAACCTTTTCCTATTTGACTGAGCACAGAACTTGACTCCTGCCATTTCAAGGGCTTAATGCCTTTTTCCACTTCCCCAGTAATGGAGAATGGATTTGCATTGCCTTAAACTGAAAAGTGTAACTAACTTAAGCATCTGGGCTTGCGTTTGAACTGACATGGCTCGCTTTTTTTTCCACTTTGTTGTTTCTCTTCTAATGAGGTTTATGCCTTTCTTTTCTTTGAAACAGATTTCTAAAGATTGAATATACACACTGAACAATCTAATGCAAGCCTGCATTTACATTCTCTCCCTCCTGGGTAATGAGGGGTAGGTTAGCCAAATACCCATGCTTTTCCATATGCTCGGATTTTCTTTCTGAGAGTTAATGTGAGTTCTTTTAAATATGTTGGCATCCTCTTTGTGAAAAAAAAAAAAAAAAAAAAAAATCCCTGAAGGCTTGGACTTGTGGCTGAAGAGATTAGTAATGGGATACAGAGCATATTATTTCTAAATCACTGGCTCAAATTCAGCCTAGGTCAATATAGGGAACAAAAGTCATTGCACTTTAATGGTGCCTTTGCATGTTTTCTACCATACAGAAGATGTATTAAATGTATAGAAGTCTTATTCATACACAGATACCCACAGAGAGCCCGCCTGCATTGGAAGAAGTTTGCCACACAGTCAAGGTAATAAATTGGTGGTCTCACAACATCTAATGAGGAAGATCAAAAAGACTATGGTCTTGAATGGCATCAATTGACATCTTTATTTGCATTTTCAGCAGAGAGACTAAGAATGGAAAGAGTACACAGATCAAGTCATCACCTTGTTCCTAAAGGTGATCCCTCAAGGTTACAACTGCAAAACACAAATGGGGTTATGGGGAAAAACTTGCATTGCCAACAGTCCTCTGCATCAATTCTGCAGATAAAAAGAGGACTTCACTTTCTACTGTTGTCGTATCCAGCATCGTTCATGAGCACTAAATTCACTTTAAAGAATGTAGGCAATAAAAAGGAAGTATTAAGAAGAAAACCATAATAATTTATATGGTGCCTGTGGTGCCTCTACATTTTGATGAATACTGGAGCTTCCCTGAAAAATGATCCACTGCATTAAATAAATCTGACTTTTTTTTTTCCTTACCAAACTTTAAAATGTACCATAATCCACTAAAACCTTAAGGAAAAGAAAAAAAAAAAAAGAAAAAAAAAAAAAGAAGAAGAAAAAGTTCTATGGTGGAGATCTTGACTAAGTATCAAGACAAGTATATTTGGAATAATTCCCATTTTAAGATAATCTAGGGGCTATTTTCCTCTAGTTTATGACAACACTCTGTGCATAAAGTTCCCTGAATGTATTGTAAAAATTGCATTAACCTATTTAAAATGCCCAAAGGCAAGAACAAGCTGGAGAAATTAGACGTTAATAAGCCATTTGCTTTCTCAGTTCAAATGGGACTTTAGGTCTCATATTGTACAAATGGCTGAAGCATTAACTGGAGTCGAGGTATCCTCAAGACACAGGGGATCAACCAGGATGACTTGTCTTGGGATTCTCGTTCAAAGACAGGCAATTAAGCATAAGTATGACAACACTGTAAGTGTTTGAATGCCAAAGTCTGTGTGTCAAACAAGTAATCTAGATATGGTAAATTCCTAAATTTTACCAGCCAATTTTTTTTTTTTGTGAAAACATGACTCACAGTTTAGAGGTAAGATCTTCCAATTAAGTCCTTATGCCAGATAAAAGCAGTTTTCTAATTACAGAGTGCAGAACTAGTCCCAGATTGTCTAAGAACAGAATAGAAAATCAATTTAAGTGGCATGGTATTCCTACAGAGTGGATTTCCAGACCATATTAAACCCACAACTATGTTTCTGTGGACCAGAGTTTAAGATAACCAATTAGTGGGAAAAATTCTTCAGGACTCCTTAGCAAGAAACTAATTGACAGTGAAAAGATTATCATTTAAAGGCCAACAGAACCCAATGTAAGATTTCACAGCTGAAGGGATATGACAGGAAATAGATGAATGACACAAAGAAATTAACTTTTAAACAATAGTCTGCTGACTCAGAGAACCATGATTTATAATGTACATAAGACAAAATATGGGCATTCTCTGCACATAAAACCTTTAATGAGAGGAACTGCAGCTCATGTTTGCTCTCCTTTATTCTTTCAGATGCTCTAACATTGATGGGAACCATAATTTCAATGGCACTTATGCAGACTAAGTGTTTGATGTACTCAAAGTAGCAATACTTGTAGAAAAAGCAGTGTAACAACATACAGCCACAGAAACCTTGGAAGGGGTTGTGCAGAATCCTGTCCTACAGTTTAGAGAGTCACAGGTCCCCAGTCCAGCAGATATCCTGCCATTTCTCCTGACAGTGTGCCTATGTGAGGCTTTGGGGCAAAGTCTCGTCAAGAGGAGCTTGTTGAACTGCCTGGTGGCTTCAGAGTGATTTTACATTCTGTCAGATAATAGATCTGCAATTGTATCTTCTATAATTGTTTATGGTAAATGGCTTTTTGGACAAAGAAATATTTATCCAGTTGTAGCTTCAGCAATGGTTCTTTGACGATTGGGAATTACAAGAAGTCTCTTCAAAGAGTCTTTGAAGTGAATGATGTTTCCTTAATTGAAAGTGAAATTACTGTAAGTGAAATTTACTGGGTATTTTGTACATGTGTGTTCGTGGGTTTTTTTTAAAATAATGCTATCAAATAGCAGATCAAAATATTTGTGGTTTAAAAGGTTGGTCTGTATGCTGAGTTTGTGAAAGTGTCCTGAGAATGGCATAGGATAGTGTCACATTCCCCCAGCCTCAACCTAGGGAAGTGATACAGGCTACAGTATCATGCAGGTGACTTGGTATGAGTGTTTGCTTTCATGTCTCAGATGCTCATTGTAACCATGTTTCTATCAAATTTCACTTCCAGTCTTTTCTGAAAGAAAAAGACTTGAAACTATGTTTTCTATTAAGAACTCTAAGAGTCAAGCACCTGTAAATTCTGTTCTTTGTGTATGAATTCCAGCCAAAGAAGTTAGCTGAACAGCAGTGAGAAGAGGCCATGGAATGACTCAGAAAACAGCAGCATGTACACTATAAGGAGAAAGGAAAAAAAAATGTAGCGCAGCCCACTTCTTTTCTTTACAATCAATAAAACTACAACAGCAAGTACAAGAACCAGGTGCAAAAATGGCAGTTCTACCTTGCTGCACACAAATCCTCTGCTGGAGCTGTGACTTGAGCTTTAACCTTGTTAACAGGCCCTGTTTTTCTCAATATAGCCTTGAACGTCTGCTTTTACCAAGACATGAAAAATTAAAAATATCAGTAACAGGGTAAAAAAGGTGAGGGAGAATGCAAAACAAAACACATGGCTGCAATACTCCCAGTCCCCATGTAGGGACTGAACACCACTCATCAACAGCTGGCACACAAATGCAGTACCATGTTGAATGTGGTATTCTTCACCAGGCACAGAAGAATAAAAATGGACTAAAAAATTTTGTCTGAGTCACAAGAGGCATTGCTTTAACAGCTGTGGTCCAGAAACAATCTCGAGCACAGGTTGGTAAGGAGGTACTCTAACATCACTCCGTGAGCAGAAGATGGAAGTGTTCTTTCTTTAGATAAGGTATCAGCATTTCTCTAGACTGTGCAACTACCTCCACACTAGAAATTATAGAAAAGCTGGGAGGTGAACTTTAATTTGGTAATCTGTCATACCACAAGCTATTCTTGAATGTATGTACTACCAGCAAGGTACCTGCTGTTTGCCTACTGTTGACTCACAGTAGTTCTATTTTGCTGTCTTTAAGAATCTTCCATGATTTTTAGTATATGGTGTGCATAATTAAGAACACAGTATTTAGTTACGTGCATTTCAAAACATACCATAGTATCTGTAGCTGTTTTCTTTTTGTGATATTTAAGCTGACTACAGCTCAGTTTGAGGCAATCTGCCTATATCCCTTTTTCTAGTTTATTTTACTTGTGGAGAGCTTCAAAACAAAATTAAACAATAGGGAAGTAATGGTTCTACACTGTGCAGTTGGTATTTGGCACAGATGGACTGACTGCTCAGTTTTAGTTTGCACAAAAGTGAGAGTGGCTGCATATGAAACTTCTTTCCTCTCTCTACAGTTCATCAACATCTTGCTGCTTCAGGTGCTACCCCTAGTTTGGCTGTGCTTGGCATCTATCACCTTTGTGCAGCATCATGGGTTGTGTGAAGTTTCCAAACAACTGCAATTTTCTTTTAAAATTTTCTTCTGTTATATTCCACTTTTTGGTTGCTAATCTGAGATTCTCCAAAAAAACTGACATGAAGCTAGTCTTTGCCTTCCTTTAGGCAACACTGCCCTAATTTAAATATTCAGAATAATGAAATATTTTAAATAAGAATTTGTGTCTCATCAGCTGTATCAACTATACCAAATCTCAGTGATACTACAAAACATTACCAATGCATTAAGGCTGTTATACATATTAAATATACCTGCTATTAATGGCATCCTTTTAAGAATTATAGAAGGATCCTCCAGTATTTGCTCTAAAAATACAGAAAATTCATAAGAGAATGTATCCTAACAGGCATATTTTATTCACCCTATAAAACATAGTGGCAGTGGTGTATCTGGGTTGTGTGAAGTTTCCAAACAACTGCAATTTTCTTTTAAAATTTTCTTCTGTTATATTCCACTTTTTCATAAAATAATGCAAAAGCTACCTTAAACTGTAGAGAATTAAGAACATTTTGATGGTAATGAAGATAGTGGTCATAATGTGAAATTGATTGCTAATATATAGCCATAGATAATGATGTTTGGGGGTGGAGGGCAAGAGGAGAGAATTTGCTGTTCACAAATTCCCTTGTTTTTGAAATTAGTGAATTTCTCATCCTCTTGCAAAAGCCCACTGACTAGTGTAGGTAGAAATACCACACCATTACTGGGCAAACATCGTTACCATGTTTCCTGACAATTAAATGGAGATGAGCTTGTTTCAAAAAATTGTATTCTAATAAAAAGCCTGGACCATTCAACAGTGCAAGATAAAGAAATACATGTCAGTGCTGATACAAGATCCAGCTTTTCGCTTAAATTAACTTCTAATTTTAAATGTTAGTGGAAAAAGCACTGAGCTAGTGGGATGAACGTTCTGTCATGGCAACCCTGAGAACAAAAGTTGGCACAGTTAGTGCACATGGAAATTTGAAACCACTACTTTAGATTTGTTTTGCCAAGTTTTAACTAAGTAGATACAAAGACTGTTCCTTTCATTTTCAGTGCCAGGGATTTTGTCTTTACTCTGCTGATTTTAATAGCTCACTCAGAAGCTTGGAAATGAATGTTTCTTCCATCATCAATTTAAAACTTTTCCATTTGCCAACTATGAATGTTTATTCTACTGTGTGTTTTCAATGAAGACAAAATGAATATGAGTCCCTTTGATTTTCCATCCAAGTGCCAGGGAGCATGGGGCAAACTATTTTTTCATCTCCATCCTTGAGGCAGAGCCAGTTCCAGCATCACATGACCACAACACTACTCCTTTTCTCCCCTCTCTCCCACAGTCTTTAAAAACATGGCCAGTTTTGGACTCATGTTTGTCTAAAGTCTGCCTGGAAAGACTAGCTCTACAGAGGTCCTCCAGCCTTCTATAGGCTATGGCAACTCCTATGGCCATCATCTCCAGAGGTTCAACCAGTGTCCTCCTCATGCAGAACCTTCTCTTTGTGCACATAAGGCCCCAACAGCTTATCTTCTCTACCAGCTGTAGACACAGTTACTTCTTTATAGCTTATAGAATTTTGATGGCACTCCAGCAATCCTCACCTTTGAACAGGGAACTGAAGCAAATGCAAATCTGGCTAAACGTTGTTGTCAGAAAATAATATTTTACATGTGATTGTGATAAAAAGCTGTGCAAAAGTTGTGTAAAATCCTGCCTTTATTTTTTCAGGACTATGTAGAGATGGTTTTTTTGCCAATAGCTACTCAATCATTAGAGTTTTTGAGAACTGTACCAGGAAATAGCTAAAAAGATAAGACCCGTAAGTGAAGGCTACTGTTCTGTAAGCAATCATCCACTGCAAAGATTTCATTAAGAGGTTTGTGCCATACACTGGTGACTATTTTATGTATTTGGATTATGGATCCCATGGATTTTCAAGTCATAAAGAAGCTAATTCCAGTAAAGCATCTTATGTTTTAATGTTTTACACTGGAAAATTGAGAGTGGAAGCCAAGAACATAAGACCTCTGATATTTGTGAATCAACACCAGTCCACAGACCAGTACAGACAAAACCACAAGTAATTTCCTTTTTTTTTTTTTTTAGTAGCAGTATTCTTAAAAAGATCAATTCTAGCACCTCTTAATCATCTCTCAGAATGAAATGACATCTGACTTAATGCAAAATAGCTTCAGCCAGCAACTTTGCTGGTTTAACTGATGTCACAATGATTTTCAGACTTGATCATAATAGATGTGTAAAATACATAAACTTTAGATGTCTGCATGATTCTGTCACTTTTTTCAGCTGCAATTGGGCATGGCCTTTTTGTTGTGTACTGTCTAATGGGTGTCTTGCAGACCTGTATCTCACTTGACTGAGAGGACTTGGTGTTCCCCCGTCAACATCCCTGAGAAGACCACAGGGAAAATGTGCGAAGCACCACCTGCATCTTGTGCCAGCATGGGTACGAATGCAGAGCACATGCCCCAGAGCAGATCTCTCCTGATGAAATTTAGAAGAATGCCATTGGATTACACACTGATCTGCAATTTTAATTTTCCCACAGGACACTTTAATCAGAAACCACTTTCATAATTTGTAAACACTGCCAAATGTTTGATTCCAGGCTGTTTAAGTGATCAAACCTTTGGGTAGAAAAATAAAATAAATAATAATCAAACCATCAAACAAAGAAAGCAGTTATAAATAATTAAATATGCTGTTCTGACATATGCTATTGCCATCTGGATGCTGTGTTTCCATGATATAAAGCACAGCTTTCATAATTAGGAAAAAAATTTTTAAAATATCCTGTATGACAGAACAAGTCAGATCAGAAACAGGGATTTAGGACTGACTGTCTTATACGTGAAAATCAGCACCTGGGAATCCACTTCCTATTTCTGAACCTACCAGACCTGCACCACCTTGGGCACAGCAGTTAATCTCACTGCCTCACTTTCCTGTTCTATAAAGAAAAAGAGGGATAATAAACTTCACTTCTCTCACCACAGGAAGCTAAATAAGTGAAGTACAGCAATGTGTGCTAAAATCCTCAAAAAGAAGGGGGTCAAAGATAGACAAAATTTTATTTCCCTATGGAAAAAATTGTTGTAAAGCTACCACCTACATGGTGTTAATGAGAGCTAAATGATTTTAAAGCACTCATTGTTTGTCCTTACTTTTTGATAATGTCTGGGTAATGTTTTATTCCCAGCAGCTCATAGAGCTTTTTCAGAGCTACAACAAGCAGGATGTCTTCTAAGATGAACTTGCAGCTTAGGCACATTTTAGGCACTTATCTCACCCTGGATTGAAAGGATACCTCAGGCTGAACACCAACCCCAGATTTTCTGGAAGATTAATACTTAGGTTTCATTGCACACCTCCATAAGCACCTCTGTAATCAGAGACACACCAATGGAAGTAGCTAAACTAAACTAGCTAATGATAATGACAGTAAAAAACCCAAAAGAAAATGACAGCAACAAGGCATCAAAGACAATAAAGTGATTTCCTCCAGTGCAGGAAGCTAGGCCAGAGAAACAGGAGGATAACAAAAGAAAATAAAGAAAGGAAAACAAATTCAAGGGTGATAACCATAGGACCCCAGTGGGCTTGTTATATGAATAGTCTGCTGGCAACCACATCCTGCTGCTGTGATGCTTCATAAATTCTATCATCTTGTTAAGAAGCTGAAGACTACTGACCTCACTTCCTCTGCTAATAAGACCATGCTGCTTTGAGCCTAGACTTTTATGATGCTTATGAAATTTGAGCCATTGTGTGAGCCTCCTTCCTTCATACACCAATGATTACTGCCTCCCAAATTACAGGAGGACGAATGGCAAACAGAGAACTCCTCTCCCTCTTTTGTGCAACAGTCTCTTCTTTCCCTCTTCCTAAACCCTTGTAAAAATAATTTTCAGGCTCTCAGGACCAGTGATGCTCAGACTTGCTTGATTTCTGATTATAGTACAAGTAATCATAGTAATAAACCAAGAAATCTGAGTCGATTTTATGATGTTCACATATAGGTATGACATTTATACATGCCAGAAAGACCTTCATGCATTATAAAACCTGTGCAGGGAATATTCAGCCATTTTTTCCTAAGAGAACACATAGCAAGCGTCAAAAGGCCAAAGAGAGAGCAGCCAAAAAGGTGTTTTGGAAATACTCTCCAAACACGAAGACTACATAGGTTGTGTGTATGCAAAAGCTCTCCTTATTGGAGCTCAAAATAGGAGAAAACAACTACTCTTCTTAGCACTTACTTTTGAAGAGCAAAATATACAAAGGCAGCTGAGACAAGGTCCAGCCCAACTGGCTGCAGCCACATGAACATGAAAAATCCAGAGAAAGGTAGGCCTGTGACTTGTCCTGTCCATATTTTGCATCATTTTCTTCCCAGTCTAAAAAGGCACAAGACAAATCAAGGCAGTTCTTTTGTAATTACACATGACAGGGCAAAAATGTGTTCACAGCCTACAGCTTTGAGTGTTCAGTAATGTAAGTATGTAGCAAAGATGTGCCTTTCAAATTTTACAGCATGCAACTTAAAAAAAAAAAAAGATGAACCATTATTTCCTTCTAGTATCTTCACAGAAATCACTAGGACTGGAAAAAAAAAAGTACCAAAAATCAAACCCTCACAGACATCTTTTATCCCCCACAGACATCCTCATACACTTAAAAGTGAAAAACCTCCAATGGTTACCTCTTGCATCTGGTGGATTACATTACAGATGTCCTTTCTGAGCAGCTTTACCTTTAGTATCTCAAAACAAAATTGCTGCAAATAAAAATATGCAAATCAACACAGTTGATTGGACACAGCTGATGAGGACAGCGAGACCAAAGTCTTCTTCAGATTTCACAGAGCAATGGGGACAGTGTAATGGAATTTGTATTTCTGAAACAATGAGGAAAATGCAGCCTTTACTTAGATAGTTCTAAGAGCTCTATGTGTTTTGGATATGACTTTCTCTTTTCTTCAGTTGTGCCACTAATGCTGCTCAGTGCTTGCTTTGCCACCATTAATAGGTAACACAGCAGTCATCCACTGTCTAGACTTCCTGTCCTTTCCAACAAGGAAAGTATGCAAATTCTTAGTAGAGTACACAGCAATAAAACTTCAAATAAAGCAGTCAAAACCAAACCAAAACAAAATGGAATACTGTAACAAGTCCAAAAATTCTAATTTCTTCCTGCCTTTTTCATAGCTCCTACATGGGATCAAATATCATCTTTATTGTGTTGTCATTCTTATTGAGCAAAGCCAGCTCATATTTAACAATTTCATTATTTTCCTTTCTACGGGACATAAGATGACATTAGGAGCCTGTTGAGTGTTCTCAGACAGACCCAATCTGTTCTGCCTTGCACAGTTCAGTGGCCAACTTCACTGACATTCCAGAATGGTCCTGTGGAGCACTAGATACTGGTACCAGCTGTTCCACATCTCTGTGCCAGGGACACTGCACTGCACAGAATACTGACAGGAGAAAGGTGCACAGGCTTGGACTAGGTACTCAAAAAACAGAAGGGAGGGAGGGAGGGAGGNTATCCAGAGTCCAATGTGAGTGGCACAGCTATAATTCTTTATGAAGTAGCAGGTAAGATTGATTGTCAAGGGTCAAAAGGCTAGGTCAAACTCTGCTCATTCGTCAGCTGAATGTCATTTTTGTTTTCCCTGTCACCAGATAGCTTAAAAAAAATTGCAACTCCTTCCTCATTATCTAGGAGTTGGGTCCCTTCCTGCCATCCAGTATTAATGAAACAATGCTTCAAGCCTGGCCTTCATCTTTGAGGCTCTTCTTCATGTAATTCTTCCCTTTCTTAAGTACTACAGACTGAAGACAATTTTAAAGACTGCTTTCTCATACAGAGTTGTTGGAAAATTTCTGCTGTAAGAATGGTTTGTTCGTTCAAATGATTGGTTAAAAAACGAACATGATAAAATATTTTGAAATAATTTATGAAAACCCCACCACCACACTTTTTTGTTATAATTACAAGCTATGCACCACTAGAATAATGTTAATACTGAAATTTTCCATCAATTTACTGTGAGTATCATTTATATGTGCCTGATTCAGGTAAAAATAACAAATAATTCCCTTAAAAAAACCCCATCTGAATTAATTGAAGTTAAATTACACCTATACTGTAAAGTTTCAGCTCGCTTGAAATGGGATGCCACCCAAAGGATGCTTCCTCAAATAAAACCATTTTGTGTCAAAGGTAAGTTTAGGTGGAGTTATCCTCTTCTGAATTTAGATAAAGACAATACTCATGTGTTTATTCAGTGCTTTTCACCAAAAGGGATCTCAGGGTCAATTACACAAATAATTAAACCTCCTCTGAAGACTATCCCTATGAGAACTATCTCTGTGTTTATAGGAACAGAATCAGGAACCATTTGGTGACAGAATGAGAGGATTTACTAAATTAGTTTCCATTAAACACATTGCTGAGCAGGGTGGTTTAAGTGTGTTAACTGATTGACATAATACCTCTTTTTATCTAGAAAAATGACCTTTAAATATTTATAATCACTCTTGGGCAAAAACATCCTGAAATTCTATGGTAAATTGACATAGAGTAACATTTCACACAAGTCTAATTGCCTTGCACAAGTAAATGTGGTGACTTCCACAAACTGTCTGCATGAATGGCATCTCAGACAGAGAATTCAAAATGTTTCATGAAAAAGATCAGTTTTAACAGTGAAGAGCAGATGCAAATAAATGATAGCTCAAAACAAAAGAAAAGGTTTCAAAATGCTCTGTGTACTCTCCATCTGCAACTTGGGAGAGCTATTTCCAGGTATGGCCGCTGCAAGATCACAAGCTACTTCCAGCTTTACTTTACTTCCAGCCACAGACAGAGGATAATACCCATTTTGAGTGTACAGAATTCAGCTCAGAGAGTAGTGAATCACACAAAATAGCACAAGAGGTTTACAAGTTGAAAGTAATTAGTTAATCCACACCCTGAGATTACCTGGCTCTCCTGTGATATTCAAAAGTCAATGGTGATGTTTGAAACAGAACAATTTTAAGAACTTCTTGTATTTTTTGACCTGACTGGGTTTTCAGGGTATGCAAAATATGATGTGCTTACAAAATGTTAGCCAGAATAACTAAGTTTTGATAAAATTAGAGGAAATTTCAACAAGATAAAAGAAGGACAGTGAAGGGAAATAAAGAGAAAAAACATTGTTATACAAAGCTAAGTTTTCCTTCAGGATGTTTTTTCACTCCAAAGTTCCAGTAGCAACAAAATTTTATTTTTGAAGTTTGAGATCAGATGAGAATGGCAATAATTAGAATTTGAATAGAAGGCTTGTCATTAAAATAATTTTGCTTAGAGCACCACGTTTGCCTGTACATTGCTTGTCTAGCCACATTGCAAAGTGTCTGTTCTTCTGCATGCATGCTGCAGTGTATCAGTTTAAAACAGGGAGTACCCTTACATCACTAATGTAAAGCAGAACTAAAAGATCAGTCCCAGTACGCAGGTAAAAGTAATTGTAAAACAGAGTTGAGCTGTGTCTAGGAGAGCCTGTGTTTATTATGCAAAATGACTGATTATATTAAACCAGCTGGGTTCTGCATGGGGCCTTGTTCACTGAAATATTAATAGGTGACATTTAGCTAAACAATACAACAGAACCCTGATAGTGTGCTGAGAACTGTCACCATAAAACCACTTTACTTCCTCCAATAAATACTAATTCATAGCAGGTTGATACCAAACTGCCATGCTTTCACCTGAGAAGTAACACACTTCTTTACTACCTGCAGCTCTTAGAAATTACACTTTTTTTTTTTTTCTTTTTGCTACATGTAGCACAGAAACTGAGGAGGCAGTGAGTCCTTTATCTCTCAGGCAGGAGCAGAAAGCATGGTTAGATCCCTGTGGATTTCACACAGGCAACTGCTCTCTTCAATAGTCTGGAAGCAACACAGATTGTCAAGCACTACTTCCAGGTGTGGTGAAACACGTTTCAGCTCTGTAAGTGCATTGCTCCCCTCAATGAGCTGAGGAACATTCGTTAATTGCACAGAACATGATAACAAATGCTACATATTTTGTGAAGAAGACAAGGTCAGTTAGTTCATTTATGGCACTTTCACACTCGCTTCTTTCTTCATACACTGAACTTGCTCCTTTGCTCCTTCCCTTTACAAAAAATTACCTTTTAAATTTTCTTTTGTTTATATTTTCCCCCCCTCTGTTTCCTTTCATTCTGTGGTTCCACAGGGATCCCTGTGTGCATTTTCTGTGATCATCAGACAGCACCTTTACAACTCTCATTGCATGAAACTGAACCATATAAGTGAAAAGCAGGTGAACTCCTCTCAGTTTTGGCAACAGCAATTGGAAAGCTGTCCACTGAGTTGAATTTTTTAAAAGAATCTATGCTCTTTTCCATGTTATTGAATGTTTCAGTTTTACAAGGAGGCAATGAACTAATTTTTATTCTCATTTGCTTGAGAACTCTTCCATGAACCACCTCTTTTTGGTCTTTCAGTTGTTGTATAATTATCTACTGTAGGAGGAAGTAGTAAGCTGCTCTATCCTTATATAGCATATTAGAAAAACTTTCTTCTCACTATTGCTTTAATCAGACACTAATGGCATTTCTACTACAGCCTTCCTTGCCTGCCTGGTTCTTACATGTTATTTTTAATACTGATGTTCATGTAACTTAAAGCTATTTCTAAGCCAACTTTTCCTCACAGAAATTTATCCTCTCACCTCCAATTTCTTTCTTTTGCTGTTTTCTGCAGTGCTATGATCATGATAATAGCTTGCTACTGTGACATGAACAGTACTTCTCTGACTGAATTCATTCTTCTGCTTAGCTCTGTGTCAATTCTACAGTTTGCAGATCCATGTAACACAAAATACCATCATTTTTTCCTGTCATTAGAGTCTTATGCCAAGCCTGTTTCCTAAGTGGTTGGGTACCTTTTCCCCTCATCTGCATATGCCATCCCATCTCATCCCCAATCCTGCTTCATATCTCACATGTGATGTGGATTTCTGCTTTCAGAATTTTTTGAGATTTTGAACCTTAGTATATTGACTGAACTGACCTGTATTCAATTGCTTAAGGTTAACACTTTCTTCAAGAAATGTACATTAATGTGCCACTCCAGCAATCTTACAGCTCTCTCCAGTCATTACTTGGCTGTGAGACTACCTGTATACCCCCATCTAATCTTCTATGATGAACTCCAGGTTTACTGCAAACCAGCATGAAATGACATACATGTTGTGGTCATGATGATTTATCCTTTTCAATACCTCCCTTCCTTCTGTGGCTGTGCTTTAGGAGTCCTCAAGACAATCCTAAAACTCTACACCCTGAATTCTGCAAATAAATCCCAAACTGGATTTTCTAAGGAATCAAGGAACCAACAAGCATGGACTTTGCAAGACAGAAGGGAAGGGTCTAGCAGGCTATAGTGAGAGCCATTAAAATAAACATGTGCTGTGAGCAACAAGCAATATAGGGGTATTATTAGTTTGGCATCTGTCCTGGTTTAGGGCAAATTTGGAAGGAAACTTCCAAAGGGGTCCCTCTAGAGAGCAGATTCAAGCGGCCCCTCTCCCTACTTGTTTGGGAAAAGATTTCCTTGGAGAAAAGCAGAAAAACCCCTGTTTATTTAACAGACAAAGTATTCACAAGCATAAAAAATTCATATTATTAAACAATAAAACTTCTTGCTGCTCTGAAGAGATGGCAAATTCAGAAAGTCCTCGTTGTGGGGTGTAGCTCAGCTCATTTAGTCTCTTATCAGTCCCTCCAGAGCTGGAAAATGGCATCTCTTGGGCCCTGGTGAGCCACAAGTGTGAGCTCCCAGTATTTTTCTGGGTTT
Organism: Dicaeum eximium; assembly: GCA_013396995.1. Taxonomy (NCBI): domain Eukaryota; kingdom Metazoa; phylum Chordata; class Aves; order Passeriformes; family Dicaeidae; genus Dicaeum; species Dicaeum eximium. Next base: position 292,216 of record VWZP01007197.1, read on the forward strand.
TCAGTCCAGAGCAGGGCTGATCAGTTCCAAGAAAAAGAAAAGTCGCGGTCCAGGGAACTCCTCTGCCTCAGATAGCTAAAAACTAACCAAAGCAAAGGAGAGCTCTGTCCCCCTGTCTGTCCTTGCTGCAGACAGCACAGTCCGTGAGAAGGATGCAGTGGAGCAAGCGCAGTTTCTGGTAACAAACTGAGCGCTTCTTCTCTCCCGCTTTGCTCTTGGAACCAGTCTAAAGGTGCAGAACCTAATATCCAGCATAAACAGAACAAGCGTCTTACAAGCATCATAAAGTCTCCCTAGGACAGCATCAAAACAGGCCAGAGTTAGCCAAACCCAACAAAATGAACATTAATAGCAATATTGCCCCTGAAAATGAGGCGTTTGACAGATTCGTTCTGAAGTTGACCTTGGGAAAAACTCTGTACATAGAACCAACAACTGGTGAACTCAGAGTTCTTGCCTGCTTCAGAGCAAAAATCAGCATATAAAAATTAAAAGATCACAAGGGGTATTCCCACTTCAACTTATTGCTGCCCCTAAGAATTTTTTCTGTCATTAAGTGACTACTACCTATATGTGAGAGAACAAGCAGAATGTGAGGAAATGAACCACAGGGCGGAAGACTGTGAATGTCACTTCATCGCACTCTAACATCATTTTTAGCACTGAATTGAAAGGTCTCTAAATACTCAAACTGTGAGCCAGATGATGCAATTATCACTTGAGCATAATTCCTATTCACTGAGGGAGATTTGCCTGAGTAAGGACCGTAAGAACTTGTAAGGTTCCCCTGTTACAAGATTATTCTTTATGCCTCACATGTATCATGAGTAGCTGGGGCAGACAATTACATAAAAAAATCATTTAAAGAAAGATCATGGACAGATATAATTTCTTAGAATTGGGACATAGGGCTTTATAAGAACTTTATTCAGAAAATTGTATGAATTTGTTGCTTTCATTTTCACACTAAATGGAGATTTAATATGACTACTTTCATTTGTCACAAATGCACATAAGCAACACTGAAGGACTAATATGCAGAGACCTGAAAAAGATTTCTTCAACAGGAAGCTTTGCATTTTTGCACTAGTAACAATACTGCTATTTTAAGAAATGAGGATCAAATTAAATGTTTACTCCTGTGACAGTGTTGCCAAAAATGTCAGTACATTTATGAAGAGTTTATAATTTTAACTGTCCTTTAGACAATGGGTCATATGTTCATTAAAGTAGTCATAATAACCTGTCAGTAAAAATCTCCTGTAGCCCATTCATAGGAAAAAAAGTTTGCAAGTTCAGCAGCTCACTAATGTACTAGCAGAATAGTTTCTCCCATGAAGTGGTACAGCCAACCTTTCAAAAAAACAATTTCATTTTGACCTGATGTGCTGATATTTTAGGACTTTTTTTTTTTAATTTCCAGAATTCCTTTTCAGAATTCACCTAATACCACTCAACATACAGTCATTGATTAGAAAAATTGCCTGCTGTTGCCCCTAGGTCTCTACCCTAGAGAAGTAAACAAGTACTCATCTTTGACATAGGAGTTACTATGAATTACCTAAACTCAGTAGTGTGCAGAAAGTGAGAGGCTTTCCAAATACTTTTGGAGACAGGATTCAACAACCGAAAGCCTGCCAGTCAGTGCATTGTCACTTTAGGTAAACTTCCTCAGGATTTGTGCACCCTCATGTTCTCTTCTTCCCTTCATATCTGCTCTCCCTCCTCCTGCAGTAAGTTACTTTTTGTAGGCTCAGGCCCACCACGCTGCTCTTGCTGAATAATCTCAGCAAGCAGAATGGTTTTCAGGCCTGAGTCCTCCCATGATGTCACCTAGCAGAGTTCTGAAATCTCAAATATTCTTCAGTCAGTCATTCCTACTGCTACTTGTCTGTCCTGGCAGGGTCACAGCACCAGCAAGGTCAGCAACAATCTAAAGTACAATGTTCACTCACTAAAACAGAGCCTTGCCCTCATACTGGCTTAAGAAATACAGCAAATGGGGCTGAAAGCGTTCAGCTTTGAAGACTTTGAACATTCTGCAGTGAGATATCACTTGCTGAGACATTAGAAAAGAATACTTTTCTCACACACAGGCACACAGGCTAATTCATGACATTTATGTTTACCTTTGAGAGGAAGAATTGCCTCAGTTTACCCAGACCATTACACAAAGTGGAATAAAACAATCACACAGCAGCTCTGCTGATGCCTTATTTCAAAGGCAGTATTCATCCTGGTCAAGGCAAGCCCAAAGAAGGCGACCCCAGTATCTCTGCCTAACAAGCATCCTCTCTCATACTAGCAAATTAAAGATTATTTGCTTCCAATTCAACAAAAATGAGGTGAACTAAATTTTGCCTGGGCACTGCCTCTGCAACAGCAACAAGTATTTAGACATTTAAGGCTGAGTGCTTCTCTGTCTAAATGCCTTGCTTTAAAAATCCCAAACAAATCCACATTGAAACAGCCACTGATGGAGACCCATTGAAGACAGTTAGAAAACCAGCTAAATGTGCATGAACAGTTACATAAAGCCAAGTTCAGGTGAGGATATTTCTCTCTAACTTCAGATGGAAGTTTATAATGTTGGGGGAAAAAAAGACTCTTCTTTATTCCAGCCCCATATTTAATGCCTCCAGAATTAAGGCCTGTGTTTTGTCAGGGCATCAGCTATGCCATCCACATTCCAAGTACAAATTTGGCGAATCTGTCTCTAATTTACCAAGGTTATTGGCAAAGTTAAGGTTAAGGTTATTGGCAAAGCATATTAAGCACATGTCCTGGATATAAGAACATACAAACCCCCCACATTTCCACTGAGTTTAAACAGACTACTTCTAAATGATGGATGTTAAGCAACATTCTGGATGGACCCCATAATTTCTTCAATTAAGAAGAAAAAAGAACCCTTTTTTCTACTGAAGCCAAACTTCATTCTCAATATGTTATATAAAAATTCCTTTTCCTTTGGTTAAATGGTCCTTCTTTTATTCTTTTTTTTTTTTTTTTTTTTTTTGGTGAACTGTGCTTTAAACACATATTCTTTAAGTTACCTGGGGTGCTTTCTAAATATTTTCATGTTACATTTAATTTAGAATGTTATACCATTAGTATATAGTTTAGAGTTTTATATCTTATTATCTTGTATTTAACTACAACATATATTATCATCCTCTGGTGAAGTCCTCAGTTATACGGTTCTGGGCAGGGATGGGGCAAGGAGTAAGAAAAATAATCTCTTGCAACAATTACTTGCTTTGAGTGTACTCTGAATGCAAACCTCTGAAATATACCTGTTATTATAATTTTCACAATTATGTAAATATAAACTCCTTAGCATATTCAGTAAGAGAAGACAAACACTTGATTAAACATTAGCAAAAAATAACAAGTTTTAATGCAACAGTTCACAAAACTTTCAATATTGTTTACGTTTGGTTTGTTCTTTTCAGAGCTAACCTTATTCAATATAAAACTTTTAATAAAGTGTGTTCTCCAACTAGATATTGTTGGCACACAGACTTCTGTACAGCATGTACCTGTTGATCAGAATGATATCCATATATGCAAGACAGCTATCAGAACAATAATAGACAGGCCATAGCAAGAGACAGTGAAATAAAATGTTTTCATAATTAATAAGAAGAATTATCAATAGTTCCTCTATAATCAGGACAGAGTGGAGTGTTAATAATTATTCTGGGAGGCTACAGGCTGCTTGGTTTTGATGAGTTTTCTAGTCTTCTTATGTTATAGTATTCACTGTGTTGCATATCTCATGTTATCCAAACCATAAACTCATTTACCCCACTGCTGCCACTTCTAGTCTGAATGGCAGGCATCAAGCCTTCATAAAACAATTGTTTCATCTTGCATTTTAAAATTTTCTTGTTCTTGGTGCAGCCGCTGGATTAAATGGAAAGCTCACTTATCGAAACTTAATGAAAAGAGCTGCCCACTCCTGTGGCAGCTGGTGCTGGGGAGAGGACTACAGCCTACAAAACAGTTTAAAAAGATGTTGCAAATTATTGCAAAGCAATTGATGCCTCTATTTAAACACTAACCTAGGGGCTATCTGCAGGATCTGATATTTCTGTCTGCATATTGGAGCAACAGACTTGTGTGTCTCAGATGTTTATTTTTGCTTGCTTATGTTCTTCCTGTTTACAGCACTCACTGGTTACTGTGATTTTTACTTCCTGGTCTCTTCTCTATGCCCTCAACTGGGCAACTGGCACTGCTATGAAACCTATTCCTGATTCTGCCTTGGCAGCGTTCCTCTGTTACTGAACGTTCTGGGTTGTTGTTGTAAGTCAGAAACACAAAGAATTCACTAATAAAAATACATTTTATTAGTAAAAGCCTGTCCACTAATGATGACAAGAAATCCTTGAGTAACTCCACTGTTTTTCTCTGTTACATCCATTTACACAGCTTCATCCATTTGTACATTCTGTGTTTAGGGCCTGACTGGCAGCCAGTTCTTGCATAAAATATTTATTGGTGAGATTTCTGTCAGACATCATTTTCTGAAGGAGGTCAATGCTGGAGACTGGACATTACAGTAGGTGGGTTGCTGAACCAATGCAATATGGCAATTTCTGTATCCTTAGACTCACAAAATGATTCACTTTTCAGCTGGAATGGTGCTTTACTGCCACAGCAGTCTGTCCAACTGAACTTCTGGAAGTTGCCTTTTTGCATGTGACTGAAATTACTTTAGTATGCCACATACCTAACACTCTTTGGTGTGCTCTTAATGAGAATTGTGGTAGGCCTGGTCCCTGCCTCATCAGTCCTTGGTTGCTGATATAAAAAGGACAGCAAGGAAGCTGTCCCAGATGGGAATCTGTGACTTCTTTCTCTTTTGTCCCAGAACACACCCTATGGTCCTGACAATTCAAAAAATAGGAATTATAGAGATAATATGTAGGCATAGTTATGGTACTATGCCAGCTAGTTATGGTACTTGGTCAGCTACATAGCCATTAAAAGGCTTTATGATTCCCTTTTCTGGTACAAAACAACTTCAGGTTAAGGAGCAACCAGTTTAGTTATCCTTCTTCAGTTTAAAAGTAACAATAGTACATTTGTAACATATTGGAGGATAGTTATATTCCAAGAAAAGCCTAGTAACTTACAGTGAATAGATACCTTTATTCCAATGTTACTGAAGATTATTCCATGGGAAAATTATTCCCCATGTGAACACTTCCCAGTGCAGTATTGTTCTCACTGAGAACACGGATATTATATTGACAAGAATGGTTCTCAGCAAGAAAAGAGCGCAGTGATCATGCAACTGTGATAATTCAGAGTCACCCACGGAGCTGCACCTGTACTATTCACTTTGCTGGCAGAATATTAAGAACTGTTGCTTTTCATATAATTTCATGGCTATGAAATCATTCTCTGGATTTAGGAAATATTCATGGCACCAGCTGAACACAAAGGAAATGATCCTAGCTCTTCAGTCTGGGCAGGTGCATTCCCTCTGACGTGTCTGTACAGACTAACACAAATGATTTATCACACGGCCAGCACTGAGACACATTAGGTGCTTGGCAGGAGGAAGATGGCATGTTGTTTTGCATAGCACATTGGAATTGACCCTTCAAAGGCTGAAACTATTTGGTCTTTTGGTTACAGCCCAGCTAGTAATGAAGTAATGACTTGTGGTAGCACTTGCTACATTAATCATACTTTTGTGGGGTAACAGATGCTGGATGCCTGATGGCTGCTGTATTGTGGCTCAGACTGGTATTAAAGTAAAAACTCAGAGATTTTGATCTATTACACCTAGTTGACATAGCTGCTAATTTTCTCTTTTTCCACACAACCTTCTTTGTCTTTCTATCACTTGCTTTTTCCAGTCTCCTTCCTAAGCAGAAATCAGAGATGTGGTTGGGGACCTATGTTAATTGTCCAGCATGAGAATACTGCGTTCTTGCATTGTGGCACAGAATAGCACCTTAATCATTTGCTGCTTTCCTTAAATTCTTACTGTTTTTCTTTCTTCTCCTAACATTTTTTCTTTCTGGTTTTTTGTTTGTTTTTTACCAAGCCCTTTCAGGTTATTTGCATTTGCTGTTATACCTTCGGCTATAGACCCAAAGAAGTTTTCCTGCTCCACTGTCCCATTCAATCTGTTTCATCTTCCCTCCTTTTTGGACTATATTTGCAACTAAAGGCTTAATGTCCACAGAACATGATTGATTCAGAGTCATAAACATGCATGATGTTTTATAGGAAAATAAAATAGACAGATTTCTGCCATGAGGAATTTACATTGTAAAAATTACTTTATTCTCTTCCCTAATTCTCCTCTTTTTCTGACAAGGTTGACAGCATCACCTCAATCCCTTCTCCTCAGGCCTCCAAGGTAATCTCTAATTGATATTTTGCCCTGGCAAGAAGACTTTGTTCATGACTGACCTTCATAATTTGCTTTGTTCCTCACTAGGCAAAGCCACCTTTCTCATCTCTGCTTTCTGACTGTTCATAGCTATTTGAGGGACTGCTTCAGCCTCATTCTTTTCCCTGCATTGCAGAAGGATGCTCTAAAATCAGCAGTTATTGCCCTCCCCTCACATGAATGATCTCACTTCACCTGTCTAATTCTACACCAAGCACATCTCCATTATTTTCCAAATCTCATTGTTCTTGAGTATAATATCAAAATTAATTTTCTGAAATATCCTCTATTCAACTCTTGCCATCTAATTTTTTTTTTTAAGCTCTTTTCCTATCTTAGTTCTGGCTTCTCACTTTCTGGTCGCCTATCCTGGTATTGGATCCATTACCCAGTGATGTCCACCAAGTTTCCTGCTCTCAATCTGGAACTCCTAAATACTCCTCACTCAGATGGTCCATATCTCACTCTGAATCCTTTCTTTAATTCTCTGCAAAGGTCAACCACTTACTGCAACTGCCCTATGAATTGTACTGTACGCCTTTATGGGTTTTTTTTTTCTGAGGCTACTAAAGTTGCTATGGTTTCAAACAGTTAGGATGTCTCTTCCTTTCAGTTTATGGAATCTCAGTCCCTGCTCTTTGGTGCAGTGTAAAGGTTGCAAAGTGTTTTATATAACAATGCAGTGTAACACAACTAAGAATGACAAGCAAAAGGTAAGCAACATACCTAGACCTGGGAAAAATTCACTGTGGAAGCTTAATATTTAAACAGTAGTAGTCATCATTACAGCTGTGCTGTTATTAGAGAAACACATAATTAAATCCATAGTCAAGGGATACTGGAACCTAAATCCCAGTCAAGTATCAGGAAGTGCTGAATTACATCAGAGGATGCAAGATAAATGGTAAAATGCATCAGAAAGTTGTCGATTTCAGTGACAATTTCCTTGTACCTTTAATTTCTGTAAAATATGGATTATTTGCTCATTATAAAAGCCTGGGTAGGAGTCTATTAAAAACTAACCAGTCAGGGCAGGATGCTTTTGTCAGATGTATTTGCATTTAACACATGAAGTGGGGGAGGGGACAGATGGAAGAGGTGACAGGAAGAGGTGACAAATGATGAGATAAATGTTTATAGTTAAGTAGTGAAAAAAAAAAACAACCCACAACAAAACAATCACAATCAATCAATCAATCAGAGTTTCTAAAACATGATGATGATTCTTTAAAATTAAAAATATATTGTATATAAAAAACAGTAACCCTAATTCGACCTCCTAATGACTGATGAAGATGAATTACCATCTGAACATCATGCTGGTGAGTGATGAGGAACAAGAGATCATGAGCAGATTTGGTTCATCAGGTTCCTGATGTTGTATAAAGAACTGAACTCTCACTAATATCTACATCTGAGGATTCAAAAGAGAAATTACAAAAGCTGAAATAAGAACAAACCCTGACTAGGAGAGAAAAACATGAGGAAAAATATGAGGAAAATCATAATTTGTTAGCAAAAAGGCATAATTAAGAATTGTTCTGTAAATAAGATGCTAAACAGACTTCAATCCCAATAAAAGTAATGAAAAATATGACATTGGATTCTGTTAATTAAGAAACAGGAAAATAAATAGCACCAATCAATGTGGCTTTATGAAAAACAGGCTTAGATGGACAAGCCTGACTACAGTCTTCAAGAGAGCTACCAGTTTGTTGTACAAAGAAATTGTGATGAGATGAACTCCTCAGATTTCTTTTTAGAAAATCAAGCATATACCATAACAATATAGTACATGTCAAATGGCTTAAGAACTAGCTAACTGACAGTTTGACACTTGGGCATAATTCTCTGAAAGGGGTATTTTTAACAGTCTCTGCATGGATCAAAAGTAGACACGGAAGACTATGACCACTGCAATGCCCAAAGAGGTTTACATTTTGTCTTATAATTCCTATTGCTATCTAACAAGAACATATATAAGCACAACACCATAATGAAAAATATTGGGCAGTAATAAAGATGACCAGACTCACCAAGTAAGCTGGGTCTAAATCCATTTTAACACGCCACAAAATATACAGTGATATGCCAATGAACAAGAGGGCATATCTCCAAAAGAACAACTGCCTCTTGCAGGCTAAAGCTGCTTATTTTGCTGCATCACAGAGCTTCCAGAGTGTTGCAGATAGGTACAACTTTAGGCCTTGCAAAATCATGGCTCACTTCTGTTACTTTGGCTAAGCAGAAAAGGACTCTAGGAATGACTCCGCTGAGTTAGAGGTAGGAAAAACATTATTAGAGGTAGGAAGTTACATAACCATTGTATGTTCATGTTGTGTTGTATGGTGGTTGGTTGAGCTATGTTTGTTGTATTTTAAGTGTGTAACTGATAAAAGCCTAACTGCTTAAAAAGGTCTGGTTTTTGCAATAAAGGAGTTCTCTTTTGCGCCTGACTGCGGAGTCTGCGTCGCTCTGCTCCGTAACACCAGAGCACAGCCATTTCCCAAAGTACTGCTGGAAGCAGAAACGTTGTGGGGAAGAGGAGAAGAGTGTCATTATTGTTGTGTTGAAGCCACTGATGAGACAGGTACTGCAGCACTGTATTAAGTTCCAGTGACCAAAGAAAAGAAGTTCTTAAAAAGTTCTTGAAAATTTGAAGAAATGTGAGAAAGAACTTTTAAAATTGTTTGAGAAAGCACACTTTGACTTTAATTTGAAACAAAACCAAGCAAATAGTGAGTGAGGTCATTGTACTTCACTAAAAAATTCCTTGAAGTAGGTATAAGAAGCCAAATTCTATGTATATACAGACAGGAAATAAAGAAGATTGTAAGTAATCAAGGCCACTGCAACATCCCCCAAAATATCGCTGAAAAGCAGTGATTTTTCCATGTTCTGAATTCAAGTGCATCATTTTACACCTTTCTGGAAGAAATATGCCACCTTAACTCCAGAGTCTGCTAGATGAGAAATAATATTTTGGACAAAAAAAAAAAAAAAAGGCTCTGCAGTTCTAAACAGCTTAAATTATAAAACAAACCAGAGTGTAAATATACTTTGTGAATAAGAAAGTACATGTTATGCACACACAATGACAAAATGCATTACAAACAACACTTTAGAGTAGAAAAAGCAAATATCCCCAAACCCTAAAGTAAGGGATTTTCTCTTTGCTGCATAGATTTTGTGGAAGAAGTTGAATGCAAAGAGAAGAAGATTTATGTCAGTCTGTGAAAATGAGGGTGTTGAGGCTGTTTTGTAGTTCTCGATGCTGAATCACTGTATTCACTTCATAGGAAAGAGGTTTTTCCAGTAATTTCTGAGTAACTATCATGTTATGCCTAATTTGCCATGCTTATAAAGTGCTTTGAAAATTGCTGAAACCTAGCACATGACTTCTTTCTCTCTGAACTCCTTCTGGAGTTTCAGTTATTGTATAGAGGCAATTATTGGATAGAGGAAGAAAGGACTGCTTGTATTGCTTATTCCTACTTTAAATGCTGCTTAACAGTTTAGGAGCTATTTAGCACCTTCCCTTATCATAGGCTCTTATAGAGCCCTTGTCCATATGCTCATGATAATTATGTGTTCTTTAGTCTTCCTTGCTCTACTGCTTGACAGCACCCCCATTAACCTCCTAACGTACTGTAAAGGTGAATACATTGCAGGATTTTATTGTTGGAGTTTTGTAAGGAAAAAAAAAAACAAGAACTAAAAGTCACTGAATATAAAAACAAGGAGCATACTCTTTAATGCTTTGAGTAATGCAAAAGTGTGGAGAGAGAATGAATTTAATTCTGCAGCAGGCAGTTGCCATTGCAGTCTGCTCATGTAGTTCATAGGCTGGATGCATGTCTCTATGCTGTCCAGTGCAAATATGTGTGCATTTCTAAAAAAAAAGTCTCTTTCCAGTTGTACATGTCTACTCAGCCTCTGCAGAGAAAGCTAAGAGAAGTGTGTCATGGGGTTGGATTCGGCAGAGGGCAAGCCAGATATTTGGAGTCTGGAGCATCTCTCTTACAAGGACAGGCTGAGGGAGCTGAGCCTGCTCAGTCTTGAGAAGAGTCAACTGAGAGGGGACCTCATCAATGTCTATAAGTATCTGAAAGGAGGGTGCCAGGAGGATGTTTCCAGGCTCTTAGTGGTGCCAAGCAGCAGGACAAGAGGCAATGGGCAGAGAATGATGTACAGGGAGTTCCACCTGAATATGAGGAAGAAGTTCTTCACTGTGCAGGTGACTGAGCACTTGGTCAGACTGCCCACAGAGGGTGTGCAATGTCCCTCACTGCAGATACTCAAAACTGTCTGGATGCAATTCTGTGGAATGTGCTCGAGGGTGACCCTGCTTGAGCAAGCAGGCTGGACCAGATGGCCAACTGTGGTGCCTTCCAACCTCACTCATTCTGTGATTCTGTGATTCCAATGTCCTGGCCAACTCTAGTGTCACTTTGGGTTGGTCTGCCCCTCACAAAGAGTGTTGACTTTACAGTTGTACAAAGTGAAACGTTTGTTGTACCAGGTGTGGGGATAAGAAGTGAAAGGAGTTTGTCTCTGAGAAGATGGAAGTTTAGATCAATGCCAATACACACTTCTTCAGTTATGACTTTTTTTTTTTTGTAACTTCAGTATCTATTTTTTCACAACTTTATCTGTTTATTTTGTCACAACCCAGTGTGCCTGCCTGGCCTCATAGCTGTATTAGGATAGCCTTGCATCAAACCAGTAGTTTTATTCATATTTTGCTTATTACTTAATTCAGTAATCACACCTTCTTTGACGCTTTGATCAAATAAAATTGTGTAGAGAATAGTAGTAGTAGGAGTAGGAGTAGGAGTAGGAGTAGTAGTAGTAGTAGTAGTAGTAGTAGTAGTAGTAGTAGTAGTAGTAGTAGTAGTAGTGGTAGTAACAATAAGTGCAAAAAATCAGAGGGAACTTAGTGGCATAGTCTTGGATGCTTATCCAAAATGTGAACCTATCATCCCAATGGTTTCTATACTATCATGCAGAGAAAATGCTATGTAATAACTTTGTTAAAATCTTAGTGTGATATTAGAACTCATCTTTTATTAAAAAAATCCTCAATTAAACAGAGAGTACAAAAAAAATTGGAATTTGCAGGAAAATTCAGCATTGTCACTTCTTACAGTAGTTGTATACCACCTGAGAAATGCCAAGCTCACTCACTCCATTGTCTTACTAGCAATTACTTAAAAAATAACTTGTAGAAAATATCTGTTTGGTACTTGAAGAGTTAATCAAACCTTAGCTGATGTGAGGGACTTCTTCCCTGCACGTCCTCAGAGACAGTTGTAATTAATTTGATCTTCTCCAGTCATTAACTCAGATTCATAGTGAGCTCTCCACACACTGCTCTATTAATTCACTGGAGATCAGTTCTCAGGATTCATTTAGTTAAGCAGCACTGCTGGATTACATTTTAAAACCCTTTAAACTGGTTGTAATTGATGTCTGTTTATAGAAGCTTACTTTAATGGGGTCAACGTGAGATGAAAATCTACCATAGTAGCCTAAGATAGTGCCTTGCTGTTTAAAGCAGGTCTCCAGAGGCATCCAGTTAAATAAGAGACACTGCAAAATAAAATAAATTTCTCATTAACCACAAACCTAGTCTTGGCATTTTAAAAATAGTTTTGGGTCCTCCTGACTGCTAGTACCCTGGAAACAAATCTAAAGTAGATTTCAATATGCAGTAGCATACATATTTGTTAGGTATTAGGACTTGATCCTGAACTCAGTCAACAAAGCTCCTGTTGGCTTCAGTTTAAACTCAACAAGGGTGAATGTAAAGAACAGTGTTTTCCTCCATTAAAATCTCAATGCAGCCAGCACTTCTCTTCTTCTGGCTGTACTTCTCATTGTCAAGTGCAACATACTTATGAGAAGCTATTCCAAAAATACTGGAGCAGCTAGACATGGACTGCATTCTTCAATTGCTGTTCAGCAATTAAAGCATCAGTAAGACAATGGTGTTACTGCTGCTTAAATAGCATGACTTTAATGTCTGTCTTCTGCATACAAACAGTTATAATAATAGCATTTAAAACAAAATACACAGTCCGGTCAAAAAATTTACAGCCTGGAGTCACCTTTGAAGCCATGTAAGAGGAAAGAGTGCCATTTATTATATTTCCAGCAAAGACTGGGAATTCAACCAATCCTCTGCAGGCCATTAACTTTATGCATTCTGCTTCCACACTTGGACTATCTCATACCTGATCATTTTGAAGCAAAGACAGAGGAGCTTGGGTCTATCCTATCTATGTGGCTAAGTATTGTGGCTACAAACTGCATAACGTAAGACAAATGACCTCAGGTAATGTTTTCTGAAGTAGCTCATTGACCACAGAGTCCCTGTTTATGGGAAAATAATTTGAGACTACACAGACTTGACTTTCTCTCTAAGCACTCGGAATTTTACCTGAAATGAAGAGCAATTTCAGATGTTCACTTTCTCTGAACATGAAACCCAAGGTCTCTTAGTTTTCCATTCAAAAACCACAAGCATCACAAACTAATATTCATACAGAACATAAAACAGGGCTTTGTGTTGGTCTCTGCGACCACAGAAGAAAGATAAACCCATTATTAAGTTATCCACTATTACATCTACTGTTATCTACTGTTCATTTGTAACTTCTTTACAGGCTGTTGTGAGGCAAATTAATAGCTTTAAAAACTTGCAAGACCTTGGGTGAAAGATGTTATTTAAATGCAAAATCAAACCACTGCATGCCACGGAGAAGAGATTCCTATCTTGCAGCACCCTTTTCTAGAATAATGTATTTCAGACCTCCCTGCATTGTGCACAAAACACAAAGAAAAATGAGTTTTACTAGGTTACTTTAAAAATTACAGTCTTAATATTTACAAGGCCAGATTCTCTTTTGTTTTACAGGCAGCAGTTGCTCTGCAGGTAAACAGTGCAGGTAAACAGTACAGGAAACAGCTCTCAAGATTATAAAAATTTTCCAGGTTATTTTATCTGCTAAATATTGTGAGTATAGGGGAAAGATTGTGTATACCTTTTATACACAAATGGTAAAGGAGTGGAAAATACTGGATACATGGGGTTTTTTTTTCTCAAGCCCTAATTGCAGCAACACATTTACTCAGCATTCCTTAGGTCCAGTCAATCACTCATACTTAAAGTATGGCTTGAGTGCATAGGGACAGCATGTGCTTTCACAAGATGAGACAAATTGCAACAATCTTCTTTAATGTGATCTCATACCACATGAGCTGAACAATACTCAAGGAAGCCAATGACAAACTCGACTGTTTGCTGCCAAATAAAAGTGAGGTGGAAATGGAGGTCAGTGATTTTCTTGGTGATGGTGTTCTTCTCAGGAGTGAAAAGGAAGTGGGGTGCTGCTCACAGCAAATGCAGTGTGTAATTTTGTTAAGTATATGTTATTCACTGCAGCTTATAATGCACAAAAAAAACCCTCAAGAAAGCTGTTTGATTCTCCAAGACAGGAAAGAATCTACAAGAAAGATACAAGCAAGAAGTTGCAGAATATAAGGACATCACTCGCACTTTTGGTTTTTACATTTTTATTTTTGTTAGATATGCCACCATATCTAACATTTGTATCAGGAATTTGATCACAATCAATATTTTCACCTACTGACATAAAATGGAAATTCCTCAGAAGGTCAAACAGGTGTCTGAACAGTTGCTTAATGATAATTTTCTCTGCTTGTTGAATTTGGTGTAATTACTCACTGTGCTCTACTGGCAACACTGGAGATTACACAACTTCTGGGGCATTACTTCAACCAGTAGGCTTCTCTTCCACTGGTGTGGAATTATTTTAAGGATGCAAGAATATTTTGAATATCAAAACCAATTTGCGTTCCAAAAAGACAGACAATTTTAGTGGCCCCAATTTCCATTAGGTCAGATGATTGCTGCAGTTTCCCCATACTTGTTCCCTGTGCCCAATTCCCCTGTACTGTGAGCGATGCCAATGCGATTCCCACACTGTTACACCATGAGACCAGGACAAGGTGCTGGAAAATCCAAGGCTCTGTGAGGAAGGAGCTTTCAAGGGCAGCAGATGGCACGTGGACCTTAGCCCATCTTGCAGCAAGACCACTGGGTAAGCATTGATATCTTCTGTTTCTGGAGCACTCCAAAGGCTGCACATTCACCTGGTGATTGGTTACCTCCCAGGGTCACAAACATTTGCTGCCAGGCCGCACCAAAGAACACTCTGAGACCAAAGTGATTCAAAACCTTTCAGGCCCTCAGTAAACAATATATTGCTCCATTCAGTTACTGCACACACACTCCCCTCAGAGGACTCTTAATGGAAGCATTCCAGGTAACGCATCCATGTTCAGAATCAAAAGCCTATTTCTCCTCATAGAACCCAAGTGTGTACATTTTGCTACCCAAGTGTGTACATTTTGTACCTATACTGGAAATTTTTTCCTAAATTCTTAGAGCCCTGAATGTCTGGTTTGGCAGCATTAAGGACATTAGCTAAGTGAAATCCCTGCTTGTCACCCTCAGGACACTTGTAAGAATATAGATAAACTTCTAACTTCTAATTAATCCGGATTTATTTAGGGAGTCTTTTGGGATTGAATCCTATTGTATCACACTCTTACTCTATTTCTGTGTATATATTTGTGCTGAATATATTAGTTTATATCCAAGTTTACTCACAGAGCTTATGTTCTTGTGAAATAAGGTGATATTTTTTACGTGAGAGTGAAAGCCACTGATTGCTAATAAAAAATGTACTGCTTCTTCCCAATGTGACAGGTCTGTGATACAATGTAAGCTCCAGTTATAACTACAGAGAGGCCATCCCATCACTGAAGTAAGTGTAAAATAGCTTTACTTTTTATTTCAGAGAACAAGAGGAGTTATGGACTGCAAGAAAGTTTCCCTTTTCAGAAGATGTAACGCAGTGTTATACTGAAGTGAATATATTTTTACGTTTCAAATGTGAAATGCAGTGGCATTTACTGCCCACAAGCCAGTGAGTAATATCAAACAGTTCTGTCTTCATCAATCCATACTCTTCTCAACAATCCTGCTCAAAGCTGCTTATGGGTGATCATCAGAGTTTGATAAAGTGATTACTAGATAAGGGTATCAAATAACGATGATTATTTAAAAAGTTACGTGAGTCTTGAAGCACTTTATGGGAGGAATGAGTTTCTCCTTCAACACAACGAAAACATATGAAACAAATTGGAGTTTGAACAGCGTGTTGGAATTAGGTCAAAAAGAAATAAGTTTGTATTTTCTGAATAGCTACAAATACTACAAACTACTTTCCTATGAATAATGATATTACTTTAAGTAACAGAACTGTCCCTTTCTTTGGTATGTTGTTTCATGATGCGTGTGAAATTCATAGCAATGTTGTTACACCTGTCACTGTGGCTTTCTGCACACCTGGGCTATTTTATGACAATAAAGATTTCTTCTTCTCTACTCAACGTACAGACACACAAATCATCTAGAAAACAATTTACAGCTATTCAGGACTTTTACATCCAAAATGTCAAAAGCTGTTAAAGATAATTTGAGCTCAGGGGCTCCTTGTAATCCTAAAGTTGAGATGAAAGGATTAACAATCAGAGTTCTACTGATTCAGATTATGTGTGAATTCAGAGTGGCCTATGATATGAAATATTTCCAGTGGCTGAAATGACCACTAAATAAATTGATGGTGGTGTTTATTATGTACAATTCATAAATGGAAGGGAAAAGATTTATATAGTACAAACATGATTATCCTCAAGAGAGGAAGTACTTGGAACAGTCAGACAAGAGACATCCTAGCTCATCAAGGAAATCATTAATCTAAATATTTGATGGCTAGTCCTGCTTCAACTATCTCTTGATGCCATTCACATGTAGGCTATTTAAGATCTTTTAGTCAACTTCCTCTACAAAACAGACTAAAGTTTGGAAATCTTCTACCAGGAGAGACTTGTTCTTGTCTTCTCTGCTGAATTTAGCAATTTGTGGTTCTCTCATGCTTGTTTCAAGTTTAAGCAACTCCTTCATTTTCAGGTTCTGTATAACTGTGTCCTTGAGGCAATTCAATGTTAATTCTTGTCACTCTGTGGCACTTTATGTCCCTTTAGTCTTCTGACTTCTGCTCCCTAACTTTCTACATCCTGTCCCCAACACATCATCTGTCGTTCAAGCCTTGGTTGCCTCATCTGCATCCCAGCCTCTCCTGGCTTAGGGCAAACTTCAGGAGAAAATCCTCTAGAAAGCAAATTCAAGCAGCCCCTCCCCCAGCTGGCTTGGGGATCAATCATTTCCTTGGAGAAAAGTAGAAAAAACCTGTTTATTTAAAAGGCAAAAGCATGCACCAGCACAAAAAAACAAACAAACAACAAAAAAAAAACCAAAAAACCAGTGTTAACCAATGAAACCTCTTGCTGTTCCAGAAGAGATGACAAACTCTGAGAGTCCCAGGATGTTGTCAGTCCCTCTGGCACTGGGAATGCTGAGGCCCGGGCCCGGCATGGTGGGCCACAGGTGAGCTCCCGGTCCTCTGCTGGGTGTTCAGTCCAGAGCAGGGTTAAACAGGTCCAAAGAAAAAGAAAGAACCACAGTCCAGGAAACTTCTCTGCCTCAGCTAGCTAAAACTAACTAAAAAGCAAAGGAGAGCTCTGTCCTGCTGTTCTCTTTGTGCTGCAGACAACAGGAACAAAGTGTGAAAACAAACTGCGGGCTTCCTCATTCTCTCTCTTCACTCTCAGAATCGATCTTAAAGGTGCAAAAACTTATTTTCTGAGCTACACAGACGAATAGGGATAACTAGCTTTATAAAGTCAACCCAGATCCCATTCCCAGATCCGTGCTCTTGGACTCAACCATCAGCCCATTCCTGAAACAATAATTCATTGTTTCTGAACAACAGCCAGTACCAACACCCAAGCTATTACTCCTGTCTGCCTTCCACACAGTAAGTCCTACAGGGCATGGACTCCCTTTATATTTATGTCTTGTACAGCCCCAAGCACACTGTAAGCATTTAATGCATAAAATAAATAACAAAAGACATGCAGCTCTGCTGGAGACAAGAGGGAGCATTGAAGAAGCAAATCAAACTTGTACTGTGTGAGGTGGGGCTTCAACTTGCAAAACACTCACAAAAGATAACTGGGGCAGGGAGGAGGAAACATACAGCTCTTAATATTGACCCAGTAAATATTCTGGCATGTCTTTAATTGAAAGGCCTTAAATAACCCTTGTGAGCACAAAGGCACTACCCATACATACATGACAGGCATTTTGTTACTCACCTGAACAGCCCAATTTCCAGATGCATAAGATAAGCCTTTACATGTCAGAGTATTTTTTTTAAGACTTCAGAGAAATTTACCATTCAGTGGTTATTGATCATTAAATAGTTAATTTCCATGGCCTTTATCTAAATGCATCTTTTCACCATGTAACCTCAGCTATGTGTCATCCAAAGCTATAGGTGTCTGTTAGACTGATTTAGTGTAAGCACAAAAGTTTTCCTCATTATGCAATTGTAGGAAATTATCCCTTTTTACATCTAGGAACCATCAGGCTTTTAAAGTTTCCAGATGTAAAGCAAACTTTTCAAGTCTCCAATCATTTTTCAACCACTTTCTTATATCTTTGCCAATGAAACCATTTCTGATGATGTCTATCACAAGTGTGAAACTGTTTTTGTAAGAGACCTAGCAGTGCTACAAACAGTTATACAAACTCCCTTCTTCTGTCTGCACACAGAAATAATTCATCAATTTTAAGGCAGTAAAAACAGTTTACATTAATTTAGCAATTCCCAATAAGTTTTAATAGTTCATGTTTCACCATTCAGTATGACACATGCTTAGCCTTGATCTTGGGCAGTAGTAATAATTTAAACAATAACGTTGCACAATGCAAATTTAAAAGCTTCAACACAAATATGAAACTGTGGTTTTGTTCTTAGGTGTTTTGTTGTGGGGTTTTTTTTGGGAGAGGATGTTGTTTGTTTGTGTGTTTGTTTTACTGTTAGAGCACTAATAGGCATTAGCAACTCCATTTTTGTGCAGACAGAGAAAGACAGTCTTTATTGTGCTGACAGCAAGTCAACCCAGTACTCCCCAGCCACTGATGACCTGGCTGAGGGAGGTGATACAGCACACAGGGTTGGCCGTCCACCAGGACATTACAGAGCATCAGTCACTGCATCTTTGTGTCTCACTAATGAAAATGCACCTTTTCCAGCAAGACATCAAAACCACACCTATCCCACTGACATATTCTTTCTGTTGACTAAAGTTCATCAAGGTACCAGAGATTTATCTTCCACTAAAAAACTGCCGGTTCAAAAAAAATTACTTCTCATCCTTCAGTTGTTTACAGTATTGACTTTATCTATGATAACATCTGATGGATAAATAGGACAATGTAGTCCTACTGTAAGAGGCCTCAGGCACTGAAGTTTTCCCAAACACATCAATTATTATGTCTTAAAATCTAAATAAATTTTAAAAATCCCCCCCCCCCCAAAAAAAAAGGCAAAACCAAACCCCAACAAAATATTTCTGTTTATTCAGGTATGCATCTTTTTTTCCCACAAAGTTTCCAGGAATGCAAATAAAAGATGTGCTTTATTAATCAAAAAGTCCTTTCTTAGATCCATTTTGACACCTTTCCCATTTGAATGATGTGGCTCAGCATTTTTTTATTGTTATTATTTTTACATCATCACAGGTGAACCTGGTGCTTTACAGAGACCTAGAATGACACGACCGTGCCCTGAGGTACTTGGAGTCTAAATTAGATGTACACATATTTATATCACTATTGCTGATATAAAATTCCCTCTCTAAGATGTGGCACTGAACCTGGGTCCCTCTGGATATTCATGTAGGGCATAAACCTTGTGTGGATAGGAGTCATGAAAAAGGAGTTAGGGTCCTTGTTTCACAAGAGCCTAAGTTTTATTGTATGGCATCAAACCTATTTAGCATGCCATGCAGTGTCCAACCATGGCTCTTGCCACACTTTTGCAATTTTAAAAGCACTGTTAGAGTAATCCTTCCCTCAGTGCATCATCCCAGGATTCAGAAATCAGCAGTCAAGGGATTTCCTCAGCCTGAGGTCACATGTAAACCATTGAATTTAATTATTATGAATTAACACTAAGCCATTCCTTAAATTATTTTATCTAGTCCTGTTTTGAACTTATTTATACTTTTTGCTTCCAAGCTCCCCTGTGGCTACAAGTTCCACAATTAAATTATACACTATGAGAAAAAGTATGTTCTTTTGCTTGTTTTGAACATATTCTCTAACAATTTCAAGGGGCAGTCCATGTCACTTGTTTTGTTGCTCTGTGCAATTCATGACTTACAAACTTCTACATCCTACTATTTCTTTGTTTTTGTTTTGGTTTTTTTTTGTTTGTTTTTTTTTTTTTTTGTTTTTTTTNTTTTTTTTTTTGGTTTTGTTTTTTTAAGCAAAAAATACTTCTCTGTTATATTTGCCCTTGTCTAAAGCCTGACATTCACTTGTGAACATCTTGGTCACACTTCTCTGGGTCTTCCTAGTTCTATTACATCCTATGTCTGCATTAGTAACCAAAACTGGGGAAAGCCAGCATATGAGTAAGCTACACATGTGAAAAGTAGCAACATGATGCTTTTTGCTTTTTGCTCTCTCCATTTCTTTCTAATAATTGATAACATTTTAATGGTCAGTCCTAACAAGCTGATTCTGATGTCCCATCTCACTGCAAAGCACATCTTGGCCATAAAAAATCTCCTTATTTAACTTTTACATACCCTGGGATATGGTAAGATGAAGGACAACTTGAGCCATTGAGGTAATTTTGGGTGTCTTTGCTACTACCTTAAGAAGCATCTTCAGAAATGTTATGAACAGTCAAACAGGGCTCTTGCTCAGGGCTGAAACCTATAAATCTCTTTCCTGAGAAATCTTCTTGCTCCTCACATGATAGTGGCTTCATGACAAGAGAACTGAAGGAGCAAAATAAGGAAAAAAATAAACAGGATTGTGTTTGCAGATGGTGTGCTCTTGTCTACTTTTTGCTGTTAGTGCTACAGCAGCATAATATGATTTCTTTCTTCTTTTTTTTTTTACCAACAAAGCAATAGGTGCAGAACCAAACATCCAAACATGACCTATTCTTCAGTACAAATTGCTGTCTTAATCTGGTGAACTGAATCTTTATTTTCACACACAAAAATAGGGGAATTCAGTAAATTTCTTCAAAGCTTACTTTTAATATATTAAGGTCTGTCATGCTTACTAAAGTCATGTAGTTTTTTATCCTGAAAATACTTCATTGATAGCAATGAATTTAGAAAGTAAGAATTTTTCAAGATAGGTAGCTATGCAGGAAACAAACTTGGAGTCTTTAAGTTGAAAAGTGTATCTACTTTACAATTAGATCATTCTTCCTGAGAATATTCTCAATTTTCAAACTTGAATTAAAAAGAATCAAACACCTACCTTTTTGAGAACAAAGTTGTAAGAAAGGTTTAGCAAGCCCACACACACACATTCAATTATTCTAATCTTCAGCCATAAGTCAATACTTGCAGCACTTAATCATTTTTATTTCCTTCCTTGAACTCCCTTCAATTTATCAATGCCTTTTAAATACAGATTTTGTAAGATGTAGTGGAATAATTTTTTATAAAGAAATGAATGGTCATTAGCAATGTGCTCAAGTGAAAATTAATGTTAAAGATTAAACATACTTTTGAATAAAGAGTAACTATTATTTCATAGTTGATGAAAATCATCTTTTACCCCTGCCTGAAAACCAAATAGATCTTTCATTAAAATTGCATTCACTGGACTTCTAGAGGCACTAATATGCATGTGAGATTGGGCTTTTTTCCATGTATATGGCTGGATGTATTTTAATCAGATGACTGGATATCAGTTATGTGACAACTCTGCTGAAGAGTGAAAAACCCTCAGTATCAACAGGCTTTTGGATTGTGTACAATTTTCTGCATTATTTACAGGCTGGCTGGTGATCAAATTAGGTAGGAGAAATTAAAAGCTTGGAAGCAGTCAAGAAAATTATTGTTGTAGATACTGGTCTGTGCACATTAAGTCCTGTACTATTCATTCTCTGCTTGGGGATATCTTGTTATTTCAGAGTGTGAAACAATGACATTTTTCCTCTCCAACATTGAACAAAGCTAACTCATCGAAACTGCTGTGAAGCAGCAGGTGCCTGAGGTAAGCAGGAGAAGCAGGAGATAAAAATCAGTATCAGCAATAAGTACAGACACCTCTACACAGTTGCCCAAAGTGACACTGATGAAAACCGAGCCTTAGTTAAGATCTGTGAAGGCAACTCACTACCTCTGTCAAGGAGACATAAACTCGTGGTGGTACAGGACCCTACACAACAACATCCAATTCCTTGAAAAGGCAGGCTCCAGTGGTGAAATGAACCCAATCACATTACTGCTTATGGCATGACTATTCTTTTGGGCTTCTAAGCACCCAGAAGCATATATATGTTAATACATACATAGTTTACTTGTATAGCCCTTCCTGCTGCTTACTTAGAATAGAAAAATAACCCATTAAAAAAAGTACCAGTGGTCCAGATTAAAGCATGGAATTTGGACCTGAAATTATACTCTCAGTTTAAGGAGAGTATGCATCTATGACCACAGATATTTTAGATGAACTTGCAAATTAAGGCATATCACGGACTGGTAACCTAATCTTGAGACATTTGGAACCAGTGGCTTTCACTTCAGCATCTTTGTTTTCCTATATGCAAAGACCTCTGAGAGTTTTGGGAGGAAAATATTTTGCATTAAAGGAGTGGCTATCTTTGTACTCTGTAAAAATATTTCTAAAATATATGTTGACACTTGAGGCCAAATTCACCCATCTAAATCTCTGCACCTCTGTTAATCTTAGACACCTTTGGTAGCCAGTGGGAAATGACAGGCATTTCTTACAAAAGACTCACACCTCAGTCAGCTCATGCTATTGCTGTGGGTGCCTCTCTGTGTGCTAACTCCACATGGCCCTGGCACTTAGGGGAATCATGTTCCCAAAGTACACGTCTCAGGTAGAACTCAGGAAGAACTGAGGTGCTTGTATCCTTTAAACTCACTTGGGAATTCCACCTCTCTTTCAACAGACAATGCAAGGCTGCTACACTTTTCAACCCAAAAACCAGCTGCAGTGACGCCAGCTTTGGGGTTATGAGCCTTTCTGGAGGAGCTGTCTCCAGGTTATCCTGAGCCAAGGTTCTACTTGTTTTTAGATCTGGCATTTCCCTGTCATGAGAACTCCTAACAAATGAGAAAAGCACCTCAAGAATTCACTCTTGCACCTCAGTCAGGTATTCCCTCTCATGTGAGGTGAGAAGATGAATTTTAAACCTGGCACAAGGGAAAGGGGCTCAGTCTGAGCATATAACTACTCACCCAGATATTGCTAAAGCCACTCATGCCTCCTGGAAAAGACTTATTTCTTTGAAGGTAGACTATGCTGATCTGAAATTGGACATGTCTATATTACTTCCTGAAAAACTGCATATCCTTTCTGAGGGACATAAATTTCTTTTTTATGACTATGACAATGCAAAGCAATTTTAAATGCCCAGAGGAGAGAACTTGAAAAGACGAATGAAAAGAAATTGAATGATTCATTAGAGTTAGAAGAAGATTTGATGAGAAATTCTATAATTCTAGACTTTTAATTTAATTGCATCTCTCTCTATTACTTTTCACCGTTCTTTACTTTCATGGAGCTTCATAAAAATATAATTCTAAAGAGGGCCTTATCTTACAGCACCTAGTAAGAAATATAACACTGTTTATTCTGTTTGGACAGTACATTTGAGTTTTGAGGTTGGTGATTTATTAGACTTCTCAGGTTCTAGCTATACCTGTATACCTGGAATGTCTTGATTCCTGTTTCAGTAAAATTACGCCTTTGACATAAATTCCTGACTATTTGTGAACTTTATAACATTTTCTGTGCCTAGGAGATGAGTGCAATGACCTCTCTGCTTATTTGCTCAGCTATTGGCTAAAATCTCTTCTCACTCACATTGCTCCAAGGCACAGGAGTGCTGCTGAAATCAATGGAGTTGTTGAGGGTTTACACTCTTGAGCACAATCTTGCCTATATCTGTATATAGGTATTCTTGAGGATATTGCTATGGTTTGGATCAAACTATGAAGATCACTGTATATAAAGTAATCCATAGATTTTTCTTTATACTAAATATCTGCATATGAAGTTTTCAGTTGTTACAAAGAACCAATTTAAATGAGATGAGGTTCTACCCTCCAAATTATAAATCTGATTTAATTTCTCTTTGATGCAATAGGCTTTGATTTGGTCTTACTGCATTCCTCTAGCCTACCTTTTCTGAAACCTGTTTCCTCTACTCTTGTTTCAAATATCTGGTTGATTTCTGTGTTTACCACCATTCTAAGGATCACCTTTAAACTAGCTACTCAAACAGGAGCAGCCAAATGCTAAAAGAGATTTTCTTAGCATTGGACAAAATAAATTAATAAATTAGGCATCCTAATTTCAGTTTATAAACTGCAGTTTATAAACTGCAAACAGTTGAGCAGAAGTACAAATTATCAAACATTACACTACATGATCAAACATTATATGCATGAATTATCCCAAAGTATTTTGCTATATCTGCCACCACTTCTGGAGCAAAACGGAGCAAGATGGAAAGATCTTTCTTCAGAGAATGCAGAGCAGGATAAAGGTATATAGGTGCACTTTGACTTGGACTACTTTCTTAAAAGTGATATTTGCTGCTCCCTGCTGTGTTTCTACAACACGTAACAATCGTGTCTTCTCCTCATTGCCATCTCACCCCTATACATTTATACATTTTTCCTTCATTTCCCAAGCAGCTTTTCATCTCATACAGAGTATTTTCCTGACAAAATTTATTATTGAAAATAATTTTATTTTTTTCACAAGTCCTATCACTTTTATTTTCAGAGAACCCATGCCACTTGTTATTACTCTTCAGCAGCACAATTTTACACAGTATTTTTTTTTCCATTTTACAAGCTGTATGGGCAAGATTTAATTCAAAGAATCATCTCCTTTGAGGGCGGCAGTCTACTTCCACTACATCAAAATTAAAAGTTTATAAAAATTAGTAATTCCCACAAGCACATGGCATATAAAGCTCCTGTAAATTCATTACTGATTTCATATCAGGTAGGAGAAAAAAAAGAACAAATAGTTACAATACTTCAACAATGACCCTTCAACAATAGGCTAAGGTTCAACAATACTGTTCAACAATAGGCTTAGGGTTTTTTGACTATTCTAATGTCAATCACTGACATGTAATTCTCCATCCCCGCACTACTATTTATTTATATTTAGGTAATTCAGAAAACCATTGACTTGACAATTTTATCCCAGGCCCTATAAATAGGTTTTCTCAGTATGACTCAATAGAAATGTCTCTGTCCTTAATATTAGGTACTTCTGGAAGTGTATGCATCATTAAGAGTGCATGAGGACATCTATACAAAGAGACATAACTCTCTAAGTACAGGTATAGAAATAGGTATAGCTATAAATATTTTTAAATCATTCAAATATTTGTGTGAAACGAACCTAGGAAATAGCTCTTACATTTACCTATTTTAGCTAGTGATTAATGTTACAAATTTAAAAATGTATATGCAGTTGTTCACCACTATTTTACAACAGATTAATTACTATTACAAATGTCTGTAGTGAAGCCCATGCATGCAAGTGTCATGCTCATTGCCACTCTAGGAAAAAAAAACTCATTTCAAAGAAAAAAAAAATTGCTGGTATACTGTAATTCCTTTGATTAAAAAATAAATAAACTAACTAAAACAAAAATCCAAACAAAAACACAACCCAGGACAAAAGTGCATCCCTCTCTCTTATTCTAAGATATGCTCAAATTGAAATAAAATTTCACAACTCTAACTATGAGGGAAAGGTAGCACTTATGCAGTCACTGTATTCAGATCAATACCCTTATTATACCCTCAAGAGAGGAGACAGGCAAATTTGGGTGAGGAAGAAGAAAACAAATCTCAAATACTCCCTTGACCAGGGAGGTCAGAGCTCTTTTATTCCCAGCAGAGAATTTTCAAATGAAAAAATGTGAGTCTCTTCTCTTAATGCACTGAACACTAATCTGCCTGTATAACAGAATAGCTCCTTCTATATAAACGTTAAACATTTATTTGTATCCTGCATAAATAGAAACAGAAGCAGTGCTTCTAACATCTGTCACTGCTGCAATAATCATGCTGCTGTACAATTATTATGTTGGGATCCTTTTACAAAATGAAAACAGCATTCATTCCCAATTATTCAGTAAGGTCCGCTCGCCTCCTGTGATTGTTATTTAAGATGAAACAGCTCTCTCGTTTTCACTAACTAAAACTGGCTCATCAGTGAGCTTTTTGCTTACAGATAAATTTTCCTCTGGGTCAGTCTGACTTAATTTTAAGAGGTTGCATTGCATTATATTATAAATTAATTACATTAACTGCCTGCAGTTTAATGTACTTTAAGGAATAGTTAATGCACTGCTGCAGGTGTTAGTGACAAATTATTCTTTGTGCTATTATTTCAGACTCACACAGGTTAGGATTACTCTTCTGTCTCCTCCCATTGCCATGATCCCGTAACAAGATGAATGCATTTTACACTAAACATTTAATAATAATAAATAATAAACTGAGAGAGAGAGAAAGAAAGAGAAAAAATGTGGGAATATTAATGAGCAGAGGAACTTCATGAGGACTGCAATGGGATGAAAGCAATGTTGCTATTAAGGAATGTTTTCACTCCTGCCTGTCTATCATAAGGCCAAATCTTTAGATAAGGGTTTTTCAGCGTGATACAAGATGTTATCAAATGCTGTTGTACAATATTTAGTCTCAAGGGCTGACTTAAAAGAAATGGCATCAACTATAAAACAAAACAACACACCGCCACCAAAGAAAAGTGGAAAGCAAGTGCAGCAAAGGGTTCAAGTTAGATGCACAGTTATTATCACAGCTCTGCTTTCCCACAGAGCTGATTTTTATCTGTACTGGATATCACTGATAAGTATACTTTATGTCTATACGTGTTTGTGTGTGCGTGTGCATTTCCTCCCTAAAAGGGGACCGTGAAAGTGTAGGGAGGGTGAGATGGAGGGAGAAAGGGTATAAAATTGAATGCAGGCTGCCAAGATGGAAATGATATTTGTTTTCTATCACACCAGAGATGCACCATTCCAGCTTTTGTCCTTCAAAGCTGTGAGAGACCACGCTTTAATGCCTGCAGGTTGACCATGCATTGTTATTATACAGTCTTCATGTTCACATCATGTGTCATCTGACCAAAGGAGAGTCTACAAAGTGAAAGCCTCATGCAAAATTTATGCTTATATGGCTGTTTCAGTCAGTGGAAAAATCAATACTGCAGGCTTGATGCACAGAAATGACTGAGTGCTCTCTGACTGACACTAAAAGCACTGGGAGATTGAGGGGCTGCATTTGCCGTTCAAGGAATTGAGTGTATTAGAGCTCTTATAATAGTCTGCTCACCTTATATTAGCCTTTCCTTGGGATTATTTTTTGATAACAATTATGATTGTGGGGTTTAAGGCAATTACACTATTACAAAGAAAAAGCTGCTTTTTATGTCCTATAAAGCTCTCATATATTTCACACCACAACTGCCTTCCAATTATTTTGTTACAATGCACTTTGGAAGCAAAATGTCCTAACTGATATATATTAGTCCTTTATGTTTTATAAATAAAAATCAAACTGTACTGTAATCCTTCAAAAGAAGCTTCACAGTTTCCCTGATGTTATTTTAAAAGGATAAAATGCAATGTGTGTTGTAAGTCTTAAAAAAGACATATACAGGAGCTGTTTTTTATATGGAAGTACAACACAAGACAGGGATATTGCACAGATTGTGCAGACTGTTGTAGCTCAAAATGCTAATACCGCCCATTAAACATGGATGGACATGGTCTACAAAGATGGAGTATAACAAAAGAAAAGAAACAAAATCTATCCACTCTGAGGCTTTTTAGAAAAGCATTTTCAAGATGTAGTTTAATGTTAGAGTGAACATCCTGCCATAATGACTCAAGGAATTAGACATAGAAGTGGTTATCAGAAAATGAACAAAATTAATGTTTGAAATAAAAAACAAACTCTTGTCATCTTCTTAAATAGCATATATTCCCTCCATCAAAATTACCTCTGGTCAGAACAGGAATGTACTACAATTTTGTCACTGTGAACACACAGAAATACTTTATTAGATGGCATTACAAGCTGGTCAGCAATGTTTTCTACTTTTATTATAGCTCATAAATAATGAGCAAAATTATTAATACAGATTATAATAAAGGATTAAGAAATATATTGCTAGTAGGTTTAGAAATCCCTGAATTCCATAGCAATAGTCATTATATTATTAGAAAATACTTCACTCCCATATTTAGCTTTTTGACATCTATGCACAGAGGTGGGTAAAAATATAGCCCTTTCTAACAATAAACAAAAGAAAAATTTATGGAAATAAAATGTACCAGCTGTCTTGCAATGCACTGGTGTTTTTGGACTATAGAAATACAGTTTATACTATCTAGATGAATTCTTACAAATTAAAAATTACTACCTCTGCAGCTTCTGTAGCAGAGCTAATGCCACCTGCAAGCAGCTAAGTACAGACTATTTCCACCCCCAAAAATTTTCACAAATGTGTCTAACAGCTAACTAGTGCCATGCAACTGAGTATCCTGATTACCCCTCTTCTAAAGCAAAAATTTCTGCTACTAGGACTTGTGAATTTAAAATGAAATTTGCCATCAAGTTTCTGTATTTTTGTGCAGGTATGTAGTGGGGGTGCATGACCCTTTTGGATTCAGAAACCCTAAGAAACACCTGCCATCCACAGAAGCTGGACTGGCACAACTACAAACCAGCTCTGAAACCCCATTCAGTATGTGCCAAGTACTACTTCCAGGACATGAGACCATCTGCTTTCAGTGATTTCATTAAAAATGCTGAAGTGGCCAACTTCCATCAGATCAAGGTCCCCCACTGTGTTTTTTGGTCACACTAATCCGCTACCTGAAATGAGTAGAAAGTTTGTCTGTGGAATGACTGCACTGATTTGGGCCCTCAGGTACTGGGCTGTAATCATCCAGCTGCAACAGACCTACATGGGCAGTGAAAAGGAGAGTCAGTGAACATCTTTTGGTGAGAGGATGAATTTTCCTCATCTTGCCTTGAGAAGATGGAAGGAAGAAGGAAGATAGCAGATAGCTGATTGACACCTGGTAGGAATTAGTCAGCGTAGAGTCACATTGTAGCTCTATCGGAGACTGTCAAGCCTACAGTGTCTCTGAACAAATGCTGAAACCAGCTTCTTCCAGCTGATTGGGAAAAAAGCCCTACAGGGAACACAGACACTGACAATATACCTTAGAGTATAGATGCTGTCATATAAATCCCTAGCTTGCCCATTTTTTCTACCACCATGAGGAGAGGTTATGCACACATTTAGCAGGACAGAGAAATATGTGCGGCAATGCATTTCTTCCACCTACAGAAGTTGCAACCAACAGCACAGAAAAAGGCCTCAGTGTTTGAGGTCATCTTCTGGTAAACTAGGTTTCTCTGGTTTTATCTCTTTTTTTGGTCTTTTTTTTTTTTTCCCTTGTGTAATAAGACACCTCTTCAGTAGATGATTTAAAAGAAGAAACAAAAAGAAGAGCAAAGATCACAGCTAAAATGATAAAATATACTGTTTCTTTTGATGCCTCTTTTCACTTAGCCTAAATGCTTAACATTGTGGATAGGTAATCTTGAATAGAAAGAAAACAGCACAGCCACTGTGAAAACAGCCATTTTAGTTCTGAGTGGAGGAATGAGAGGACTGAGAAAGAAGTCTGATTTCAGGCTCACAGATGACTGTTGCTGGAAGAAACCAACACCATCCCATTTTTCAAATTAGAATCTTATTTTTTTTTAGTTTTCATGCCTAATCAGGCATGAAAAATTAAAAACAAAGTCTGTGTACAGAACATTCTCACAAGGTGAAGGTGCCCCACCATCAAACAGATGCTGAGATGAAAACCAATAGCTCTGTTTTCACCCCCTCCTACAGAAACTACTCCTCTGGCTGTAGTTTCTTCACATGTAGATTCCTTACCAGCTTACAAGGTTTGGCTTAAGGAAGATGACAGACCCAAACTAGCAAAAAGTCCCCCTGAAGTAAGTCCAAACTTCCGGGTCCAAGGTAACTGAGGAGAAGACATGGCTGGCTGTTTCTACTTTTTCATTTGTTATGTATCCAAACCCATCCACTATCCCCATTAACGAAATAGCTATAATTATCTCTGCTCAAACCCAGAAGTTCTCTCTCTGAGACTTTCTCTCCCAAAAACAAACGATCTTACAAAAATAGAAATTAAATTAAAAACAAAAAATTAATTTCAAGAAACTTTAAAAATTAAAATTAAAAACACATTACAAGAAATGTTTTAGCACTTAAATACTGAAAAGTAACAGAAACTAGGTAAGGGTTAGTTTTTAAATACTAATGTGTTCAATACATCACAAGATACACAGGTTTTTCTCCAAGCACCTCACAGTTTACTGAGAAAGTATCTCCTCATAGTGAAAGACACTATAAAATGCAAAGAAAAAAACAAAACCTATAAACTTTGACAGCGCAGAACTATAGCAGGAAGAGAGCATATAGAAAGAAAACAAGAAATTACATACATGGTGTATTTCATACATGGTGTATGAAAAATCTGAAAATTTTGGAAAATATTTAAATGTATGCATATACACGCAGGAAATTTAATAGCTGAGGCTAATATGCACATCTGCCACTATCAATAATCATCACTAGTATGTTCCTAGAATAGATATGAGTAAGTGAGTCACCTTAGAGTGAAGGCAAGAATAGAACATACATGCATAAGTGACTGCTAATTCAGAAGATGCTCAATACTTTATACAGAGGTATTTTCATTCTATATCACAGATTGACCAGAAAAAAATGTAGCATATTTATTGTTCATAGCATCAGGTTTGAAGGAAATTCAATGAGAAACAGTTCAACAGGCTATGTCACCATAAGTACAAATGTATTTTGTACAGTTAAAAAGGGATGAGTATGTGTGTGGGACTAGAGATGTGAAAGAGAGCTTCTTTTAACTTTCTCATCTATTTACCTATTCCATATGCTATAATTCTGTTTCTACTGAGTGAATGCAACCACCTTTTTATTCTGCATGAGCTTAACCATGGGTTTACTTTGTCTTGCTCTCCTGCTTAAGAACTTCATTGGAAAAAAAGGTTACTTGATAATAGCCACTGAAGAAGTACTCAGCTGGAAAACAAATCTTCCAACATGGTTTCCTCATGTAAATTCCTTGTGTGGAGTCCTATTAGATTGCCAGCCTTATCTATGCTGAGCAGTGCCACATAAAAATCAGGAGGATAATGATATTATACATTGAAATAAAACTCCACCCAGTAAATACAATGTATTCTAGAGCAGGAACACTCAACAGGTAATAGAGGCATAAAAAAGCCTCCCTCACCTCAATACCTCTAAACTAATATAATCTAACACATTATAAAATTAACTGAAAAAGGAGAAAACCATACTGTTATAAAAAAAAGGATCATGCAGTTGGAGGACAGGTTGGATTCCCCCCTCTAATTTAAGGGCATCACCTTCTGAATGATGCACCCATGAATCTGAAATCATTGTTGAATATTCACAAAACTAATGGCATTTTTTCTGTTAAATACTGTTAAATAATTCTGTTAAATAATTCTGAAACATAATAAACATATTTACAGGAATGTATGTTTGTTGATCTAATGGATTGAGCATGAACAACTGGAAACAAGTTTGAATGGCTATACAACAAAATGCACTGATAATTAGTTGAACCAAGAATTTAAAGTCAGCAGATGTGGAAAGTCATTATCCATGTAACTTTCACTTCTTTTGTAGTTGGAAAGAGATAGTGACAGCAGAGATGAGCTACTGAGCCACTCCTGAAAAGCCATTTGCTTTTGAAAATCAATATTTCTCAACAAGTTTGAAAGTGTTTTCTTCCAGAGATAAGTTACAAATAAGAAGGGGGTGGCAAAAAAACCTAAAGCTATAGGGATTATTTTTCAGATTTGCATTCAGCAGCAGAGTAATTTGTTAATTTAAGGCTGAGCATTTCTTTAGAGGCATAATTCTAAGTACTGCATTTCAGAGATAAAATTACAGTGATTATTCTCTTTGCCTTCCCCTCTTCAACACTTTCTGGAATATATAGGGCATTTCTGAGGTGATCAGAAGGATTTGTGATTTGCTGACAGTTGGGTGCCGCTGTGCTACTGCCAATTTGAAAACCATCCAATGTGGAAGTCTCCCCTATCCTGTGATTGCCTAACCCAAATTTGCTTGTGAGCAGAACAGGATACTTCAAATCACTGCACCATTTTTAGCATATGCTTCCCTTTCAATAATCCGGAATCTTAGTCTTCTCTCCCTTCTACTGTTTTGTTGATGTATCACACTATCACGAATACTTCTTTATGTGGAAGATGCCAGCTTCCTCTTCATATTCCACTTTCTCAACTCCTCTTTACACATAGTATTGCTCTGATGTACTCCATGGGAAAGCTGACAAAATAGAATGTAGTTAAAACTTTCTCTCTTTCCAACAATCCCTTTCTTATTTGTTGTGCCACTTGTCCCATGAACTAGATCCTCTCTCCTCATTGCTGATATCTTCATTTCCATTTGTTCATCACCTTTCATGTTCTGATAACTCTTCCTTTCTAAAATACTCATTTGCTTTATTTTTAGAAAAATAAAAATAAAAATAAAAATAAAAATAAAAATAAAAATAAAAATAAAAATAAAAATAAAAATAAAAATAAAAATAAAAATAAAAATAAAAATATTAGCCTTAACTTAAACTTCATCCTCACATGGCACTATAACTAATGATCCAGCTGTCTTCTTCAATGAATTAATGATTATACATATACTCACAATCACAGCCTAAAATTGTTTACTAATTTCACCATATACCTTTACAACCCACCATTTGCACTCAACAGAACTTGTTCAGATTCAGTGCTCCATCCCACAGCACTTCACATCTCTCATTTTTAAATGCTTCATTGACATGCCTTGCAGAAGATCCTTCTAATTCCTCTTCCAGCTTTCTGTAACTGTTTCTTCAGATCCCATTCCTGGCCCTCATAATATTTTATCTGATTAATCTCAAAGACATCAACTCTGTCTATATGCTGACAGCAAACAAATCTGCATGTCAGTCAGTTTCTTTACACATAGCCTATTTTAAGATTCTCCCTAACTACTTTCACAACTGAAACTCTTGTCCAAACTCTTATGACAACATCCTTTTTTTCTGCCCACAAGAAAAGAACTTGCTCTCCTTTCACTCTTTTAGAGTTGTTGCTGGTTCTCCAAGGCTATTTGAGATGTCTCTTCATATCATTTAGTTCACTTATCCTCTTTCATCACATCAAATAGAAGCTACTTCTTTTCATTTTCAAGGATTTGTATTGCCCACCTCTGCCCTTCCTCTTCTCCCATTATTTCTCATTTATTCTTCAAGGACAGACAGCATATATTAAAGCTACACTAACCACTACTGCTTTACTGGTTTTTGTATTCCCTATCTGACCACATTAATCTGTGGTCTTCTGCATTACAAGTAGCTTTGGGAGGCCTTCTAGTTCTGTATTTCTTGTGGACAAATAGGATGGGATACGAAATATGATGGGATCTCAGTTTATTCATTAGGCACCTATAAAACAAATTATAAACAACCAAGCAAAAAAAATCAAGCATAATTTTTTGCAGAGACATTCCTATCTAGGAAGTCTACCTTGACCAAAAACAAGTTGAGGGCAAGCTCTGCCTCACTGCTTTGTGGAAACAGAATAATAAAGAGATGTTGGAAACTCTTTAATAGCTACATTTTAAGGCAGCTATTTAACAAGTAAATTTAATACCTTACCTTTTAAGTTTAATAGCTGCTTTCAGAAGTCAAAGGGAAATCTTTCCCCTAACCAGAACCTTGAATAAAATTGCTATAAATTATGTTGAACCATGTAAACTTATGATTGCTGGTGCACCATGTTTCTCTTTTTTTGTGTCCTCAGCTTCCCAGAAAAGCACAAGGGAACACAACTACCTGTAACCAAGGGTGGTTCTCCCCCTGAATACTTCTGCTGGGACTGCAATCTATTGTTCCGCTTTTGCCAAGGAGCTCTGAAGTAAGAGTATAACAGAGCTCTTTCTGTCTTCCTCCTTGTTCAGAACTTTCTCTGAAGTACTTCAAATCTAGGGCACCAACACAAAACATTTGTCTCCAGAAACATAAATCAAGGGTACAGCAACTAAAATTAAGGTGGTGCTAAGGGATACATGGCACAGAATGAGAGGTCCATGTCTTCTTCAATGGATGGTTTTTTTTTTTGTTTTTTTTAAGAAACAACTGTTGACCCTGTGATCTCCATTCTTTCCCAGGATGTTTCCTTTCTGTGAGTGTTTTTATACTCCAAGTGTGAAAGGGAGGAAAATACTGTGTGGAAAGGAAGGGGGTCACTTCAGAGGAAAAGGTTTGGAGGCAGATCTTGGGTTCTCTTGCTCCCTGACTTCTCAGCATCTTAATATCCTCAGCAATGAAATGTATATAACATTACGTAATAGTGATATTATTGGTGTTAGTGCATGTTTAGATGGCAAGATACAAATCATGGCCCCTATTTCAACACAATAAAGCCATTGTTGCCTGATTTTTTTTTTTTTTTAAACTTTTTTTTTCATAATGTAGATATGTACAGATTTTCTTCAAAGACTATCTTTAAATCTACAAACCCACCACAATAAAATCAACTGTTCTATTAACTAGGCTTGAATATCTTTCAGGAGAATAAATGAGAACATTGCTGACTAAAGTATCTCACCGGTCTTTCCCCCATAAAACATGAGTTTCTTCCTGTCTTCTGTACTCATATGAAATACAATGTGTTTTATCAGAGCTTGAAAAAAGCAAAGTGAATGAGCATCTTTTACCACTTTAACAGCATATGAAAAAAGCTGGCAAGGCGCAGAAAGTGAGGCATGTTCAACGTGTGAAGAAATTATTTCTACTCTCTGTTGATCCCTCACTGTGCCAAGATCATCTGTTTGGTAGTGGAAAAGCCATGGCTGTTTCCATTTCAAATAATTCTAAAGCAGTACATGTGTCCTTCACTGTAGTTGGTTTCAGCATGACCTGAACGTTTTTGTTAATCACTTTGTATTACATTGCTTCCTGAAAACTAAATGCAGTGAATATTTGTCTTCTTGCATTGACCTGAAGTACCTGGTCATGAAGAAACCCAAGTGACATTTTTTAATTGTGAAGCTATCTATTCTCGTGCAAAGCTCTTGTATAAAATGGATTCCATCTCCAAATTCCATAATTAAAACACTGGAGAAGTATATCATAAAGACTCTAGATACATACAACCAATATAAATGACCCCTTTATCCAGCATATTTTTTCATCCATGAGCTGAAAGAACAAAATGTCATCATAAACAACAGCTAACATAGTATATGCAACCTGCTGATAGAGATAAGCATAAGCTACTCAAAAAGTTTTGATTTCAGCATTCCATTGAAGCTCAGCAAATCATCCAGCTCTATACCAGAAATTTCAGAGTGTCTGCCCCTGCATTATCCTGGCAACTGTAAATGGATCTACATGTACAATTATAGAGAGAAATTTGCAAGTCCTAACTCTGAGTTTCAATCTCTTTATCACTGAGTTTTAAATGGGAAAAAATACTGGTATGTTTTTAAACAAACCTTGCAAACTTCTTCTAAACCAATCACAGCTATTAGTTTCGAATGCAGAATTGGTGGGACATACTGAAATTGTGACCTATTTGTTCCTATAGGGAGATACAGATGTGAATGATAGTAAAAACCATCTTGACATGAAGTTTTACACCAGCTACATAATTTGTGTAGATGTCACCTAGGTTTCATTTACTTTTTCATTCTTCTCCACCTCCCTCCTCTGTTCCCCCAGACAGATCTCTATCAGCTCTGATAACCTAGTCAAATTACAGATTGTGTAATTAAACTCTGTTAACAAATTCTTCTTCAGTTGTAGTTCAAAGCTAGAACACAATGTCACTGTGAGCCATTAAATACTTCTACACCTCCCTAGAAATGGATATACATGAGAGGTGGTTGAAGTGACTCTTTTACGTGCAGTTGTTAAAAGATGCAGGATAAAAGGTTCTATATAAATGTAAGACATGCTTTTTCATAGTCCAATATTTTAGTGAAAGGTTGTAATTAGTGTAAGCGCGGCTTAACATAACAAAGAGCTTTGCATTCAACATTTTACATGCAACATCTTGACAAGATGTAGATTCTTTTATGTTGAAATAAAAAGCTGTTTGTAGTGAAATACTGTGATGATGGTCAGAAGAAGCTTTGAAATCAATAGATGACACATTACTGAAATTAGGGAGGCTTGACCTGCTTTTCTAGGAACAGCTAGTAGATCAGAAAGACTTGGTTTTATTTGACCTTAAATTTCTTCTAATTGTTTTCTTTATGGTGATTTCTAAATTATTTAAATGTTAGAGGATTTTATTGGTGTTGCTGTTCTTCTTGTTTTTTAAATCAAAATTTGCTGTATACAAGATATGATGAAAATTTAAACCAAAGAGAAATGTTAGAAGAGCAGAAGGTTCTTAGCAATGCTGGATCTTTCAAGCCTGTGATTTATTTGCAATGTAATTAAATTATTAAAAATAGACAGTATTTTTATATCTTTCAATTCTGCTACACACAAAACCACAAAAGCCAGGTATTTTCCATTAGTGTTTGATAGCATGTGGTTACTGAGGCCATAAAAAAAATAAAGGGCACTTACAATCTTAATATAAACTATGTTTAATTTTTATTAGGATGATACATTTATATATTATAAACTGATGATTTATTTGTAGATTTTTTTTCCTGCAAGTTTAGTAGTTTCCCTTCGTGCAGAATGCAGAATTGTATATGAGATATTTGAGTGTCTAAAACGATGTATGATAAATGAAGTAGCATGCTACTTATACGCTTATCATGTTCCTTGACTAGCAACAGGTTCAGCAAAGGGCACAGCCAGTAAATGAAATTTTCCACCAGGACAATATATCATCACAAGAAATGTATGTGCTGGAAACTTACAAGCTTCCTGGAGATGCGGACAAGGTGTGAAATGGCAAAAAATGAAAAGCAGAAACAGCATATAGTAAATTTCAAATTCAGCTGTATTTCCATATTGGCTGAGCATGGTGCTTTAACTGTTTGAAGTAATGTATTTTAGAAAATAATAAAAACATACACATAAATTTAGCTCAGTTTTAATGCTAGGATAAATTTCCTTCATTAGATATGCTGTAACTTCTTTTGAGAAAAGAAACTATAAAGAGAGTAATCTACCGAGACTAGTTTTTTTAATCCCCTTCAGAGTCAAAATATAAAACAACATCTTTAAATGCATATTTCTTCCTCAGAGTTACAGGCTGAAAATCTGCTCCAGGAAACATTTATCATAACCTTCAACACTCTGTGGAGAGCACTAATTAAAAATAATAATAAAAAACACAGGGAAAAAAACCCAACAGTGTCTGTATATTTCCCAGTGGAGCTTAGTTTGTTTACAAAAACATTTCATAATACGAATATCTGACATATAACCATTGAATCCTAAAAAACTATAAATACTCCTGCCTTCTTGCAGAAAGGTACACCAAACACCAAAGAGAAACTTCTTGGCATTCAGGTAGTAGGTGGGAACATGGCTAAAAATATATTGAAAGTGTCTGTTTTTATGGTTACTAGCTGTACATCCTCACTGCAGAGAAATGAGCCTTGGAAAATGTGGTCAGGTTCTGCAATCCTATCTTAAAGAGGCTTCTGAATTGTCTTGAAATTTAATTGCTGCGCTGCAAAAAAAATCTAGCATAATGACATTGCTTGTGTTTATGTATTATGGTAGAGGCTGTATTTATATGCTGAAACAATTTTGTAAACTGAGTTGTAGATTCCACTCTTTATGCCCTTACCAGATAAAATACACCTCTGGAGAGGTTTGGCTGGTTTAGTTTTACCATAATTTTAAAACCAGCAGAATATAGTTTGGGCCATAATGTCTTTCTATACCTCTTTTTTTTTTCTTTTAACCAGAAAAATCCCTCTTTCTTATCTTTCTCCATCTTGCTTGCAATTAGCAACCCTTCTCCAACACCCCACTGAAAATAATAGTAAAATACATTTATAGTTACACTCAAGTATTTATTTCATAAATGTTCTATTCCTTGCCAATGTATTTTGGGATGGACATTTTGGTCCCACGAGCTGAATTATGACGACACTATTCCAAAGATGTTAGTGACGAAAAGTCACAAAGAGAAACACAAAAAGGAGCAATATTTCTTTAACAAACAAGAATCAGCCCCTCTTCTGGACATAAATTTGCTGTGTTCACTCTCTAAGATATACAGCCTTTCCTAGTGGCAGACTGATGCAATTTAACCAAGGATTTTAACTGGAGAACAACACAGACTCTATGATACACCATGCCTCCAGAGACAATACGTCTCACATTCCCAGACTAGCTTCATTTTTCACTCCCTGTGTTTAGGCCTTCTGTTTTATCACCACAGTGGCAAAATTTTGACCAGACTGGTATCAAAGGAAATTCTATTCCATCCAATAGGCCCAGGACAGGTCTTCATGTTTTTGCTTAATTCCAGCTTTTAATCATTTATGTTCTTTGGCTTTATGATTAATATTTTTGTGCCTCACTGCCTATTGTGCCTCACACCCTATTAGATTTAATGTTTCTCTGTTCATCTCAAATAAAAAATTATTTTTCCTTTTGTGATTTTCTCTAAACTTTTCTTTTTCGAATACTAACTCAGAATCAACATTTTCCTGTTTAGACAGACTGCTGTTTTTGAAGCACAGTGAATCAGTCTAAAAACACACATACAACAGGCCATGAGAGCTATTTGTGGTTTAAATATGCAGAATTCAATGAAGTCCATGCTGTCTCTAGTACACAAGACTAGACTCTGTATAGCCATAGATCTCTGGAATTTTAGCACCACATTACCAGTTTCAGCAACAGAAGTCTAAGCACTCACTCTCAAAGTAAAATTAATCAGTTTTGCAACTCAGGAAAATGAGACCCTGCAAACGAGACTCACTGCAAGCCTCCAGTTTGTATCCTTTGCCCTCTCTTACAGGTCTCGTGATCTTTGCAATGTCTGGAACAAAACACCTCACCTGCATGGTTGATGTCAAATGACAAGGTTTTGTGCATGCTCTAGTTAACTTTGTCACTAGGCAGTGACTGTTGTCTTCCAGGGGAAGAGTCACTGCCATCACTGACATAAGGAGAACCCATGGGCCATTTTCAGAGTGCCAGTATTTCCTGTGCCAGCTGGTTTTGCCACTGTCCAAGTTCAAAAATTGAGGCACTGTAGTGCCTGAATGCCACTCTCTAGTTCTGAAAGCCAGGCCCTTGCATTTATTCAAAGAGTAGTTTCTTTACCATTATTTCTCTATTCATTTCTTGCTGTATATAATATCTACCTTTCTGGACAACTGGCATGTTTTCAGTGCCATTTGTTTCTCCTTGCCTTGTTGGATGGATTGCAGCTTCTATGAACATTATCTTCCATGCAGTTTCTTTTCTTTCCTCCTTTTCTCGTGATTGTTTTCTTGTTCCATAACATTCTGGTATTCTTTTGTTTAACTTACAAAATTGACATTAGCATCCTTGATACATTCTGTATAAATGTAGGAAAAAATAGATCTCATTCTTTCTTTGTTGTTGTTTTACAGAGTATAAGCAGACCAGCAGTTAATCTAATATCATCTTTCTACTTGCCACCCTTCTCAGGTGTGTGAATGAAGATAAAGACAACTGAACTTCATCACTGCTGCCATGGCAAAATGCAACATTAACTACTTAAAATATTTCAATTTTTTTAACATAATGTCAGGTATCATATCTTTTGTAAGAACTGTAAGGACTGTTGAGGATAGTTGACAAACTTTCATTTTGCTCTGCTACTTCAGTACCTTTCTAACAAATGGTTCCTTCTGAGACAAATAATATATTTATTGCTATAAAACATACTATTACATAAATTGTCATGTGGAGAAACAAAGGATCTTAATTAAGGGAGATAGCAATGATTTAACTTCTATATCTGGTTTCAAAAGCTTGGGAACACTTTTGTCTTACTCTACTGTGGTCTCTAAAGGAGCTACTTAGTACTTACATGGCTCCTAAAATTCATACTGCTTTCTTCCTTAAAAAGTCACCATTCTTATCTTACTCTGGCATTATGTACACTTGTTTTATGGGCATAATTAGTAAAAAAACCAAGCAAATAAAAAATGTGACATGCCTATGAGAAATAAATGCTGGAAAAAAGATTTACTAAACAATTCCCTGCTGCAGACTGTAGAAATTAATAAATTGCCCATACAACTGCCATATTTAGTCCTGCTTCTACATGCTATACAGATACTAGCTTTACATTCCAGGTTCTATGTTCAAAGCAACACTGAAGTTGCCAACATTTCCAATTTTTTGAAACTTTCATAGATTTTTTCTATAAGCAGTTCTCCTTTCTACAGAACAAAAGATGGCTGGGATCTTTGTCAACTAACAGCTTTATTACTTAGGACTGGAGAACTCACGCTGACCTTAAGGAGCTCTCTTGTCTGTGTGGAGAGCCATGGGAAAACATCAGAAGCAGCAAATGCAGTTTAGAAAATATCTATTTTTATGATGTCTTCTATCTCCCTGAAGATATTATGAGGAATGATCAACTAATAGTGTACTACTGTAAGTAACCTGGACTTATGATATTGTAGTATTACATAGTTGTTTCTTTGTTTAAACCAAAATAGGCTCCAACATGGGCCAGCACATAATCTCTTTTATCAATTCATTTGATCAAAGACCATGGACTAATTTCCAAAAGTATATTAATAACCCTTTCATTCACAGACTGCAAGACCAAAAGAAATACAGCTCTTCTTACATTTTCCCTTGTGCTTGATGAACATAATCTTGATTTTACTGAAATTCTTCTCTTGCCATTGTGACATCAGTCAACTATTGATTTTAACAATACAAAATTATCCCTAATAGTCACCCTTAGAAGACAGCTAGGTTATATGTCCCAAATTAATGGATATGACAGGACTCATATAGTTATTTGTTGGGGGTTAGGAGGGATGAAAGAGAGACAGAGAAAGAGAACAGAATGGTAAAAGGATTTAGACCCACTTGCCT
This sequence comes from Dicaeum eximium, assembly GCA_013396995.1. Taxonomy (NCBI): domain Eukaryota; kingdom Metazoa; phylum Chordata; class Aves; order Passeriformes; family Dicaeidae; genus Dicaeum; species Dicaeum eximium. The sequence continues at coordinate 333,109 of VWZP01007197.1, forward strand.
CTGTAAAATAAGCTTCCCAGGCTTTAAAAGCCTACAGAAATTAATTTTTGCTAACAAAGATTTGGTAGCATTTTAAATTAATTTTATTTCATTAGAAATAGAGTTCACATAACTATGGTCAAGAGGAAAGACAATGGAAGAAATTGGGGTTTGTGGTTCATTTAAACACAGCCTCAAAAGTAAAACCTTCTCATGTTAAGTGCTATGGATCTGAGGTTACATGAACTTAATACTAACTTCACAAATCAGGAACTTTATACTGAAATGGATCTCTTCTTTAGACAATCTCCAACTACTTTGTGGTCTGTGGAGATGCTATCAGATCATCAGAGATGTACTTGTGGTTTGTAAAAATGGGGACCCTAAAGATCATCAGATTCAGTCTCTCCCCTGGGGCGTTTTTACTCTGCTGACACTTGGTGAAAATCTACCAGCAATACAGTCTCAAAAGCAGCAATCATTAACTCATTCAAAGTCACAGACACAAGGGTCTGGGGGTAGCAACTATTAATTAGTGTAATTATTCCCAGGATGACAATTACCAGCTGCAGAATCCACTTCACATCTATTTGTCAGAACTTGCCATTTTGCAATGCTAATGTTTCTAATGGGTTCATTTGCCACCATTAACTGATTACATTCACTATGGTATATTGTTTCAGATGGATAGGATGGAAAGCCAATACCTAATATTGACCTCTACAGTATCCTGTGATTAGAAAGGCTGCTCCTACCATGATTAGCCACATAATTCTCTTGAAAATCATATATACTATTTGTGAAGGATTTGTGATATTTCTCCTCTTTTGAATACGCTTGTAAAATAAATTTCCTGGAGAAATAACATGGTATGTTTCAAACTATACTCTTCCATAGTGCACTTACTAGAACTAAAACACTGCATATATTAGTTGTACAATCTACTTTAATTCTACTTCATCTAACAGTAATATGAACTTGGTATAATTTCAAACCTGATTCTCCAGTTTTGATTAGAAAAAAATAACAATGAGAAGAGGGACAAGTTTACAGCCTGTGTTTGCTCAAGAGTGTCCAAACCCCACATGCTGCTGAGCCATGTTGAAAACCTGTGCAGTGCAAAGAAACTAGAAAGCTTAGCATGCATTCAAATGACACCTAAGTATTTCTTAAAGGAACAGAGACAAAGAAGTGGCATAAAAATATTTTCACATCTCTTATGAAAAGGAAGATAATATGTCCTGAACAAACGAGACTTTGATAGGACATAGGACATAATTCATTTAATAACAGAAGAAAGTAAGCCTTTGATGGGAAGATTTTTCTCTAGATTTTGAAAATTTGAGAATTTTGACAAAGGTGTTAATAAATCTTACTGATTCCAAAGAATATTAATCTTCTGTCAAGTTAGAATACTACATTTCAAACTGTGTAAAGTATGATAAATTAGAAGTTTCCATACATGGAGTCTAAAGAAGAAAGAAGATCCTCTGGTAGAAGGTAGTACAAGAGTTCCTATTTCCATTACCAGTAAAATGTGGATTGTTGAAACAGGAGGAAGATCTTCTATTGCAAAAACAGGAGAAGAATGCAGCAAGTATGGCATCATGGGCATCATGATATTCTGACATGTCTCTCTTCATTCTCCAAGAAACTGACAGCAGGAGCTATCAAGGATGTCATATAGTGAATATCAGAGTTCAAAATGAACAGAATAACAGAAGTAGGGCAGTATGTTTTTTGGAAAAGCTTTAATTCTCTACTCTTTCTATGCTGATGAGTCATAAATTGAAAGAGAATGTATTTTTAAATCTGTGTTAATAGCCTGTGTTTAAGAATGATAAAGTGCAATTTCAGCATGTGTTTTAAAGGGTCTCCTGGATACTGCCTCAACTGTGTAGGAGTAAGTGGAAACAGCCATGTTGATTTTTAATGTGCTGCTAGACTGTTTTTGTGCACGTTTGATGTTCTTCTTTAATAGCCTCAAGTAAAAGGCTGAATGAATTCAACAACAGTAGCTGAAAAAAGTGCAATGAGTCATATTACAGGAAAATGGAGAAAAGGATACAGGACTCTCCACTGAACACAATCCTATATTGTAGGCAATCTGTGATAACACCCTTTTCATTTCAGTTCAGTCCCATAAAATTACCACTAACATTACAACTCATGCAGAACACAGATAAATGTAAAAATGTCACAGAATTCTTCCAGATGGGACTTTTAGTTCCACTAGATCACCATCTACTTTTTTTACTTGTCTAATATTTCATTACAACCTCCCATAAGTTAATTTTCTTTCCACTGACCATGTAAATCACAAATCAATTTTCATTTAAAATGCCTGACTACAGATTGCTCCTGAAAGCTCAAAGTATATGCTTCAGTAAGCTCTCCAACACTCTTAATGCACATTAGAAAAATGTTGTGGTTTTTAAAAAATCTTTTTAAAGGAATTAATTTTACATTAAAGTCTGGTGTGAAACTCAAGAAGTGGTATTCCTCCCTTCCCTGTCCTCCCCTCCACCTCTAAAATGCAGGTATATTTTTGAAATGTAACTGTATATAGAGAAAAAAGTCTTTCATGACAATGACATTTGATCTTAGAACAAAAACTCAGACAAAACCATAAACTGCTCTAGATTTGCAGAAAGCAGAGATGATTACTTAATCCCAAACCATTACTGTGATTGCATACTTCTCTAGGGGAAAGAAGAGAGAAAAGGAGGAAACCATTCACAGTTCAGACATTGCCTGTGTTTTATTTGAGCCATTCTTTTTTCTCTTTTTTTCTCTTTGTTTGGGCTAAAATATGCAACTGAATGTTGCTAATTTTACTTATGGAACCAGCCACCTTAAAGCCAATGGCATATATCTGTCAGACAACCAGGATTCAGCCTTTAAAACAATCTGTAAGAAATGTTTTATTGCAACACCCAGAAAATATCCTGTAACAGTATTCTCTTTAAATACTCTTTACTTAGACTAATCTAAAATTACAAATTTGTAAATATACATTTGCAGGCTGGAGTTTGGAAATATGGTTTCTATGGCTACTTTTGCTATTGTCCTGCTGAGAAACATAGGGCAGTCACTTCATTACTCTGTGCCTTAGTTTCTCCATTAATAAACAGATGATCATTAAAATGACTTTTTTTTTTTCCATATTAGACAGGACCACTTCAATGAGCTGGCGCATGCATTAGCATTTGCTCAATATTTAGAAACAGGAGTGATCTAGAATTAACTCTTTTTTACAGATAGACTATATTTCCTCTGTGGGAACAGAACATTAATATTTCCACGCTGTTTAATCTCAGGTTGTTTACACTTGTTCTTGGTACTTGAGCAACCTGCTGTGGTGGGAGGAAACTCTTGGAACACAAAGGAATTGTAACCCTCTCTAATAGCATGACCCCAGAAGTTTAATGAATTAGGAGCAAGGGAACAGAGAAGTGTGAGTCCTCCAAGTCTCTCTCCTGATCTGAACCCACAGGTAAGCCTTCCATTCACTCTGCTTTCCTCTGCTTACCTAGAAGATCCGTATTTACCATGTCTCCCTTCACCTTTGGGATTGTCCTTCCATCTCAGAAGTTCACTTCTTTGCAGTTTTGAACCACTCTATCACAGCTCTTTGCCAGACAGTATGGCGTTGAATATGAAGTTCTTGAAGTACTCTGACATTGGGATTCTAGCTTGGGGGTGATGGAAAGGGTGTCAGTTTAAATAAAGCTGAGTGCTCATGACAATTGAAAGTAGTTCTGTGTTAAGTGGGGCTTTCTCATAATGGAGTATGTCAGTGCTGACTCAAATGGGGGAAGGGAAAGGCTCTTGAGCAGTCTCTGTAAATAGGGTCCTGTCAAACCATTTGCGGGTTATAGTCAGCCAAACCTTGAGGGTTTTCACATAGGGTTTTTTAAAACGCAAACCCCCAAATGTCAACAGGGCCTCAAGCATCACATCTAAAATGAATCTGCCTTACTAAAACTGAGAGCTGAAGGCCCCTGGATTTGGCTCTGTGCTGGCATATCACAATTACCACTTAGAGCTGACTACTTACATGTAACAATGATGTGGAATCACTTCAGAAGAAGAGGTGTGTGGAAAAATGTTTACTTCCTAATTAGCGAAAACCCATCATTTAAGAAGGAAACTATTCACAATGCTGAAGTCTGCAAAATCCCATTTATTAAAAGTCACTGGAATCGTTATGGAGTACGGATTACTATGAAGACAACCTGTCTGGTCTTTTAACTTTCAAAGCTAACTACTTTATCTTCAACTAAATAAACAAGCAGCTGTTCGGGTTATGTGACCAGTGAGTAAAAGGTCCACAAAAACACATTGAAAATACCAATACATGTGTATTGGTTCGTTTGAGCGGCTAGCTTACTTTTTTTTTCTCTTTCCATTTGCCTGGCCAGCTAAGGACCAGAAGGCTGTGCCTTTTAGGTTTTACCTAAATTGTCTCTTTTTTGATTTTTTCACTCCTATTTCTACCAGTGGCTTTTTGTTCCACATCAGCAATTGATTGACAAATACCTCTGATAGTCAAGATGGGAACACCAAAAGAGGAATCCCAATTACAGTGGCCAGGAAACATGCAGACACTTCAGCATCTTTCTATTAACTAGACCTTCTACTGCTAATCACTACTTTGTGAAATTCTTCTCAGGAAGAATTTGTACTCCCCAGCCTACTGGACACAGGCTCCTGAATATATTCTGTGCTGTGGAATGTATTCTGTGCTATTCTGGACAGAGGCTCCTGGATGTATTCTGTGCTGTGGAATGTATTCTGTGCTATTCTGGACAGAGGCTCCTGGATGAAGGAGCTAGCTGAAGCCTAAAAGGAATGGTAGAAGTGCAAATACATATGCTCATTGGGACATGGAAAAGAAAATATGAAAGGGAAGGAGAGGGAGAGGGAGAGGGAGAGGAAGAGGAAGAGGAAGAGGAAGAGGAAGAGNAGGAAAGGAAAGGAAAGGAAAGGAAAGGAAAGGAAAGGAAAGGAAAGGAAAGGAAAGGAAAGGAAAGGAAAGGAAAGGAAAGGAAAGGAAAGGAAAGGAAAGGAAAGGAAAGGAAAGGAAAGGAAAGGAAAGGAAAGGAAAGGAAAGGAAAGGAAAGGAAAGGAAAGGAAAGGAAAGGAAAGGAAAGGAAAGGAAAGGAAAGGAAAGGAAAGGAAAGGAAAGGAAAGGAAAGGAAAGGAAAGGAAAGGAAAGGAAAGGAAAGGAAAGGAAAGGAAAGGAAAGGAAAGGAAAGGAAAGGAAAGGAAAGGAAAGGAAAGGAAAGGAAAGGAAAGGAAAGGAAAGGAAAGGAAAGGAAAGGAAAGGAAAGGAAAGGAAAGGAAAGGAAAGGGGAGGAAAAAGGGAAGGAAAGGCACAAACATGCAGGCATTCCACATTCAGCATTCTGTCCTCAATTACTGAAGAGAACATTATGGCTGCTGCTGGCTAAAATCAGACCTACCAAGCTAATTTTAACTGCAGGTGCTGATGGCAGAGGACTAGTTATTACATAAGCCACACAGTCCTGCAATTTGGGTACTCAGTGCTCTAAGAGAAGGCTCTACCTGAATTATATTGCTCTGAATCATAAGCAATAAAGTTTTGTTTTCATTGCATGTACAATAGTCACAAATTACTTCTTCCTGAAGCATGTCTACATCAATCTTAGCAAGTAATTTCCTGCAGTATGAGAAGATGACTAGATGGTAGCAGTTGGTTCTAAGTCTCCCTCATTCCTTTTATTTGCAACTGAGGGTTTCTTCTTTGGACAGTATTTACTCTGGTTTGCACTGAATGTATGGGTCTTGAAGCTGTCCAAAGGGCCAGTTATTGGTTTGGTCCTTTGTATCTCCACTTGGTTCTGAAATGTAGTATGTATGCACTTGTAGTGGAATTTTGAGTTTAGTTTTCTCCAGAAGAAATCTTGTCTGCACAGGTCAAACATGTGGAAAATGGTGAAAACTCAAGGATTAATTTCAAGTCTGCTGTACCTGTTTTAAACAAAATACTTCAGTAGATACAGCCAGCTCTACAGTAAGATATATTTTATGAACAATGGTTTACTTTCTGCCTTCCTACACCACTTCAATAAAAACTTCTCCTGTATTAATAACAGTAGGTCTAGGTTTCTCAGCCTCAGCTTCTAATCTCCACCATGCCATTTATGAAATTACCAGCTCAGGAGGCAAAAAGAATGCAAGTGGAATGGGACTGTGTATAAATTGATCTGTATTGGAAATCTCATCCCATTCTGTTATTTACTTTTTTAAAAATAAAATAATCATATTTGTATAGGTATAGGTATAGATATAGATGAGATGCTACATTACAAAGCCACAAGGGTTCCTGATCACGTTAACATGATAGTTGTCATAGTTTGTTTTCTTTGCATGAGCAAGAGCTCATTACTGAGAACCCTTGTCATTCACATCAGATTGTGTCTTCTTAATAGAGCATTTCTGAAATGAATGGCAGGACATATAAATTTCAATTCAAACTGTACCTTGGACTGTGGCTCCCTCTAAAATCAATCACACTTCAGGACAAAGAAAGCTTTACAGGTTGGGTTTTTACAAGCATGCTGTAGTCTCTTGTTCAATGTACTTTTCAGAAAGCCCAAAAGTGATTCTCACTTTCAAAAGTGATTCTCCATTTGGTTCTGGAATGTAGTAGGTATGCACTTGTGGTGGAATTTTGAGGTTTTTTTCATGTTGCGTGTTCAGGCATTATTCCAGCTGGTCTATTTGGCCACCTTCTCTAGTAGGTTACTTGTACACTTGCAGTCTCCTGGACTCAAAAGATGCTGTAGTTCTTTGTAATCCTTGCAGTGCAGTTGGATGCCATGATGCAAACATACAAGCCTGTCTCAGTTAGCCAGACAGTGCATAGTTGTATAGTTTGCCATGCAGAAGAGGTGAACTAAAACTAGATTTCACTGCTGGGGACAGTAACGGCAGCACCGTTTTCACAGCAATCCCCTGCCAGGCAATCCACAGACTGGTTGATCTGGAGGGAATCACTTACACTCCAAGCTAGAGCTAAGATGCCAGATAAGCAGTAGCCTACAAAAAGTGTTTAAAATGAGAGAGAAAACTAGTGGGAAAGATTAAGATAATTTACCCTTGTATACTGTATCCACCATAAATCCCATTGTCAGTATCTATTGCTCAAGTACCTGACAAACTTCTGTTTCTATCCTTTCCATAAAAGCCTCCATCATACCAGTAAAGCTGCATACCTTTTGTGGTTTTATAAGAAACTGGAAGTGAGTAACAGTGCGATATCAAAGGAAATAAAACTCCAGTTGCTATTGCTGCTGGGGTTGCCTTCTGAATGTGGCTTATACAATATTTCATCTGTGCTGACACCTTTCACTCTCAATTATTTGGCTGCTGTCAAAACAAATCAATCATATTATAGCACTGTGTCTTATGTTACCATTCCACTGAAAGTTAGCTGCATTAGCTTTGAAATATGTGGAAGTATAAAATTTATCTGTATTATTTATTTAATACAACTTTCTCCCTTGTTAGTTATGTTACAAACACAGGAAACTCAAATTATCTGATGTTGAACATTGAATATATGTAAATATCACTAAAAAAATTTAAAATAATGGCACTCATGGGAACATAAATGCATGAAGATACACTTATTAAGTCTTACACTTAGAACCAATTATATTATTTTGAGAAATGGAGAAAATAGTATATGTTTTTAATTTTGTTTCCAACTGGCCAAGGTGCTCATGTTAGATAAATGTAACATGAACAACCACTCTTGCAAAAGCAGAGTAAAACAAATATGCAAAGAACTGATTTGGTTACCAGTAAAATGAAAGGTGTAGAGTTGGGAAACTGAATATTTTTTAAAAATGCTGCAGTGCTGGGGAAGGGGGAGCAGAGGGAACCACATTCTTCTTTTACAATTCACAAGCACTGCTTTGGGAAAAGAAAATCTTGAACGGGGAATCTGAAAGTGATTGCTCTTAAGCAAGATGTTAGACTATCACTAAGATGTTAGACTTAACAGTTTTCAGAAAACAGGTTCAAAATTTGTTCTGGAGAGGTTTTATCCTTTTAAAGATAAGAAAGATAAAAGGAACAACTTTCAGGGTGCCAGTAAGTGAATTTCCTCAAAATGTTCTACTATCAATTCTTTGCTCTTTAGACAGGATTCATGTCCTCTTACAACCACATTTAAAATACAGGGGCCCAATATGACAGTAAAATTACAAGAGTTTTATCACCTCTCCTTATGTTACTACTGCTGACGCAATAGGAAATCAGCTACACAGCACAGAATACATACAGGAATACTTGGGTTGTGAATAGCTTAAGAAGCCAAGCTGAAACATAAAGCATGGATAGAGCCAGTTCTGGATGAGTAAAGGCACAAGAGACTGAAATGGGATCTGAGATAAAGAAAGGAAAAGACACTGTAAATCTGAAACATCACCATTTACTTGAATAGAATAAATCATTGGAAATTATTTAGTCTATTTTTTCTAATGAAGATTTATTTTTAACATTGCGTAACTTATCATATTAAAACACAAATAAGTGAAAAAAGAATCTCTAAGATATGTCAAGTCTACAGATAATTAAGTTTAAAAGCAATGTTTATGTTAAAAACAAACAAACAAACAAAAACAAAACCAACCAAACAAAAATTTTAGCAGGCAACTATCTAAGAGCCCATATGGTGCTGGAACTGATTGACCTGGATGGAAAACTACAGTCCTTCTATGAGCTGGAAAACATGACTGTATGTCAAAAAAATAAGGACAGTTTACCTTAATTTTACAGCTACTGAAAAAAGAGCCTAGAGTATTTTATGTCTATGGACCAGAACAATACTTAGGAGTTTAGAACATTTAGATCTAGCTGCGTTTCAGGAACTTGAGACATCTGACAGTAGTGATTTAAGCCACTTTGTAGGAAAGCACAACTGCTCACTGTCTACACATATGTTTACAGGGGGGAAGACTTGCAAAAAATGTACATGAACTGTCTTCCATCATATGGAATACCTGGGCCAGAGTGCAGAGCAAGAATACAGATCTGTGGTCTCTGCTCTCTGCTACATCTGTCAGAGTAACAAGCTTGCAAAGATGAAACATTCAAGGAATAAGGCAGCTTCAGGAAAATGAAATGGAGACCTGAAGATTTCCATGAGTACAACTTTTTACCTGAAGGACATAAGAGTGCATAGAGGTCTGGGAATGAGAATACTGAAGGAAGTTTCACTTTTATAATTTCTGATGTTACCAGGTAGATTCTGTTCCCATTTATGATGCAATCTCAGTGGCAAACAGATATTTTTTCTCAAATTAAAAAAAAAACAAAACCAAAACCAAAACAACTTTAAAGATGCATAAACTTTAATATTTTAATGAGAAAGTCATCAGATACCTTCAGAACTTTTCATGACAAAAAAGAACAGAAGGTCTCCATTAAAAGGAAGTGTATGGTTCTGTGGTACAGAACCACATAGACATTAAAGGAATTTCATTTTTAAAAATTGGTTCTCAGGCATTTAATTTGTATTCACACTATCCAGTTGGTCAATAAAGACTTTGTTGTTTTTATGAGTCCCTAAATATATATGTCCTTGATTAGAATCTCACTGGTGAATCAGGAACAGAAATCTGTGTCCAGGGAGTTTTTAAAACATGAATCATAGCGATTTTATTAATACAAAGACCATGGAAAAACAAAGGAAATTAAACCACAAATACTATAAATGTCTGACTTAAATCCACTAAGGCAAGGAAATTAAGAGTGAAGGCTGCAAATCCATCATGGTAATCTTTCTACAACTCTCTCTTTTGAAGTAGAGAGTCTTGGACCAGCATGAGAATCATGTGTGCATGTACCATGTAGCTGTGCCCATCTGTTTTTATGTGATCTAGAGGATTTGCTTGTGATTCACTACTGCAGGTAGCGCATGTGCAAAAATGCAGAGGTGAAGAACAGAGTGACAAACACTAGCTAGGTTTTTCACTAGCTTTTGAAATTTCTTGGCTTTTGCAGGATTACAGTAAGTTGAGTGCTTCACATTATTGGAATGAGTTTTCTCTACATTAATTTAAATTGTCACGGTCTAAATTCAAGAAGAAGATTAAAGGCTTCTCAAAACAGGTGCAAAGATATACTTTAAATGCAGCATTAAAATGCACCCATGTTCTGGTTGATGGAAATTTCATTTATAATCCTGCACACAGAATATTCCTGCCAGGAGTAGTATCAGTGTGAGTCAGGGCTCAATAAAGGTGTACGTTCCCCAAAATGACCAGGTCTTGCATACCAATCATGCCACAGCTCCTAGTTTAGTGGCCTTGCCTGCCAAAGGATAATTAACCAATGGGTTTTTGGTGAAAAATTTGGAGAGGTTGGGGAGGTGCAGACGACTTCCATCTTTCCCATCTGCTTCTTGGCATAAAAGTCTGGAAATTTCGACTTTGTCAGGACATGGCCTGCAATGTTTAAGTAGGTGTGAAAACTTTGATTTCAGAATTTGATCTACATCACATCATTACTTCTCACAGATGTTCCACAACCATCAGTAGCAAGAAAAAAAAGGCATATCTGTGATCTGTTCTGGGTGGAAGTCAACAACAGAGCACACAAGCATTAAGACTACTGCATTTTAATGCCTCCAGTGGTAGGCTTTTAACTTATGGGGCAGAGAAACCAAACAACAAATAGTTAACGCTCTGTGACTGATCAATAAACAGGTAGTAACTAATATTAAAGACTTGAACCTTTCACATTCCCTCTCTGTAGGCAGCAATTTGCCACTGAATAAGATGAGCAATCAACGTGGGGCCAATGCATTTGCATAGGAGAAGCCTTGTGTTATGGGGAAAACCCCCAAACAAATAAACAAACAACCCAGTAAGATTCTTGCTATACTACCTTCAGAAAAGCAGATTTTGCTCTTTCTTCCAAAAGCAAATGTTAGGCCTTCTAAAATAGTACATTTCCTGGGAGACTTGGCATAGACAACTGATCCCATCTTCAGGAATCTCTGCATATTAGTTCAGTTATCCTACAACAGTTTGGATGGGATACAGCTGATAGCCTGAGGAAACCTGCTGTAGTAGCTGCTAATCCAGAGACACTCTGTGCATGCCACAGTGTGCTTAGGGATGCTCACTGCTGTCTGATTTCTTTCCATGTACTGAGCTAGGGAGGTTTGTCTTGAGGGTTGGCTATCCCCTTCTTTGTGTAAGTGAGCCCTACACAGTGACTGCATTTTGTGCAGCATTTATACACTGGTGGAAGAGGTATATTTGGTTTGAGGGTTTCACAAAATTGCTATGAGTGCAGCACTTCTTGGTTCTTGTCATTCTTGTTCTGGTTATGTTAGTACACTGCAAAAGTACCTGGGAATAAACTATTCCTCTAAGTGAAACATCATTTTTATTATTACTGACATTGGTGCTCATTAAAATACATAAGTGAAACACTGCCTTTCTGTAGATTCTGAAAGCTATTTCATGTTACTTGAAGGGGAATACAAATGAATAGGGACTGCATCACTTTAGTTAAAAGGGAAAAATGTTCTAAGAAACTGGAATTTGGACTCTAGATCAGCAAGCAATTGAGGTTTGTAGTTTACTTCTTTTCTGTCTCCTTTTTGTTTTTCATCTCTGTCTGATTTCTGATTTTTAAAGTGTGTGTACATGGAGGAATGGAGACAGCATGTTTACTTTATCTGCTGTACAATTAATAATACAAATCTCTGTTCAGAGGAAACAAGATCTAATAAATGTAAACAATAGGATTTTTTATTTTTCTTACTGTTGTCTTTACCTAACATTCATTTTGACTGATCTCCATATAAAAAACCTTCTTATTTTTTTACCATTATCTGTGTCAACTGTAACCCATATCAGTGCATTTTAATAGCTGTCTCTTATCTCTCAAGGTGTTTAATACATTTCCCCTTCCATTGTATTGCTGCTAAAATATGACCTGCTGCTGTTTAAATAATGTAATTTAATGATTTCACATTTTCAGCTATGCAAACTTCTTTCAGCACTGGAGCCTTTCCCTAGTTATTTAGAGAGATAATTTGTTCTCTTTTCTTTCATGACTCAAGACTGAGAAAATTTCACTTGTAAATAAATTATTGACATCCACTTAAGGAGCAGTACAACGGGTAGTGGAAATAAAATACACAAAGTTTCAGTGGCATGAGGCTACAGTCTCCAGCTTGTTGATTTCTTTCAAGGTTCCAGTGTCATTCTCTCTGCGTTTTGGCACACATATCTAAAACACTGGTGAGCCATTGCTGTGTGATAAAATATATTTGGGCCACCCCTTTGCAGAGAGACTCCCAGATGGTTATCCATGGTGAGTGAGCATCCAGCAGCAAGCTGACAGAAAACATTGTCATTTTCTAATTTCCATCACATATGCTACACTAAAAGAATAGCTAAAGTACGTTAACTTTTTAGCTAAAACTGCATTGGTTGTCATGGGAAAGAGACTAAAAAGAGAGGGAGCGGTTAACGACTGCCCAGGTCTGGAATGTCTTCCCATTTTTCAGTTATTTCAACAGGAAATTCACTGGGTTAAAATACCATAAAGAAAACAAGTCAGAACAAACTTAGCTCCCCTACCCAAAAGGTTTCTTGTTCAGCTATACAGAAATATTACACTGAGACATAAAAAGCAGATGGGCTTAAGGAGAGAATGTCTTTTCATGAGTATCAGCTCCCAGGCATTGTTGAATACTCTGAGATTAAGCAACTACTAGTCCCTTGGAGAGTCTCTTGAGAAGGATAACTTAATTTTAAAAACTAACATAGTCCTCCCAAAACTGAAAGAAATCTGACCTGGCAAAAGAGATGCAAAAACTGAAACTGTTCAGCCCATAGAAAAGTTTCCTGAAGGCAGGAAGTTGAGTACTTACAACCACCAGTTTGGATGATTAACAGGGAGGCTGTCAGACTACTTTCTGCATTAAGTCAATAAAGACGGGCAAAGAAGCAATGGCTCAAGAGCAGAAGACAGGAAACACATAGTCTTGTGGAGTACCTGCCTCAATTTTTCCCATCTCACAATGTCACCATTGTTATTGTGACACCTGCAAAATTTTGGGAAAGCATGGATATATTCCACCTGCATTTCTAAGAAATGATGAGTGGAAAACAGGTGTGTAAGTTTCTTGGGACAACATCTTTCATAGTTTTTAAACTTTTCTCTTTGGTGGATTACACTAAAAAGTTAATGTTGCTGATTTTATTCTTTTCTTCAAAGAACTGTTGGTGGAAACTCAAAATTCCACAGGTGTTATGTTCAGGGATTTCTGTTTTCACTAAGGTAGGTAATTTTGTTCTGCCACCCTCTTCCATCTCAGTAAATTGTATTATTTGCATATTAGTTGTGCATATGAAATTTGCTTACTTGAAGGCAGGGAAAACATATTTTCCTAAGTTTCACAGCAAGAATTTACATATTCATCTCTGTTCCTTCTGTATGCCTACATTTGATGTATTTGCTCAAGGAACAGATACAGTATAGCAGTGTATATGGCAAATGCCAGGCTGTAATGAACAGAAAATAAACAAGTATGTAGAAAAAGAAGAAAAGACATTTTGGAAGAGGTTTTGTCTAAACCTCTTTTCACTTACAGCAATGAAATTCCTATCAACTTCTTGGTGGATCAGGACCATATAGCAACTGAGCAATTTAACACAAACATTTGGGGGAAAAATATTTTTTATAGGTAACTGGCAAGTGAAGAATAGGCAATATCAGTTATGTTGTGTGAGAAATCATTAATTACTCCACTTTAAAATAAACTCTTGCTTTCTCATTTTATGTACTTAATGTATCTCCCCTGTGATTCCTATCGCTTAGTACTCTTTTCTCTTTTCACAAACAAGAATTTTCATTGTTTTTTTCTAGGCACTCTGAGGTCTCATACTTATCACCCTGAACTAGACCTAAAAGTTCCTGAGAAAAAAATCATTTAAACATGTATATGGAGCACAAAAAATATTGTGGAATTACTCCCTTGATCAACATTCAGGATGAATTCAAGTACTCTGTCAAATCAGAACTTTTCTGAATTCATACATTATTCAAAAAGTTTTAAGGGTATCTTTTGAGTTACCTAGCTGTGGTAGTTTGCCATGAAGAGTTTTAGAAGTTTACTTCAAGAGAAGAAAGACAGGAGAAGACCCAGCTCACAGGAGCTATGGACATCTATGCTTGACCTCACTGAAAATTCAGGGACAGCAGTTGTGACAACAGGAGTATTGAGACAGGTTGGAAAACAGCATCAAAACATGTCTTCCCATTGTCTAAGGGACATGCTACAGTGAGGATAAGAGATGGAAGCTGATGATTATGGTCTGATTTTGCCAAAAGAGCAGGAATTACCAAACTATGTTCAAGCATGGGCTTTTATGATTATACCTATAAAAATGTCTACAATACAAAACAGAATACACATTCTATGATTATTTTCAACCAACCACAAAAAACAAACAAACAAACAAAAACAAACCTACAAAGAAGCCACGACCAAAAAAAAAAAAAAACAAACCAGGGACCAGAAGTTAGTCAGGTTCAATGGAACTCAATGGAACTGATGATACCATGCAACACTCTCACCTGATTCCTATCTTTATTCATGCATACATTGGACAGTGGGCTACAGAGCAAGCAGTGGCAGTTTACAGCTGTGATTCAGGATGGTAGGAGCTATCTTGACCAGGTTATTTTCCTGCCTTGTGTATCAGTTTCACTTCCAAAAACTGAGGGCACGCAGTAACACTTGCTTAGAAGATCAGGAAGGAAGGGTAGAGAAGACAACAAACAGCAACACAACTAAATAAATTCATGAGATTTTTTCCTTTCAGATACATTATGGAAGGTGTGATTGTGTTCATAGACAGGCAACTGAACCTGCTGCTCCTGCAAGTCCCTGTTTGATCCCAGGCTTCTATCTCCCTGTAAAGATTATAAAGGAAACCTTTTCATCTCCTAAGGTCATTGCTTGCAAAATTTATTTGGCAGCAAAGTTATATCTTTTAGCTAGCAATTAGGCATCCGTGGCTAAACTAAAGAGCAAAGGTTACCTGGCTTAATCCCTACCCTCCAGCTTTGCAACATGGGGTGACTAAATGACGTAAGAACTGCACAAGCTTATGTTTATTTATAATACTACATACCCAGCAACTCTAACCTGGAGCACTCCAGAGTGGAAGGATACGTTTTTATAATGCCTGTTTCTTCATTAAGATTTCATCATCCACCTACGCTAAAAAGCTACTTCCCTTCACTTTGTTATATCTGCTTTTACCCGCTCCTGTTCTTGCATTATTTTTTTAATCTCCCGTTCCTACTTTACATGCACTCTCAAATTTTAAACAAGCAAAATTTGTGCATTAGTGTGTCCTTTTCATCTATCATTTATGAATGACAGGTTCTTTGGTGCAGCTTAATGGTATGAGAGAGACATTATTTTAAACATTAAAGTGAAAACCATTTACAAGTATGATAAGAGAGGTCTGTTGACATTAAACTTTAAAACATGCACAAGGTAAAGGCAAGTAGTTGCTCCAACAGGTGAGAGTACTATGCATGCACTTTGTAAGGGAGTTTGTTCAACACAAGAGCTGTCTTTTTGTTTTCTCTGTTTGACAACCTGTAGGATCTGTTGCTTCAAACAATGCATCTGGTAATCAGCAGCCACCAGAGTTTGATGACTACAAGGTATTTAGGGCACAGTGCCGATGATTAATTTTAAAAATTTACTATTTTTTTGAGGAAAATATTTAATACCATTTATGTTTGAAGGAAATAACAATAAATAAATAAATAAATCTAACAAGTTAAAGCTTTCTTTTTACACTTCCTGCTCACACCTTTATCACTTTCATACTGGACTATCACTTCCTTTGCTGTCCTCTTCCATTAAAACTACACAATTCTGTTCTAAGATACTGGCTAACACTTACCTTGATATATTTTGTTCCATTCTGTTCAGCAGCAACTACATTCTGAGCAGTAGCAACATAGTTAGGAATAGTAAATAAATACATATGTGTTTTATATCATATGTACTTGGACTGAGTACTGTTCCTAATAGTGTTAGACACACTGATTGAACAGAGAAAAAAAGGGATCTTATAGAACTCTTTTCAGTCTGATTTTAGACCACAGGGAAAATGTAGCAGATCCCTCAGGGTAGAACCATTACAAGCATGGTACAGCTCAGACAACAGAGAGGATACATACAGAGATTAACTTTTTCCTAGTTACTTTGGAGTCATGCAACTCTCCCAACGACTTGAAAGAGGATAGCAGAACCTTATTGATAAAGCAGACCTACCACAGCAAGAATGAAAACATATATCTGGGGCATGAATGACAGATGAGAAAAGTCTGATTTTATTATAAATTTTTTTAAAAAGTTATTTTCATGCAATACTGTATTTTTAGTTGCCTCTATTCATACAGCTGCTTTAATCAGCAGTGGTGAAACAAGTTGTGTGTTGCAGTCACCTTGCTTGGAGGGAAAGGATAACAGCATCCAGAGGGACCTCAACAGGTTTGAGATGTGGGCTGAAGCAAACCTCATGAAGTTGAACACAGCAAAGTGCAGGGTCCTACACCTGGGTCGTGGCAGTCCCAGACACACCAGTGGGTTGGGCAGAGAAGTGATTGAGAGCAGCCCTGGTAAGAAAGGCCTGGGAGTGACAGGTGATGAAAAACTTGACATGAGCTATGTGTTTGCTCACAGCCCAGAAAAACAATCCAGTCCTGGGCTGCATCACAAGGAGTGTGGCCAGCAGGTCAAAGGAGGTGATTCTGCCCCTCTACTCTGCTCACATGTGATCTCACCGGGACTACTGTGCACAATTCTGGTGTCCCCAACATAAGAAACATGGAACTGCTGGAGCAAGTCCAGGGAAGGGCCATGAAGTTTGTAAGAGAGCTGGAGCACCTTCCCTATGAACACAGACTGAGAAAGTGGGAGCTGTTCAGCCTGGAGAAGATCACACGGAGACCTTATGGCAAACTTCCAGTATTTGAAGGGGTTTTAAAAGAAAGCTAGAGAGGGACTCCTCATCAGGAACTGTAGTGAGAGGACAAGAAATAAATTGAAAGAGGGAATATTTAGGTTAGATATTAGGAAGAAATTTTTCACTGGGGGGGTGATAAGACAGTGGAACAGGTTGCCCAGGGTGGCTGGGGATGCCCCAACCTTGACAAGTTGGATAAGACCTTGAGCAGCCTGGTTTATGGGGAGGTGTCTCTATCCATGGCAGATGGGGCTGGGACTAGCTGATCATAAAGTCCATTCCAAACCCTTGATAGTCTATGATTCTGTTATTCTATAGTTTGAAATCTCCAAGTGATCTGTGAGTAGAGAACATTGATCACTGATGACAGAAAAACCTCATGAGTCATTCAGGTGGTTTGCATTACTTACATAGAATGTAAGACCGAACCTCCAATATGTTTGTATAAAAAGGGAAATAGCCCTTAAGTATTTCTCAAGCATTCAAAAACAATACAGGTATTACTTTTCAATATTCATGGAGAGTGACATTTAATTTGAAAAAAAGTTCACTCAGTTTAAAGAAAAAGATGGCATAAAATAGGTGAAAGAACCTGTTAGAAAAATTATGAACATGACTTACCTTGTAGATTTTGCAATGGCAAGGTCATGATGCCTCCTGCTGCAGCTGCTGCTACCAGTCCTTGGATGTTGGTGAGATTTGCAGTAGGTAGAGTTAGGACGAGTCCTTGCTGGCCCCCCAGCTGCCCAGCCATGTTGAAAGGAATAAGGATTGGCTGATTCAGGGCTGGAGTGCCTCCTGGCATCACCCCTGCTACTGCTGAGGCTAGCTGTTGGGCTGTCAGTAGTGGCTGTAAGAAACCACAGACACAAACTTATTTCAGAGTGTATCGCTCAGCATTGCACACTTACAACCTTCTGGCCTGAGATCTTTTCGTGTTCCATTACAGACACACACTGCTTCCAGTATCTTAAAGCATACATTTTCACCAACACAGAAAGGTTTGACACATATGACAGTCTGAAACTGTAAGCCTCTGTCAAACAGCATAGTAGCAATCCCAGCTGAATCTAGATTGGAAAATCCATTACACCTACACAAAAGATAATTTCTGAGTGAAAGAAGACCTAATTCAACTTTGCCTACAAGTTGAAATGCCAACGTTTCCCAAAAAATCCTGGCTGTATTGATAATAGCAGAAAACATTACAGTGACAACTACCAGAAGCTTTGTGGACCAAGACTGTCCTAGGAAGTGGAAGAATATTGAGTCTCTTCTTAGAGCATAGCTGAACTTGGATAAAATTGTGAAGTGAGATGGGAAATATTTTAAAATCTTATCAAGTGCAATACTACTATGTCTACACTCTGCTCTAAAGAAAATAAATATCTGGCATAAAAGATAATGAAATACATTTACTAATACAGGAGCTCTGTGTAATGGACCTAACTGTGAGAGACAATAATTCTGCATTAAAATTGCACAAGCTTTTTAATATTAAATTATTATATTAATTTCAGAAGTAATTTACATAAGAAATTAAAATATTTTAACTTCCTAAATATGTAAAACTTCTTAGGTTTTATTTTAGAAAAGCATACAAAATCTAATCCTGCCAAACTTGGCTGTTAAAAATACACAATACATATATGTCCCCGTTTTGTAACACTGAATGCAGCCAAAGAGATTCACATTTTCTACATTACACATATCAAACGTGATCAATCACATTTATTTTTCATCAAATTGCACATCTCAATTAGTTAAAAGGAAAGATACTGACCTGAGGCCCAACAGGGAATGCAGGATGGGACTGACTGGGTTGGTGCTGGTCTGCTGGGCTTGTATCAGGCAGCACTGTGTTTCCTCTGGCCTCTGAAATCCAGAGAACAGATTGACTTTAATACCAAGCCTGGGGACTGCCACATTACCTTCTACTCTGATGTCTCATAACATGAATCTGAAAATGATATGTTAAAGTGCTTTATCAATAACTCAAGCACTCAAATCGCTTATCAGCTGCATAAATTATGCTAACATTCATTCAGACCAGCCAGCTCATTCAAAGAGTTACAGGAATCTGACAGCAGTGAAACTGAAGCCATCATCAACCCAGCTAATGTGGGTTGCATTATACATCAATTTACATACAGTACATGAGCACTCCCGTGTGTGTGGGAACTGCATTTTTTTACGCTTAGGTGAGCATCAGCCATTGCAATTTCTGAAAGCAAAAATTATCTGAAAAACAATCAAGTCACATCTACTTTCTATCTTAATAAAGTATTTTCTTTTGTCAGTTACTGAAGCTGCAAAGGCTCTACTACTATGCACAATAAAAAGGCACTATGAAAACTGAAAACTGCTATGCTTCCATATGACAGCTTGTTTTTTAAATTGCATGTGGAAGATGAGCAAAATTCTGCAAAACCAAGGACTTCCAGCATTTCTTGAGATGATCAATATCCAACAATCGAACTATATGCTGGGCACTAATGACTTGCTAAGCACAGAACACAGCCCGGCCCTACTAGATTTTGCTGAAGCCTGCAATACAGATTTGAAAGGGAGGAAGAAAAATAAAAACATCTTATCAGTTGTAAGGAAGTACCAAGATGTTTTCAAAACTACATCCTAGTTCTCCATTTCTTCTGGGTGAAGGGCTCAGCTGAGCTCCTGATTCCCAACTTTTCAGTGATGATGATCAGGCCCACATTGATTTTTGAGGTTGTAAGAATGACAGCAAATATCAAATGTAGCTGCAAGAGTACTGTGGTCTCTTATAAAGAAAACCTTGTCAATGGCACCAGGTTTCCTGGTACAATATCTCCTGTTTTGTTTTTTTTTTTTTCTGATAAGTGGTTGAAATTCCATTCTAAGTAAACCTTAACAAGATACTCTTTTCTAATGTTTGTCCTATGAATAGCAAGATAATTCAGAAACAGCTTCTTGGCACACCCTTGTGCTGTAAGGAAAAAGGATACAATTCTGTCATAAATTTTAAAGAGGGTATTATCAGCTCATTTAAAACAAATTCTTTTATATATTCTCTGAGGGGAACAACTTATAAATAATGGAAATGCGGAAAAAAAACCACCTTCACCACATTAAGGTTCAAATAAAATTGACTGCTACATATTATTCAATTGACTTCCATCTCTACAGCAAGCTGTCAATCATAACAGCATTTTAGAATTGGATTAAACAATAAATGTGCAGAGTTATTATGCAGAAATCCGAAAATCTGATTAATTTGTAATATTTTTGTGTGGTCTCAAAAATTCAGAAATGGGCATTGCTCTGGGAATACTTACAAATGGGTCTATTGAACTATCTGATTCGGCATTAATAAAAACGTACAAACTTGCTGGCATTTTATAAAATGATTTCTACAGAAATATGTTTGCCATTTTAATGACCATTGTCATTTAATGAGAATAAGCCGACCTACTATAATCAGTGAGGATTCCAACAATTGCCTAGTAACATGCAAAAAGAGATGGAGTCACTAAATTTTTTATCTACAATTTACTCATTCAAGTTAAATGAAAAGAGGAAAATGTAAGTAGATATGCGAGATCCAGTGAAAAATGTTTCTTTCAAACAATCCTAGTGCTGATGCCATCCCTAAGACCAAAGACAGGGTTTCCCCAGTATGATTTTCTCCTATACAAAATAAAGTGCTATGTTACTAAACATAATTTTTCCTTTGGTAATTTCTACATACTGTTATGGTCTTTTTTTTTTTTTAATCTTCACAGCATTATAAAGTGATATTAGATACAAGGCTCAATACCGATGAAGATATCACTCCCCATTAAGATCAAATCTTATAAGTCAATGTTGTTTATGTAATTTTAAGGGCTGTGAATTTTGTCTCTGTGTGTGATTTAATCGATATTAAAACAAGTTCCTGATAATCTGTCATATCATTAAATCATCCAATGAAATCTTTGGGCAAGAAACAAAACCAAAGTCATTGGAATTAGATTTCATTGTAATTCTTATACCTTGAGCTCTCAGAAAATATGTAAGAAGTTTTGAAGTAATATGCCTGTATTTTAGTACTTTTTCCATGGTGCCCATCAAAAGAACCACTGATTTCCATTATTTGTACTGTAAGGATTTTTCAATATTTGATCACGCAATCTTTATGTAACACAAGTTGGTTATACCGGACCATCAAGCCAAAATTAATTATGCTGCTTTTCTTTTTCATTGTACTAATTGGAATCACTTAGGATTACATTCCTGTCACACAGTTACTCACCACAGATTTTTTTTTTTTTTAAATTTCAGTGATCAAATGCTCTGCCTGCTGCTCCTAATTTAGTTCCCATAGGATGCAGTCATCTCAGGAAAACAGAACACACTTTCATGTTGTCTTACATGGCATCCTATATAAAATTATCAGTCCTATATTCTCTGACTGAAATTCTCAGATCTCTCCTGCCCCTTCTACTACCTGCTATAACAGACACTTAAGAGTCAAGAAAATGTGCAGGAAAATCTGCCTGCTGGGCTGGCACTAAATAGAATGAAGCAAGAATTACAGGGTTAAGGTCTGTTGCATCTCACAGTGACAGCATTTTGTCCTTGCTGTACGCTGCATTCACTGACACACATAGGTCAGTACTCTGAAGAAGGCAAGGCAGAGCACAAAACATCACTAGAAGGCTACTTTTTCTTTTCTGCCTTATAATAATATATTTCTGACTGGGGGGATTCCCCTGATTTCAGAGTCAGGGAGCTCTGTCTATTCCTGATTTCTCTACTATTTCTGCTTCAGAGATTCATTGCTATGAATTTGGAAAAATGTCTTCATTAAGACCAACTGCCCTAAACTGGTAGCACACAATCCCCTACATTGTTTCTCAACGCTGTTTTAGTGAGTTTATTTGGGAGTTGATTAATTCCAGACGCTGTAACGACCTCTGCAGGAAAATTATTCCTTTGTCCAAATTCCAGTCCTCACTAATAAAAATGGACTGTCAAAACCTAGCCTAGATTTTCCACTTGTTCAGATCCAGGCCTCCTGTTACCTCCTGTTAGGTTATTCTCCAACTCCACTCAGCCTTCTATCAGTGAGGGGGTCTGTCAGCAAGGAACCAGGACTTATAACAATCCCTATGGAATTGGGGAGCTACCAGCAGTACCTTCTCTGTTTCCAGCTGTGTTTTGCAGAAATTCTACTCTCATTACAACCCCAACTGCTGGTGCACAGAGGGCATGGAGAAGGCAGTAGCAGGGCTACTAGTCTGAAAATCAGAGAGCCAATTCTCCTTAACACTGTTTGCCTAGGCAGGGCTCTTATAACTGAGTGCTGACAACACAGCCTAAGTCAATGAGTTTGCTCAATGTACCATATGAACAGACAGGAGTGCCATTGCCATAGTACTGCCACAGCCGTAGACAAGACTTTAATATTTAATGAGCAGTATTCATCATATGTGATTCATAATAAATTAATTATAAATTATATAATACATACCTCCCATCTCACCAAGGGACTGGAAGGGCATGACACAAGAAAAAAATTGAAGTGCACTGTAAACACTGTAAAATAGCCTTTTTAAAATAAAACATTATTTAAAATAAAGCTAAGTAAAACAAAGGCAACCTTCTTCTTCCCTTATCAAAATGAGAAAAAAATTTCCATAAACCAAGTGAAAAGCCATGTTGTACAATATCTGGCTTAGAAAACAGAAAACAACAAGAGGAACATCAGAAGAAAAAAAGAAATTCCATATCTCAAGGCCACCAAGCTTCACACAAAATTACAGCTGTAAATGTACTGGTTATAAAAGACTTTCCATAGTTTGCTTCCATTTTGTTTCTTGCACATTTTCAGCAACACAACAGGTAATTCAGTTCTTAGTGTCTCCCAGTGCCCTGAGAAGGTGAGAATACTCCAATCCCCCACTTTACAACTAATGGGGAAAAAAGGCTCCAGTATGGATTCTCAAATAAGCTGATCTCAGCTCCAGATCCACTGCTCAGGAAGGCATGGGTCAAAACACAAAATTGCTCTGAGACTCCTTGGCTGCTCCAGGGGTACAGCAGTTCCAACAAGGTGAACCTGCACATGCTCCCCAGCACCCTGACTTGGATGCAATGCCTGTCCCAGCTGCCCTTGTTTCATCTGGTCTCTGATGCTTGCAGGGAACTTTCAGCTGACTGAAAGACGGCATGGAACAGCATCACAGGATGGAGTGCGTTAAACTTGTACATCCAGCTCTACCCTGGCCCTCCTGTGCATGTGTGCTTGTGCCTGCTCGATGGCATGATGCACCCTGGCATCTCTTCTCACACTCTGCACCAAAGCTCACTCAAAGCCTGTGCTCATACCAAAGCATAGGACTACAATATATCTCACATTTGTGTCAAAACCAGGGATATGATGGACCACCTCTCCTTAGCACTCAATGCTTTGAAAAAGAACCTGGATCAAATTCAATAGTACTAGATTTTCAGTGATCAGAAGAATATATAAATCCTTCTGAGATATAATATTTCAAATGCATTAACATTAATAAAAGAACACATTTCAAGCAACAGTTCATATTAAATCTTTAGCTAGTTCCACAATGTGACATTAAATTACTTGTATTTATCTCTCAGTAACCAAAACAATAAGATTCAACTGATAATTTTAAAAATATAACTTTTAATAATCATAATTATATAATTAATTAACATATAATTAACAATTATTTAATTTAATTATAGAATTAATTAATAACTATAATTATAATATCCAACTCCCTCTTCATTCTGCCACAAACCACCACATTTTGGCTCTTAATTTTCACTATTTTCATTTTACTGTTGCATCAGAATTTGGACATGTCAGGAGGAAGCATGCACAAACTACATCGTAAAACCTTAGTAATCAGATTGTTACACAAAATTTAACAAACACACCTAAATTTTACAATACTTGCAGGAGACAAAATTGAGATTTTATGCTGATTCCATTTTACATTGGTATTTTCCTATGGTTATCAGAGGAGATATTCCTGTTACCTCAGCAAAGAAAATCAATCTCATAAATTATATTAGAATAACGATTCTCCCACTGAAAGATATGAATTTAAACTTAGACCTTTCATATTTAGTTTCTTGTCTCTTTCCAGTCCATAACCAAAATGTGGCACAAAATTCACTCCTAGGTATCGGGTTATTGCACAGATGATTAAGCAATTAACCTTTTTCTGCTGACCTGTACTTCAGATTTTAAGTTTTTATTTTTAGGCAGTAATTTCACCCTCACAAAGAAACACAAACAAGTGTGTAGAATTCCGGATGTGTGCAGAATTACTACTAGCACTTGTTAGTTCTGAAACCTAATAAAATTGCAAAGTTGATGGTATGATTTTACTGTTCAATCATTTCAGCACAACATACAAATGCTGTGCACATCGTCTACAATGTCAGATTGTGTCAACGTACCTAGCTCTTATTCTTAATTTTCTCCTACCTATGTACAAAGCCCTTCAAGTTTACCTTTGAAAATGTTTGTGGTGTGATAAGGGAATGGTATATTGATTTACCATATTGACATATATGTCAGCGCAATATCCTATACAGAAGAGCTAAAAATCCTGCATTGAAAATGCATCGAATTAGACAGCAGTTTGAACAGAGCAGATTTGCTTTACTGTATGTATCATTCAGTACTTAAGTAAGTAAAACACCACCGTTTTATACTTATCTGAAATTGCCTCTCAGTTGCTACTGCAAAGCTGCTAAAATCATCTGGGGAGCTCAAAGTAATTCTACCAGCAGAGTATAGAATACTGTCTTTGCCTGGTCCCTGAGGATATTACCTCCTAAAGGATCTTCCCCCACAAGGCACACGCAGTAACTGAAATCACTGTCCTCATTACCCCAGTGCACAGAGCTTGGTTTGTATTTATGCACCTGCATCCTTCTGGATTAGGACTAATAACATTAAAATTCCACGACTCTTTATAATGAGAATCAGAATATTAAGTGATTCATGTTACAGAGGACTTCTTCTGGGCAATCATGAGTTATAATTGCCACCTTAAAAAAGTCTACCATACCAAGGCACAAAATCACAAATAGTTCAAAATCTCAGTTCTCCCAAGGGCCTTAAATTTTCTTCTTTCCCATCTTTATTTTTGCTCTTCTTTCATTGTCTTATCTTTTCCTATTTTCTCTTTTCCATATTTGATTTTTTTTTCTTATTGGTGCCTATATGAATATTCTTCCACTTCAAATATCCCATGTGAGAAAAGAAGTGTTGCTACTGCAGAAAAGGTGAAGGGATATAATTGCAAAAGTATGTTCTTTATTCAAAATAGACTCATTCTACTTTTCTTCACCCACTAAGTACAGTGCATAAAAATCCCTTGTTAGTGGTACATACATTTTTTATGAGTTGGACCCTTCATAGTGAGTTTTAGTTCCTTTAATATTGTATGCAT
Source organism: Dicaeum eximium (assembly GCA_013396995.1). Classification (NCBI taxonomy): domain Eukaryota; kingdom Metazoa; phylum Chordata; class Aves; order Passeriformes; family Dicaeidae; genus Dicaeum; species Dicaeum eximium. The sequence goes on from VWZP01007197.1 coordinate 358,598, forward strand.
TAGCACAAATATTAAGGCCACAAAGACCCTATCAGTCTCTGAATTCATACAATATTTCATACTCACTGTTTGCTGTTAGTGCTGGTGAATGCAGTGATGATAAAGGTGACTTACCAGAAGATGGACAGTGGAATGCATTATTATTTCATGTTGGGCAGCTGATCCTTAGCTAAGAAGGGCAGGAGGCTTCTCTAAACTTTCCTTTCTTTCAATCTGTAGAAGTTTACTAAATGCCAAAGAGTGAGCACATTAAAAAACATCTATTTTGGAGCAACTGTTACAGTTTGCCATCTTTATAGCCATCTTAGATTTCTTTAGGATTTTTTACAGTGTTTACCTCTGCGTATTGGTTTCGTTCCTAATAGGGAAGAGGGCAAGCTTTCCAAAAAGCCCAACTTGCCAACACTCACCCTCCCCACCTGGCTTCTGAACCCTTCCCTCAAATAAGCCAGACTATGAGGATATCTTATAATGACATATATTGCTGTTTGCCTGGGGAACCCTGCACAGTTACTTAATATGTGTTTGGCTGCTGGCACTACAGCCTACTGAAAGCCAGGCAATCACATGTGGATGATCTCTGGTGCACAGTAATTCAGGCTTCTGGGTGGAAGAAAAGCATAGTATGTCTGACATATTTTGCTTTTTACAAAGTTGATAGAGTAATTTCAACAGAGAGGGCACAGGAAGGCAGCCAGTGACAGAAATTCAACTCACAATTTTGACTAGGGACTGGAAAGAAAAAGCTGTAAGGTGGGAAGCAGATGAACCTAGTATTGTATCAGTCCTATGAGAGCCTGTTTAAAAATTCAAATCACCTAATTTGGTGAGAGGAGAATATCCAGTTAAGGAAGGAAGTATTCAATTAAACCTAGTAAAAGCACCTCACAGTAGAGTCACTGTTCAACAAAGTGCACCCCATAATATATGTTAACCTCTACTGGAGCAATCTGACCAGCAAGTATGGTAAAGCAACAGTGGTTTATCACCATTGCTACTGAGTTCACTGCTTTCATCTCTGCAGTGCCTTTAACAATTTTACACTCTCTGCTGTGGTCTTTACACAGCCCTGTGGGGCAGCTCCATCAAGTGTCTCATTACAGGTTGTTCAGCTGTTCAGACTTTATTGAGACTCTTGAAAGAGCCATCCCACAGAGTGGCATAGTGTAGGAGTCCAGTTGAGATCCAGGAGGAAACCTTAACAGTGCAGGAACTCTATATGCAGGAAATCTCACACTCTGAGATCCAACTATATCACAAAACTGCTAAGTTTTCATTATAAATCTATTTAGCTGCACACATGTCTTCAGAAATTCCCAGCTACAAAAATACAACAGCCTTCCAAAAGCAACCGGGGTCATTTGGTATCTGCAGCAAGTTCTCACAATGTGACTCAGCAGGGTGAGACATTATTTCAAATGAAAATGTTGGCTGGAAGCTGCAGAAACTTATGATATGCATGCCTCCAGATCTCATAAATCCTGAACTGAATTAACTTTCTTCTCTTTATTATTGTCTGAAATCCGTTGTAGTGGCTGTTTACAATTTTGCCAGGAGCTTTTGCTGTCTTATATATGTTTTTAAAGAGCATCCAGTCTTACAACCAGGTCTTGCAAAGTATGTCAAGCCTTACCATCACTAAACCAATTTTATACCACAAACCAAGAGCTTTTGGTTTGTACCCCTCCCTGCCCCTTCAATCCTTTCCTCCTCCATAGATCAAAAGCTAAAAATACAAAAAGTAGCAAAAAGACAAGTAGCCAACATCATCATAGCGTCTGGTTTTGAAGAGCTATTTGTCAGTCAGTGATAATAAACCACTCTGCAGCAGCCACTAAAATAGTCTTTTCTACAGTGAAAATACCCCAAAATAGATCTCCATAGAAATAACCATGTGGTTGACAAACCTTTGGACACTGTTCCTGTATCATGTTTATCTTGCCTTTGTGTCAAACTCCCACTGCATTATAAATGTGTTGGATAGTTTCCTAGGAAAGGTTTAAGAATACAGCACAGGTTAAAAAAGCTTTACATGTAAGATGCATACACCCCAGGACAGCTGAATTTCATGAAAGATCTCTTGGTTAGAAATGTCTTGTCATGATGAGACCTCTTTGTAAAAACATGCCATGAAGGAAGCAAAAAAGCAAAAAGAAGCCATATGACTTAGCTTTGCCAAAATAACAAGGGACAGGCAAAAGTGCCCTATTTGCTTCAAATAGGGCACTGTGGCACATCCTAACAGGATTAAATTTTATGGAATAAAATATTTCTAATCCATGCAAATACTTGTCTTCATATATATTCATATGCCTCTATATATAGCTACATCATTTAAACAAATGAGTTTCCTACATTGCTTTCATTTTTTATATTATTGTTCTGTTTATTTTTTTAGCATTACAGTAACTGAAAAATAACTACTGGTAAAAGATGCTATTAATTTAAGTGCATTCATAGTGTGTTATGTCACTAATAGACTTGGGTAACGCTATTTCTTTATCCTTTTTACAAAGCATTATTTTATTGTCCTCCTAATTTCCATTATTTTACTTCCACTCAAAGTCAAGCGAGGGCTTTGCAGAATTCTATTATATTATTGCCCTGTCATTATTCTAACTCCATTACACAACAACACAAAACCAGCATCAGCATCCATTTGTCATATTACTTACTTTGAGGATTATGTCAGATCTCAGACTATGTGTACATGCCTACTAAACATGATTTGGAGTTAGGCAAAAAGTAATCACTGATTCCTTCTAAAAATGCATTTAAAGAAAAGATTCTGAAACCATTCTGTAAGAGCTCTGGCATCTGACTTAGACCCATCCAGCCCTTTAGAAGAACCTAGCTATATTTACAAAATATAAAGAAAACATTCAAAGGTACATATAGCAGATGGATTTAAACTTCTTTGTCCATACTCCCAAAATGAGCTGACAGAAGCCAGTCTTGGTGTGGAAGCCACGCAGCTATGCTCACATGGTGCTCTACAAGTGTAAGCTGTGTGCCTCTCTAACACAGCTGTGCTGCTTCTCTGCCCAGAGAAGGTGTCTTATCAAGATAGCCTGGCCTGGTTTGAAATAGCCAACACATCCATTCTCTGTTCTTTACAGCTGTCATAAAGGAAAAAAAAAATCAGGTGTTAATCTGGCAAAAGGAAGACTTAGGCTCATGCCCAAGCATTTCCTGTGGGACCTTCGCCAGTTCTTTTCATCTCACATGCAAAGTGTTGTTGGGCTGTCAGATCATAGAGAAATCCTGGACCAAAGGAGCATGTCAATTGGAGTGGCAAGTATTGCCAGCATGCTGCTTCCTCCAGTCATAAAAGCAGGATGCAATAATTTGTATTTCAGTCATTGTGAAGAGCACAGCTTGTATGTGCTAATGTGTACTTTGGACATGTATTGTTACAATAGCAGGGGTTTACTTAATGTTATTCTAATTACTTTCCTCCAAAGAGCATTTGTGGATACCACAACTCCCAAAGTGGTAACAATGGATAAACATCAGCTTGAGAAATGCAGGTCTATATTATTTATGAAACTGCAGTTCTCCTGTAAATAACCCAGTTGTTTAAATAATATGTATCTATGTAATTGAGTCTTCTGTATACAAATAAATAAGGCTTTATTGCAATGTCAGAAGTTAACAAACCAGTCAATAAAATCAATAGCTCACTTTTTCTTGCTTATATATCTAACTTTTCTCCACCTTTCCTATGTTCTCTGCTTGTTCTGGTTACATATTAGCACTCTGAAGGATATATTGCACTGGTGATACTGTTTAGTAAATAGTGATCAGAAGACTGAAAAGACACCACCTTAGTGATTTGATACTCTTCCTACTTGTTGTGTACTGTAACATATATCTCACTGGCATAAATCAGGGAGAAAGAAACTGTCTTGATCTACACATCAGAGTACTATATAGATTTTGAATGTGAATGATTATATTAATGTCTAAGTAAATTAGGTTCATATTGATACATTTAGCTAAAAGTTCTCCAGGCCGGGATTACATTATCATATAACCATTTTCAAAACAGCACTGCCAGATTATACCACTGAGATGTTTATGCCTGTGTGGTTAACGTTGTGTCAGCATTTACATTATGCTTCACATTTTTCAAGTATTTATAACTTGGTCAAATTTGCTTTGGTCTGAAACTTGGTGAATCAGAAGTACAATTCTACAAATCCTTACTCAAGAAAGTTGTCCATTCTATTTCAGTCAGTGTTTCTGTTAGCTGGGTTCTGCCGGATTACGAGCCAAGGTCAAGGTTTATGAGTCTGGTTGTTTTATTTTCTTAATGAAAAGCAGATTGGGTTTCTTCCTTTAAAGAAAAAAATTATATGGAAGGACTGGGAAACAAGGCTTGATTTTGTAATGTGATTAGGTCCCCAACTCAAAAAATCTCTTGTTTCTAATACTTTGAAGAAGAAGAAAAATTAACATCAAAACTGCTGCAGTGTAAAAAGTAGCCGTGGGGCAAATGCACTAAATTTTGTTCCGCTAATTACATTTTCTTGTGGGTTTTCATCTGGGATCTAGCATACCTCCTAAACAGTGTAAAATTGGGAGGGCTCCAAATGAGCCATTCTCATCTATCAGGAGTACAAACATGTTCACAAAAGCTATCTTATTATGTATGCTCCATACAGGCTCCTTATTCAAAAATATTTTAACAGATGTCATGCTGGATAAATATAATGGCTCATCTGAGACTTAGAAACACTTTACGCACAGTAGAAACAAATTTGGGCAGCATTTTTCAAATTGAGTTAAGTCCTTAATGCATACCCACAGGCTTACTTAGACTTATAGATACAATATCTTTTTCTTTCATTCTCCTTAGCTAGCTGAGCATATGCTCTGTTATCAACAGAAATTTTCCTGGTCTGATGCTGCTCTCTTGGTTCACTGCTGAAATATATCCTAACTCTTCAGTTGGCTTCTGGATGAGATTTCTGTGAAGCACTGTATGCAGAACAAATGCAAACCCTTTCTGCATGGCTCCAGCAGCCTACAGATTACCTGCAGAGAAACACAGGAGGTGCATGTTTTACAACAGCATCCTCTGAATCATTTTTTTGAAATATGACCACAGACAAGGTTTGCCCAAACCAGCAGAGAGTAGCAATACGTTCCTACTCTTTGTTAACCTACACTTGTGAGCAGTCTACTGAAATAAACTTGAGCATGAAGCACTAATGACACTTCTTTATGCTCCTGGGTAAGATACCCCTGTGGATAGTAGTGTGGTACTGCTCAGAGAGGTTGCAATATTTTGCAAGGCTTCTCAAGACTTCATAAGAACCTTAATATTTTCTTTTAGTTTACACAATTTTGTTTGAAAAACAAAATGGTTTTTGTATTGAAAAACCTGGTTTGGCAGCTGCACAGCTGCAAGTAGATAGTTAATACCAAGTGATATCTATTGCGATCAGCATGAAAATTCCTTTCATGGCAGTTCCTTCCTTCTCCATAAGTTTCATTTGATGTCATATAGCAACACTGAGACAAATTGTGGCAGTAAGATACAGGCCTGCTGTTTGGTATTAAAGAAGGTTTCCTTAAAGTACTCTGACTTTAACAAAGTTTGAGATCTTAAGCACTGGGTTATATGACAGTGCATGTGTCCTGATATTTCAGAATGGCATAATGGCTGTGCTGTGTCATATGCTGGGGCTGGGGGTTATCACAGTAGTCTGCAAGCAGGAATGCTGTGTGTTCTCAGAGGAGCCTGCATTGCAGCTGGGGTCTCAAAGAACAATCTTTACCTATACTGCCATGCTGGGACATGTTAGCAGCAGCTCTGGCAGTTCAGCTGTTCTGAAATACCAGCAGGCTAAACAGGAGAGTACTGCAGTGCTGCTCTGCAGCTACAGAGTGCCAGGCAAGGGATGAAGCAGCACAAATGCCAGTTCTCCTAAGCCACAGGCAGCAGACTTAAAGGTCAGATGGAGAAGAACATGGTGAATGTGAGTTCATCTAGCAGCATCCCAGTCAGTGCTTGCTGGTCTTAGCAGGCATCGATGTTTCTGCATCAGGCTTTCTAGGGATAGCTCCCCAAAATATTAGGCCACCATCAAGTAAGGCAGGGTCACTGCTTCAGTCACCTGTTTGAGCATGCAATACACTGTACCCACAGGAGCAGGGCAAACCCTCTGGAGAGTGAAGGCACAGCACTGGCAACCTATGACATCGGGCAGCATGAGGAGTGTGCCCCTCTTCTTGAGCTCCAGGCACTGAAATAATTACATATCAGAACTTCAGACTGACCCACTCAGGGAGACACAACTCAGGGAATAGAAAAAATAAGTGGTTTAGTCACTGCAAAGAATACTGATATTTACGTTGCATATCTAGGTAAAGGGGGTGCTGTTTTAACTTTCATTCATTTCCTTTTCAAGTACAGAGCTCTAAAGGGTTGATTTCTCTTTCCTGCTCTGTTTTCCCTTTTTCTGTGCTGTTTTCCTCCTCTTTAGGAAGATTCTTGAAGAAAACCCTTGAAACAGTATCTTCAAGATTATTAAAAATATATATGGATTAAATGCTTATGTTTTTAAATGCAGGGTTGCTCTTAGGGGAAAAAAATCTCAAATGCAGAATGTAGGCAATTTTAAACACTTTTTTTTTTTCTCTGGTAATTAGTTTGTATTTGGAAAAAAAAATATTTTGCATTATAATGGGAACAGTGGAGGAAGTGAGAATAGATGGTGAGAAATTCTGACAAGTAACACAAGGGGTTAAAACACATCAGGGCATCCTGCAGGCTGAGGGCCCTATACAATTCACACTCATGCTGAAACAGGAAGTAGAATTTCCCCATTAGGAGCAGCTCATCTTCCATGAGTACTTTCCTACCCTGCAAAGCCAAATATTTTCAAACCCAGTATCATATTCACACTCTACTCTTCTACTAGCCAGCGTGATAAATACCTAAATATTTCAGAACTATAATATAATGACATAAGATTCAGCATAATAACATCCATCAGAAAGGACAACTTAAAAGAAAAGCATTGCACTTGCTGTATGGAACGATATACAATGATCATTGCCGAGGAATGGATCAATCTTGCTCCAGTGGAGCAACTGCATAAGCATTCAAAGCAACAATAACTACAAGCTCCAGTGAGGTACTCTTCTTCCCAGTGTCATCTCATTTTATTGCCTCTGAGCAAGGCTGAAAGTCATGCTGAAAAAAAATCCAGAGACAGCTTTCTCTCTCTGCACCCATCTCTGAAAATCTTGATTTTATAATAGTTCTCTATTGACTAGCAATTTTCAGTTGTAACACATTGAGTCCAATTACAACCACCACAAATCCTGGGATTTATTGGTTTACAGTGTTTGGGGATTAGGAGCAAACCCTGGGACAAAACAACATGTACATAATTTGCATTTGAAAATAAAAGCTTTTTGTTTCAAAATCTTTCTGCCATTTTAATTTTATATAATTGATGGGAATAATGCAGGTAATTAAAAGTGTTGTCATAATTCTCCTGTTTGAATAAACTTTTATATTTTAAAGATTTAATTTAAGGAGATTTAAGGAGATTTAAGGAGATTTTAGGATTTAATAGAGGAGAGGAGAGGAGAGCAGNGAGAAGAGAAGAGAAGAGAAGAGAAGAGAAGAGAAGAGAAGAGAAGAGAAGAGAAGAGAAGAGAAGAGAAGAGAAGAGAAGAGAAGAGAAGAGAAGAGAAGAGAAGAGAAGAGAAGAGAAGAGAAGAGAAGAGAAGAGAAGAGAAGAGAAGAGAAGAGAAGAGAAGAGAAGAGAAGAGAAGAGAAGAGAAGAGAAGAGAAGAGAAGAGAAGAGAAGAGAAGAGAAGAGAAGAGAAGAGAAGAGAAGAGAAGAGAAGAGAAGAGAAGAGAAGAGAAGAGAAGAGAAGAGAAGAGAAGAGAAGAGAAGAGAAGAGAAGAGAAGAGAAGAGAAGAGAAGAGAAGAGAAGAGAAGAGAAGAGAAGAGAAGAGAAGAGAAGAGAAGAGAAGAGAAGAGAAGAGAAGAGAAGAGAAGAGAAAACAGAGGATTTGTATTGGAAGCCAGATCTCACTGAATTGTTCTCCACCAAGATTCAAATAGAGTTTTCCACCGTATTCTACCCCACAGTTTAACAGACAACTTGATTCCAAACCAATACCTGAATTCAAACAACTCTCTGCTTCTTTAATACGTGCCAGTTCGGTGTTATTCTCAAGGGGTATGCTTGAAACAAAATGTAAGGGCAGCAGTGCCATATACCAAGACATATCAGAGTATGTTTAATCAGCTCTCAGTCCTCATGTACCACAGGCTTTTGGTGTCTGAATCCCCAGACTTTTCTGGAGCAGATGTGGATTCATTTATACACTCTCAGGCTAAGTATAATAACTTGTTTTTCATGGGTCCTCAGACTCACAAACTGGAGGCTAACACCCCTTTCCTACCTCCTTTAGAAAATTCACTGGTTCTGGGTCCATTAATTTTCCCGAACTTATTTGGTAGATTTTACTGATGATGGAACACAAAAATACAGGGCATTACTACTGTAATGCCAATGAACATAAAGAAATTATCACTCTCTTTTAATAAATGACAAGAAATACTAATATGGTAATAGCAGCTGACAGCATTATTAGTACGAGATTTTTTCTTCTCTATTATCTTAAGGCACAATTTCCCAGAGATAATAAAGGCCAGGAGTGAATTCACATCCCAAACTAAGCAGTCAAAGACAACCCATATTCAGGATTGTTGAAAAGGACTCATCTGACAGACCTGTACAATGTTCTCCTTCCCATGTGATACTGCAAACACCTGAGAACACACCAGTAGTGACAGCTGTCGTCTTTCAAGCTAAAAAGGACTGTTTTAAACAGCCCAGCTCCATAGCCAGTTTTGTATCAAACTCCTATCCTCTACAGAAGAGTGAATACTGAACAGGGGGGTGCACCAAAGCAACCCTTCTGGCAAGGATTTTCCATAGTCCATGCCCTCATCTGGCAGGACTGTAGGAATGCTCCCAGGCGACAGAGGGAATTTTTTAGATCTCATTGTCACCATAGTAAGTACACCTCAACGGTGCAAAATGCTTAGGCATCCCTTCCATCCCTTAGGCTCAAAAGCTTCTAAAAAACTACTTTGCATGGCATTTTCTCTAAATTTTTTTCTTTGGCATTCACTACCATTTATACAGACTCACAACTGTTTGAGCCAATCCCCGTGTCACCAGGCAACCATCTACTTTCGCTTGAAAGTTCATCACTGTCAAGATGTAAGAGCCCATTTGCACAGCAGACCCAAGATGGCTGGGTCTGGCTACCTTTAGAGTCATAGGTTTGAATTATTTTCTGCCCAATAAATCATGAATAAAAATGACAAAACCTGACATTTATTAGAACAAATACGATTAGCAAAATATGATTATAGCTGTCATCCATTTCAGCAGCAATGATGGTGCTCAGTGAAGACTTTCCAGTAATTTACTTACTATGGTCTAAATTCTTTGAGAACTTTATGTAGCTGTTTCACCTGTAACCAGTACATAATTATTACTTGACTACATTAATCTGTATTATAGAATAGGCAAAACCCCCCCTGCAACTAGTTTTTCTCTTATTGAAGTTCTCAGTAAATATTTGGGGTTTTCTAATTTTTTTCTTTTTTAAAGGCCAAGTCCAGGGGTAGTAGATTTTTTCCCAAATTTACATCCACTCGGCCAGATTCTGCCCTCTGACATTGATGCAGTTCAGCTGAATACAGAAGAGTTCCCGTGGATCACTCAAAGAGATGAATTCTGTGAAGATCTAACTGTCCTCCAGCTCTGCTGGGAGTTTACACGTCATCTTGACATGCATTATATTAGGCAGGCATGAATCAACATCCCTTAGTGATCAATGTTAAGCATACATATTTCTGTTTAATTGCAGTGTAACCAGTCACGCTGCCAATGTGCACAGGAACAGGGATTCAGCTAAACAAAACCACTTCTGCATGCATGTTTTCGTGCTTAAACATCATGTACCCTGCAAAGAACGTGAAGTTACAACAGCATTTATTTCTGCATGTGTTTATGCATCTACTACATCATGATGTGCTGGCATCCCTTTCATTGCACCTCTGCAATGCCTCAGATGGGGTCACCATTAACAGCCGGTAGGGAGAACACAAGAAAAATATTCTTATCAACAGGATGGGCTCCCTGATCTGGGTCACCATATGAGTTCAGTGCAGAGGGCAGAGCAGGCTAAGTGTAGAGTGAGGGGAGCTTAAACAGCTCAACTTCAGCTTGAACTGAGGGTGTTAATGGCTGCTTCAGAAAGCATTCATCTTTGGGCATCTACTCCTGTGAATGGTCCAAACACATAAAGTGACTTACAGTATATTGGACCAGTCATTCCTAGAATCCTGACGCCAAAACTCAATCCCATGAGACTGTGCCCTGTTAGAAAGAACTGGAAAAATGTCAAGCAGCACACCATATCAAAGTCCATGTTTTCAAATTTTTGGACAGGCACCACATAATACAGTTGAAACATCATTGTCCAACACCTTTGGTTTCTCATATATTCATTCCAGAAAGTAGGAGAGCTTGACTAAGTGTTACACAAAAACTCCTCTTCTCGTGGACTATTGCTTGCTTCCAAATCACACAGCAATTTGTACAGAGGGGTTGTCTGACTTCTCACATGGAGGAGAGCATGCCTTGCACCAACAGCAAGCAGAGCTGGTATATCCAGACACACAAACACATGGATTATCAGGCTGGCAGCATGAAATATTGAGCTTGGAAATTAACCTGGCAGCAGGCCAGGAGATAAGATCCAGAGTAGCACTTTGTATACTGTAAAATTTTGTAGATTTTGTAAACATTTGTAAAATATGTCTGAATCAATGCTCAAAATAACAGACTCCCTGCAGTCCTCCCTGGGCCTCTGCTTGTTGTCATGTTGCTCAGCTCCAGATTGGCCAACACATTCACTGTTCTCAATGTGGATTCCCAGGGAAGTTTTCCTGGTTCTGAATGCTTAACAATTTTTAGACTCTTCAAACTCACCTCTGCTGATTAAAAATGAATGAATGAATTAATTAATTATTACAAAAGGATCTAGATGATTTAATACATGCCTGTTTGGTCAAATTGCAGTTTTGATCCTGAATTAGATACATCTACTCTGCAAAGGGAAATTGCTCTCTCTAGAGATTTGCTCCATCCTGGTAGCCAGGGATACTCTATATGGGCAGTGAACCTACTTTTACATCGTGTGACACGAACTTAACTGATTTCAATAAAAATAAATCAATTGATTTCAGTAGGTTTGATACAGAATGTCAACATTATGACACCTTCTAATAAACACAGGAGGAACATTTGAAAACACTGCTTCTTGCCAGAGTCCCAGAAAATGCTGAACCACTCCCTTCGTCTCCCCTAAGAGGGATCTGAGTACCACATCTGAATTAAATATTTCTTTATACATGGTCTCATTATCCTTAGAACCCAACAAATCTCTCTTATCATAAATTTATCATGCATTTAAAAGTGTCCTGTTTGTCAGATCTGTACCAGGCACTAGCAGACAATTCAAATAAGAGGAACCACCACTGTTTAGATGCAATCAAGATAACATGAAGATGAATGAATTAATCTACTTCTTCACCACCATTAGCTACAGTGAGAATAACTCAACAAAGTAACTCAAGTGATTGGCATTATCAAACTGTACAGATCCCTTTTGCCCCACTAGTATATGTACAACACCATTCTGTAACATTCTGTTTGGAAAATTTATTATGATTTCTGTTGCATGCCTGAGCTGGTGAGAATTGGTACTCATGTATTCTGAAGGCAAAAATCCATGGCTGCCTTCTTCCTCAAATCTCCCTCAAATGTCTTGCTAACAGGAGGAGGCATTTATTGTTTGTGAAGTTTTCAGTGACACTTAATCTTGCAAATCTAGTTAATCACTGAAAACCCACTTCCTGAATGTCGAAAGTCCTCCTGTTAGATAGTAATAACACAATTCTAACTATAATTGGGGAAAGAAAAAGACACAAAACCTTATTTTTCTTTTTCTATGCAAGAACTATGGAAATTCCTCATAGATCTCTGGTGGCCCTGATATTTGGACTCATCCATTTGTTTTATTCCCAAGAGAAGCCAGGCAAAGTTTGAACAGAAGAAAGGTAAGAACATATAGCAAAACTGTTTCCTTTCTTTTATCTTTCATATATATGTTTCTCCCACCCTATAATCTACATTAAAAAAGAGGGGGGAAAAAAAGAAAGCAAAAAAAGAGGGCCCATAAACAATTTGGAAGTCAAGAAGCTCTGCAGTCAGACAGAGTAAGATACAGTTCATATCCAACTTATTTTGCAAAGACTTAGTTCTAGCAACCTGAAACAACAAAAACGTTTCTCTCACTGCATCTAGTTGTTTAGACCAGTAAAAAGGTGAAGAAAATATGTCCCCTACCTACTTCAATGATGGAGAAACTCAGGCACAAGTAGTAGATTGACTGTGATCTTGCCCAAGACTGACCTGTCCAAGATGATGCTACAAATCCATGCCAGAACTGGAACAGATTTTGAGCTGTTTTGTGCCCAGACCTGGGCTCAAATGAAAGTAAAAATCAACCACAAAACAACAATAAATGTTTTTGGCATCTGGAAAGGTAGAAAACTGTGGGGACAAAAAGTTGCATGAGATAAAGCAAGCATTCTTCCCAAGAACCTAAAGAATTTCAAGCTGCAAAAACTCAAAAATTCCACACAAAATTATGAGAAACTGCAAACAAGCTATTTTTAGGCCTTTCAAAAGAGGTGATATTTATAGTGTATTCTGAAAGGGCTAAGTGAAGTAAAAGACAGCAATAAGTTTTTGAATCCTCCCTATGTTGCCCCTGTTTCTTCCCTCAAAAGATGTGAGATATCTGTCTTCTTGAGCCAAAGAGCATTGGTTGGATTCATATTCTTTTCACTTTATCCTGTCTCTGTGTCATCCAGTGAAGTACATGAAGCACTCTGATCAGTAGACAAGCTTATTCTGTCAGCCAAGGTATTTGTAAAGGTTCTTTATTTAAATATGCATTGTTTGCAACAAAGTAATAAAGCAATGAGAGGTTACTAGAAAATAAATGCAGCTATAAATTAATTTCTGTAATTACTATTCATTAATATTTAATATATTTATATAAAGGATAAATCTTCTTGATTCCCAAGGTATCCTGCATTTAATAATGTGGAAACAGCTTATCTCCCTCCTGTTGTTGAGACTGGAGTTGTAATAACTAGTAATGTTAAATGTATTTTTTAGATCAATAACAAATAAATACATAAACACTTCCATTCAGAATGCTCCTGATGTTATTCACAAAATTAAAAAAAAAACAAAACTACAGAATGCCAAGGGACTTCATAACCATTTCATTACTACCATCCTAATTGCATGTGGTGGAACTGCATAATCAGTTTATTGAAATTGAAATCTTTGGAACTGATTCTCCCTACAGACATTAACAATAAGCATCCTGTGCAATAACACAGTACTTAATGTAATATAAACATTATATGCACCAAGCTTTAAACATCCCCTGGCTTCACCTGCTGGAATTGGACACTTTTAATACTCTTGTGTTCTGCCACTGTATTGAATCAAATATCTAATTTACAGACTGCAAAATACAATATTCCCATATTACAATAAAGAAAGGAAGATGCATTCAGAAAACAGACACACACACACAATCGGTATAAGGATAAGCAAGACTACATTTAATAAAGTGGAAATAAAGCAGACCCTTCTAGAAATCTGAATGGATTTTCATGCACAATATAAAAGAAATTGCTTCTGCTTCCCACTGTGTCCCTGTGCCTCTGTAAATAACTAGGCTGATATCACAGACTCGATCCAACCTACTCCTACTTTGCAAGGGGACTTTACTTGTGTGAGTAGGTCCATTCATACAAACAAAAGTACTTTTCATCCAGTGCATACACAGATATCAATAGGATGTCTCTCTAAAAACGAGGTTCATATTTTAGTTTGCAGGATTAACATAGTAGCAATTAATGATATGACTAATAAACATTCACCTGCACAATTTCAAGTCAATATTCCATCAACACAAAGAAATCAAACCCAAGAAAAACGTGTACCTTTATTTGTTTTCATTTTCAACAACAAATCTAAAAAATGCTAAGGTTTTATTATTATTAACAATAAATTATTAATAATAGTATTTCAAAGTTTTTTGTCCCTTTTAAAAATCAAGAAAAGTTCAGGGTGGTGGGAGAGGGGAAACCCTGGTTGATGGGTTTTGAAAAGATCTTTGTTTAGGGGCTTCAAACAGCGTATTTGGAAAAGTCTTTACGAAACACAGGTTCAGTATCTCAATTAAAGAGTATATGGAATAATTCCTAGTATCAAAAAAGGAATGGAGAAAGTTGTTTCTTCTTCTCTATAGGTCTATCATCATGTGCCAACAATGGCATGTCCATGTCTTAAAATTCATTTCTTGGTCACCTCATCTTCACAAAGTTTTATAAGACACTGAAAACAAAAATTAAGATTAGGCTAGATTAGATACCGGGATTTTTCAGTTCCCTTGTAGCCTTTCCCTACATTCAGCACTGATGGTGCATAATACTGTGGTGTAAAAACCAGTACAGGACTTCACAATCAAAGCCAGCCATCAGAAATACCAACTCTGCTTCAGGACAGGGACTCCAGAGTAGAGCACAGACCTTTGCAACATTACTTTAAATTTTGAAGAACACAACGGCTTTGCCAAACTGTGTAAGACATCAAAGAGATCATCTGGAGCCAGCTTCATCCTTGAATGAAGATTCACAATAATTGCTTCTACTAAGTGGACATCAGATTGTGGGCCAAGAAGATGTCTGGTTAGTATGCTAAGAAATGCAATGACAGAATAAATTGAAGATAATTTTAAACATAGGAAGCCCAGTCCTACATCACTCAGTATTTTCTAGTGTCAACACAACCTATGAGTTATAGCATGATCATTTTGGGAAGAACAGGAGGAAACAGACTTGACAAGAGTGGCTGCAGAGGGCATGAGATGGGACAATGTCTTGCCCTCAGTGTGCTTCTTTGATTGCTTAAACCTCAGACTGGAAAAGCACTTGAAAAACATAAACCCCCCAATGACAGAAGAGCTTGGCATGGCGGGAGGAAAGACTCCCATTGGTTTGAAACATGATTGCAGGACAAGGACCTTTAGGCTATATGGGAAGTACTGGTTCATAACAAAAATATTTACCTGCCACCTTTAAAACATTAGCATGCTAAAAAATAATCAGAAATGGAAAAATAAGGGGAAAATGCAGTCAACCAAATTTAACTACACTTTCTCCTCAATTGGTCCATACCCAACTAAAACATGAAGAGCGGGGAAGCAAGGCACATTTGGACCAGCTGAAAGCCCTCTCAAAACAGAGAAAGATGCAAACTAAAATGGATATGGCAATCAAAATATCAGAAGAAAACAACACATTAATGCAATCTTAATACAAAAGGAATACATTTTGTGGCTCAATATTGTCTTTCTGTATATAGCACAAACCATTGGAAGCAGTTGGGTGCTTTTAACAAGTCTTATTCAATAAATCTTTTATTATTCAATATTTTTAAAAATAATTTATTGTACTACATATGTGTGTATAGATCTACATTTACCCCTCCTTTCCTTTTTGTGTAGAACTGTCCTCAGATCACCTCACATAAATACAAGCGGGCTGATGCCTACACAAGTAAAAATATAATTTCCCTCCTTCTTCCTTTAGTATTAGTTTATTCTTCAGCATCATTCTGAATGATAACGAATTACAAAATAAATATTCCTCAGAAAGTCAGTCTCCCTCCACTGCCTCATTTTTAAGCAAAATTTTGCATCTGAAATTTGCAGTAATGTATACCAGTAGTAAAGGTAAGTTGAAGAACTTAAAATACATCAATAGTTAGTTTTAAATGCCTATTTACATTCTTTTTACATTCATTTACATCAGTCACCTCAAGAACATGAAACATTTGCAGGATCAAAACAGATTCAAGAAATAAACTGATGATAGAGTTGCAGTTATATTACTTGAATGATTTTTTTCTACCATCTGGTAAATACAGAAAGGGCCTCAGTAGCAACTGTCTCCTTTTATTTTGGTGTATCCATCATTTTCCACCCCATCTTTTAAAATCTAATGCTAAAATAGATCCATATCTGGGGTGGGAAGAGTAAAGATTTTCAGAATTTCACCATGAATCAATGTGTTTTCAATATACATGTTTTGGATGGATGAGATGCAGAGAAAAAATATTTAGCATAAGAAGAATCACACCTATCACTAACATAAAGAGGTGAAATGCACGTGGGTTGATTTTGCCATGGCATGGAAAGCCTGTAAAAAAATGAAATTCTTATCAAATAGCACTTCATTCTCTTTTGTCATTGAAAAATTAGCATTTAGTATTACATGCAGCTTTCAGGACATGCAATTTCAGTATTACATGCAGCATGCAAAATTTTTCTGCACATATGCAATACACCCTGCTAGCAAGTAAGGACTCATAGAGCTTGGAGAAGGGGCCAGCAAGCAGACACATAGCCCTGGTTTAGGGGCATGATGAATTGTGTATTCAGCTGCAGACTGAAAGTACACAAACCTGAGCCTGGAAAATAAAGTCTTTGACCTATTTGCTATGAAGCAAACAGGCAACTGGCTCATGTTGAGGAATACCAGCTTGTCATGGAGGCAGCCACAGAAGGAAGTCACGCCCAAAAGAGTATCTGTTTGGCTGATGGGAGCAAATCAAATCTGAACCCAATACAAAAAGGCAAAAGAGCTTCTTCTCTTCAGCTCCTCTTTTCCCAGGAGCACAATGAGGCAGGTAGTAATGCTTTCTGACTCACCACAGATTCAGTAAATGCAACTCCCAAGGGAAGCTTGAACTAGATTGGGTTTGGAGCTTGGCAGCAGAGTTGCTAAATAGAACCAACAGCATGCTTTAAATAAAAGCAGCGGTGTGTTAACAATCCCTGTGCAAAGCCTATTTACCTGTCTGATTTCTTCATATTTCTTTCTCTCTCACTTCCTCCCAGCCCCAAACAAAAAAAAAAAAAGGATATTTGAAGGTGGAAGGCAAACCTGAGCCTACCAGATTTCAGGAGTTCATAAAAGATGTAAGAGTTCTATGGCTACTTCTTTGGCTTGCAATAGCGTAACTTTCTATCAAGCCTTGGTCAAGCCCCATGCTAGCACAGACCTGGGTCTTTAGTGATGGATTTGTACCCAAAAAGGGTAATTAGCAGGGCAAGCAGGTTATTCATAATACTGTAAGAAGATTTTAAGCAAGAATACAAAAGCCAACAGACCTTCCTATTACTACCATGCTTGAACTAATTTCAAATAAGGACAAGAAGAGAAGCTGTAACAGATGTCTCTAGGAACAGTATCAAACCCCACATCTTACAAACTCAAAAGCATACTTTACTTGAGAAGCACTTTCTTGAGACTAATGTAGTCCAGACATGACAAGGAAAACTATAGCTTTTCAGAGCTGTAAAGCAAAGCTGGTTCATAAAAACATTTTCCTCTGGAAGACCCTAATCTAAATTTCTTTAAATATCTCTGTATATCTCTGTATTTCCTTTGTACAGGATCAGTTCTCCTTTGTGTCCTTCTTAGTCAGCATGCCCAAATTCTCAGAAGGAGTGCCTGCACTAAGGCAGGAAAGGCCACTAAAACTTCTTACTATTGTCTATTGTCATGATGTGCAGCTACAAGACGTTTTCCTATTCACTCTCTCTCCTACAAAAAACACAAGGAAGGAGATAGGAAGCTTGCATCAGGACTTGATACATGGGAAATTCCATTTTCCTAAGGAACGGATTCCCTTTATTACTATTTCCACTATTGTGTTCGATAAGATAAAGCACCAGAAGTATCTCTCAGATCTCTGAGATGCAGAGACACACAAGCAAGCCCTGAATGAGAGGGCACATGACTTGGAAGAGAGGAAGAGGACACAAGGTTACTTCTGTCAGGAGTTCACATAAGGCATTTGGGGATGTGAAAGGAGCCACCTGCAAGCAGTGGCACCCAGGCCCACCGCACAGAGCAGACACCACAGGCACTGTTGCCTGGGACACGCTTATGCAGTGTCTGAAACAACGCTCCAGCTACCATGGTGGTCCAAATAATACAAAGCAAAATAATTCCAACAGTCTGAAAAGGATGTTCATGGACGAGAATAACAGGGACAGCAGCTTTTCTGCACATACAAAATTTCAGAACCACTCAAATTGTCCAGTACATGACATCAGATCTGTAATACGGGTAAGGTACAATATATCTCTCTGGTTACAGTATCAGGTAGGGAAAGCAAGAAAAGAAAGTCAGGAGTGCTTTGTCCATCTCTTGAATCGGTATTTCTTGACTACTGGTCTCTATGCTCCAATCACTAATCCTTGCATCCAATAGCTAAGGAAGCTCCATGCATGTAACACTAATCTTATCTTGATGTTAGAAGAAAAACAGATCAATACAGTACTCATAAGCTGATGTATGACTAAAATATCGATACAATATTTCTCATGTGTATCAATGCCTTGCTATTTCTATTTTGTTTGTTTTTCTATGTATGCAAAACACACACCATGTTTCTTGCTGCTGTATACTCTGCTCTTCTCATTTCTATAAGAATAAATAAAATGAAGAAAAGGCTTCAACAACACCTCTGCTCATCTATATCAGGATTGCTTCAGCATTTTAGGGTTCCATCCCACCAGACACTGAGCTATATTGTAGTTTATGAAAATTTGGAACATTTTGGAACATCTTGTAATTAATTAGGGTCTTGTAGAAACAGTGCCCAAAATTCTTCGCCTTTCATTTCCACTATTTAATTTAATATTCTCAGCCTCCTTATATTTCCCCTATTTTCCAAAAATTCTGTAATGTCTAGGTATAGCTCCATCCTTTTTTCCTGTACTTATACAGCACCTAATGCCATGAAATCCCTTGAACAAAATAAGGAATTATGAAGAGATAATACAACAATCAACATTCCAATTTGACCAAAAGGAGTAAACTAGCAATATGTAATAGTTTTTCTATTAAAAAAAAGGTCATCCTCTTAAGTTATTAAATTCCCAATACTGTATAAACTAACTAAAGTTAAATTTACAAAGTTATTTATTTTTTTAAGACATCAGAATTTTGCTTATTTAATTTTCCCTGCTTGGCAAGAGGGACTGCTGAGAAGCCTATATTTCAAGATGGGAATAATTTTACCTGTAGAGCCAGGCAGAAAATTTCTGATTCTATGCTATTTTATTTTTACTAGAAAATGTCAAAATAGTTAAAACAAGTTAATTGAATTTCACCAAAACTCCATTTCAGAAGAGGAAGACTACACCTAATTTATAGCAGAACACTCATTTCTAACATCAGGAATACAGTTTCAGACTGCAACCAGAACTGGAAGAGGAAAGAAAGGAACCAGGCTTCCTAAGATCAGACAGCACCCCAGTGCTCTCCATACTTGATCGAGTCTGGGGCCACTAAGGTCTGATCCAGGACACAAAACTGAGTCTCTCCCAGGATAACACCCCACAGCACTGCACCCATGTGAAGAACATGTTCTCTAAGACACATGTTCTTCTCCATCTTCTTTTAGTGAAATAACCCCATTGCTTTTCCTCAACTGGAAGACAGCCAGGCACAAACATTTGTTGTTTTAGTGAAGCAGGATTCACACCTGGGTCAGCCAGTAGCCTTCAGCCCTCCCAGAGCCCAGTGCCAGCCCATACAGGCTTGATCTATCTCTGTTTCAGTGTCTTGAACACCGTGTCAGCACACAAGGCATGTACTTGCAGAACTCAGAAATTCAGGCTCAGTTTTCATCTGGAAAGGAACTGCTTGCCAGGTCTCATGTGAGGCTAGATGGGGTTCACATGCAGACAAAACAGGACCAAGATGAACCAGGATCACCGTCCCATATTGCTTCTATTTAAAAAACCCCACCCAAGCAACCAAAATTTAGCATCCAATTGTGAAAATTAACTGGCATTAGTTTTACTCAGAAAATGCAAGAAATTGAGAAATATGTAAGTTTTCAATGCTGTTAATACTGTCAAACACCTACATGGTAGTTCTTCAAAAACTATTGATTTCACACCATGCATAAAAAAATTGAGTAGATGTATAACTATTTTAGAGTAATATTATTTTTGCATAAAGAAATTTCCTTCATCATTAGCTATCTAGTTCTGTGAAATGTTTATTTCAGGACAGGGATCTTTCCCACATCTTCAGCAGAAGGAAACCTAATGCTTTGTCCACTGCCTCCCAAGCTCTGAGAGGGTGGCACAGAGTTGCTGTAGGGGTGATTGGTCATGTGGCCTCTAGGACTGATCCAGTGCATCATCCCTTCTCTTAAAACTGGACATAAGTGCCTTGCAGGTACACAGCCAGGGAACACTGTATTGCGTGGGGTTCTGAACATCTTTCTGGATGAGCAGTGTACTGTGGTTACCTATTTGGTTAAACCTTGGAACCTGGGTACAGTTCCTCTGTATGTTGGCAAAATAAATAATTTGGTGCTGAGGGTTGCCTTCCCCTCCAAAGAGATTTCAATCAAAAAGGGAAGAATGGCACTAATATTAATTGCTGGGCAGACTGGCTCCTGGAAATACACCAAAACATCTTTATTCAGGACATGAATTCTCTTTTTAATGCTGTGTGTGCAGACAGAGCTGTTGCCACTCCCATATGAAGTCACACATGTCCCACGGATAGACCATGCAATACACAACATATCATCTGCCAACAGACATTTCCCTAAGTTTGCTTTCATTATACATTCCTTGGATTTAATACAGTCATCATGATACATATTTTCTTCACTCTTCTGAGCAGCTTTTCCAGTGCTTAGAAACACACTGTAAAACAACAAGCAATCCTTCTTGGGTTTTTTTTTTTACAAAATATTGCATTACAAATAATATAGAACTACAAAATTTAGGTGGATACTTTATCCATATGATATTGTAAGGCATGACATACATCTGTCATTCAAAACTTGCCGTGTCACATAGAAATATCTCATTAATGCATCTCACATGGATTTTTTTTAACCTTTAATCCCCCGATTAGCTGACTGACTCAATAGGTAATTATTTGATTCCAGTCTCTCAGCTCCAGCAACATGTTCTCTTTTATCACTCTGCAAAAACATGAAGCTTCTATCAAAGTTAAATTAGCTCAGGATATAGAATGAGTATCTTGATTTAATGGTAGGCTTAAGGTGAAAGCCTTTCACCACACTCTTATATAAAAACTACAGAATGTTACTCTAAAAGGGAAAGTCTCGGCTTTGCAAAGTAACACATTTTCTACACTAGAAAGTCTCCACTGAAAACACTTCAATGCCATTACAATTTTATATAGTGAAAAGATATTTTAAGTGGCTTTCTCATTTTATTCCAGAAGATTTTATGGCTCCCTCTAAGACTTGTTCAGTTCAGCCTGATCCAAATACACCTGAGAATCAAAAAAAAAACAACTGCAGGAAAACAAATACTGAGTAGCCACCAGTTCTGATTCTGAAGGTACATTTGCATGTACTCTCTTTTATCCTGGAACTGATACAGTGGATGGACCATTGCACAGTGGTAAGGAGGCACCAGACCTAACTAGGCATTGTTCACACCTTTCATGATGCAAATGCCGGGAAAATCTAACATCCCATGCCCACTGTGTCCCTGCACTTCCATGAATCAGGGCAGGGGAGCTCTCCTCCCATCAGTGAAATTACATCAGTAAAGTTATGGACACACAGAAATATTTATCAAACCAAGAAGCCATGGCACAAAGATGCGCATTCACTGCACAAACACTGTGGCACACGGCTAATTAAAAGCTCACCAGTCCAATTGGCCCCTCCATATTTTACCATGTCAATAGATTTAAAGACCCATTGAACAAAGAACAATGAGTGTGAGAAATACAGCTGAGGTGATTAAGTACAATATTTCTAAACTAGTCTTGGCAGATCATCATAGTGTTATCTTATACAGTCTGTCATGCCAAGCTCCTCAGACTTCCACCTGAAAGATTAAGACTTTTCCCTGAGACATGTCAAGCTAGGCTCCCATGAATTCCAGTTGCATGCTAGGGTCTGCATGGGACTTGGCTTAACTTATTATGAAACTGGCTTCACAGGTCTTTGATAATTTATTACAGATACCTCAACTCCACTTAAAGAGCTGTCCTTGACCAGCCAATTTTCTAAGTTAAGGGAAAAAATTCAATCCTAGGTTGCATAAGTAAGCTATAATAAGAACTGAACACTTAATGGACACAAAGAGATAAAGACAGCCCAGAAAGCTCACACAGCTAGCTGCACTGTTTAAAATGTCTCCAGTGACCACAAAACATCACTGCAGTTCTATCAAGGATATTTAGTTTTGATGCTCTGTAAGAGAGTTAAACAAAAATGAAAGTGATGAAATAATCTTAATGTGAAAGTTACATGTAGTTATTTAACTAGCTCCTCATCTCAAATTAAGTTCTATATTCTAGTGAATAGAAACACATTCAGGGTATATTTTGCCATTGTTTCTGCATCCTATGAAGCCTAAAAAAAGTTAATTGACACAAATTTTGAGCAGCTGTTAGAGAGAATTTCTATTTGCTGATGATTAAAATTTCAAAGTGAAGCATGGCAAATACAGACTTGTAGCTCTAAGGACTAGATTTGGGGATTTCAACAAAAATATCTGCTCCTTTGGAATTTAGAAGAAAAAAGGTAATTGAAGTCCTTAACTTTATCTTCTAAACACAAAGGAGTGTCAAGTAAACATTAAGAGATTCATATTTTTTTATCCACTTTATTTGAAGTCAATGATGAAATAACATTAGCATTTCTGAGTTTTCTCTAATAAGGTAGTATGAAAATTATATCGAGATAAATACATGTTGTCTACTCACCTTAAATAGTTTTTAATTTCTTTTGGTTAAAATCACATTAGAGGTAAGGCTTCTAAAAAAATTTGCAACTCAATCTCTAATAAAAAAAAACTCAAATTCCCTGCTTTGAGTAAATGCAGTCTGTCTAAAATTACAGGCACTATTCAGATGTGGATCCAGTCTGAAATGATGGAAATTCATTTCACATCATTTATTCTTGTTTCAACAGATTTTAAAGGTTCTATAAGCATCCAAACCAACCATGCACAATTGCTGAAGAACTTTCATAAAACTTATTCAAACCACGGCCTAGAAAGATGAGAGGAAGAAAGTCTTTGTGTGTGCACTCTCTTTATGTTGCCATCATAGTGCAGTATGATGTTTGACATTGACACATTCTTCACATCCTTCATCAGGCCATTTCATGAAACTATCACCAAGCTGTAGGTCTTTTAGATCACTTTAAGAAAAGGGAAGGGGTACAACTGAGGGAGAAGGATGAAGACAGCATTTATATGAAGGAAGGCCACATCACATTGCTGCCTTCTTGGAACTGTGATCTTTCTTGATAGAGTTCAAAGATCTAGCCACAGCTATTTCTTTCAAGCTACAGGAGCTGTGTCCTATTCTTTTCCCAAGACGTACAGGTTACCACTTCTGTAGCAATTATGTCTCCCTCCTGACATCCCATCTGTCAGTAGGGTTCTTTAACCCCTGGAATGAGCTTTTAGTTTTCACACTGAGACTTCAAATGTATAAGTCTAACAGGAATGGTCATGATGGGCAATTAGCTTTCAACTTCAGTACAGGGTAATATTTTCCAAGCATTTCACATTTCCAGTTCAGATGTGTATACTAGTGATACATCACTGGTGCTTCACGATTAGGATGTGGAGAAGGTTGGTTAGCACTATCACGTTTCACAGAACTTCAGACCACGAGAACACAAATCCTGTGCACAGGAATCTTTGCTCCTTTTCTGCTGGGGGAGTATCTTTCTGCTAATACTCTTGGGGAAAAATCATATTCCACTCAGAAGAAACCTGTCTGCTTCTGTAATGCTGCAAGAAGTGCAAGTAAGCAGCCCATGTCTTTTGACTCTCCCCACTGTGACTATGTCACTGTGTACATTAAAGTTTCTCCCCCCGCCCCCCTCACTCACTACATCTTTGTAAGGCTTGTGAATTAAAGGAAGGAGCCGTGGAGGTGTGATAACCTGCCTCAGAGTCCCTAGGCTGCATACAGCACAGCAAACCTTGCCATCACGGCTGCCACAGGCAACAACAATCCACCAGCAATATCTACACCGAACTTGGCTGGAAAGCTTTATTATACAATTGTAACATCAGGGAGAAAAAGAAAAAAAAAAAAAAAAAAA